>OU795041.1:5331835-5531835 GCA_917208275.1 Patella pellucida
ATTTAACACCATTATACAAGATCTAATGGGGTCCATACACGATCAATAATTCCGTCAATATTATTGACTCAATATATTGACTCAGTATATTGAGTCAATAATATTGACAGGAATTGCCCACACACGATTCAATATTAAATAATAGAGAAGTAGTTATATCCATATATACCTTGTGTTGTGTTTTGTTATGAACGATTCAATATTTCCATCAATTATTCAATCATTTTTGGTCTTTTTTCAAAATGGATGCCATGTTTACTCTTCCAAGGTTGACGATGGAATGAAAATATTGACGCAATGTTTGACATATTCTCCACACACGATCAATATTGTCATTCAATAATTGACCGCCCGTCAATATTTTGATGAACCATCAATAAAAATCAAAATGATTTTGATCCGTCAATGTATTGACGCTATGATGGTCATTGACAATATTTTACATCAATATAGCCCACACACCTTCAATATCATTGGGTCAATATATTTAGACTGTCGTCTGTATAGGGAAAATGTGCTTAGAAATCGATTTTTGCTGCACCCCCCCTGGGTCTAATTTTTTTTGCCATTTTCTTATAGTACAAGGTTTCTAGTGATGGAAAATCACTATTCCCACCTTCAGATGTTGCCAGTTTTTAAAATATTACCCATTCACCCAGGGTCTCGGTCAATTTATTATGCTTGTCTAACATGACTTTGACGTCAAGATTTTGGATGATAAAATTACTGCAGCTGAATGATTTTTTTTGTATGTACTGCCAAAATGCATAGCAACATTTGAAAAAAAAAAATATGGAAATATCTCAATTTGTATTTGCACAGGACCAATAATAAGTGCCCACAAAGCAGTAATGTTGCACATCGCAGCATGTTTTTGTCTATTTATGAAAATACAGCGTCATTGTATTCATATTGAATGCAATTCATTATCAGAAATCATACATAAATTTGATAATTGCATTGACATATTTGATTTCACCCCAAAAAACAATGCATAAATGTGATATTTCAAATAGGGGTCCCTAGGTAAAAAGGTATAAGGGGAGATAACTCGTATCATAAGTGTCCTATAAATATTGAACAAAGACCAAATTTCCCCCTTGACCAACCCTATCATCAAACAAAGAATGAACACAAATTTAAAACATTAATCTTTTATTTAATGACTAGTATTAAAGGTGTAAATAGATATAAATTAGGCCTGTGTATTGTAATTTAAAACATTTCAAAAATATTTTGTCCTTTTTCTTCAAGTGAAATGTCCTGCAAAATAAAAAGACTAATATAATACTTTATAGAAATCATTACGTCATTTAGGTACTAACCGAATATAATTTAAATAAGACGTCAGTGCATAATGTATGAAAATGTCTTGAAATATAATAAATGTAGCACATGGAATGAATGAATGTTGTTTTATGGCACGTCGCCACCATAAATCAGGTCAATTTGCACTAAGTCACATGTTATCGCCAATGATCTGCTTATGCACTGAGAGTACTTGGAAGATGACAAATCTGCCTACTATAAATTCAAAGAAACTTTGTCAGTAACCTGGCAAGAAAGGTCAATAATGACAGTCAAAAATGATCTCCTACATACTAGTATTACAGTAGGCCAAACCGCAATACCACTGCAAACTCCCACACCTTGTCATTAAGATGATTTAAACCGTTGAGCCCATTAATGACAGACCAATTGGCTAAATCATCCCCACCCCAAAGGACAAAACCCTTGTACAAAAATAATAAATTATTACCGGTAGTTTGAAATATCGACTTTTTCAATGTCCTTTGCCATCTTAATAAACTTGTCTAACAACTCTGCCATTCGAAGAATTTCTTTGTTGAAAATAATTCTTTTCCTTATCACATCTTCACAAAAAATATCAAAAGTTGTCCCATATGCAGATACCTCGGAAGACCTGAAAAATGTAAGATCATAGTTATTATTATTATTATTAAAACGATATTTATACAGCGCTCGTCTTCCACTGCAGAGCAGTGCTCAGAGGCGCTTTACTACACGTACAAGGAAATTTCATCCTACAATGCATGAATTCAAGTTTGGTGATATTTCCATTTAAGATAACGATCAATCACATGTATTAATATACTTTCAACTTATCATATCACAAACAAGTACAAAAGTGCTGGTAAAAAATGTTCACACATTCTTAGAACGGATGGACTTTATTTTAGTGTATTTGAACACAATCTGGTAATTTTGTGCCAATTCATTTGTTATCAAAGATACCAGCACTACTTATACTATAGACTCCCACACATTGTCATTAAGGTCACTGATAATTGGTCTGACTCAAGTCCATTGATGACGGACCTTTTTGTAACCACCCATTTGGCTATACATGTATAAATCCCTTCCCACCCACTAGTTGCAATGAATGAATAAAATGGGGTTTAACGTCCTACCGTTATGCACTTAACCTGAGCTAATTGAAGACGGGCATACGCCATACAGTGTGCCATGAGGAAAATTTTGCCCGGGCAGCGGCGCTACGGCCTACTCTTATATCGAATTCCAACTGCCAAGGGATCTTTTACGGCCTTGGTTTTTCGTCCCATCTGAACGACTAGGCAGCTGTCCTTGTCAGGCCCTACTTCTGTATCACTGACAAGGGGAAATCATGTCGGAAAATCGAGATGAACTTTCTCGGCCAATGCAGGGATCGAACACTCGACCTCCAGGCTAGCGAACCAGCGCCTTATCCACTTAGCCACCGTGATCTCCTCCCACTAGTTGCCTATGTAGGCCTATGATATAAAATAGATATATAACAAGCCACAACAACTACTACAAGTATGAAATAAACTTACCCTGACGACTGAACTGTGGGTTTTCTTATTAGGAAACGAACATATTCTTTGTAGCATCGTAGATGATACCTTACTTCAACAGCAACACAGTCTTTACCTCTGATGTGTCTGAGAATTGTTTCATCTGCCTTCAAAACTGCCGCTTCTCTAAGTCGACCTAAAAAGATATGGAAAATTGTAAATACTAAATATCATGCATATCATAAACCAACTAGAAGTAGACTGCATTTCAACTTGCACCAATCCACATGTTATCTGTTTATGGGCTGGGAGTTCTTGCGTTGCATGGGTAAATACATAACCCTGCTTGTTTGGATAGGCTACTCCCTCACCCTGTCACTGGGATTGCAGAGAAAGAGAGTTGAACCTTCGACCCTATTGTTGGCAGATTGATAGATAATACCTATCGGTCATCCGACCACTCTCCCCAATAAACGCCTTTTACGACACGCTGAGGAGGGACGATAGACCTATTCCACAATATTAAATCACAACGGTTGAACAAATAATAAAAAAATTACCTCCATCCTTAGTTTCTGCTAAAACCAGCTTATCAGAGACAGTCTTTTTCTGACACCTGTAGAATAGAGGTACTTTCTTGCAGATAATACAAACAGGAGGCAAGACATGCCCTCGCAGGTGGACAGCTTGGGTGGTTGAAGGTTTAGTCGCAGCTGATCGCAAACCTTGTGACCTAGATGTGGACAGACTCTCAGCACTTGTTTGCTTATCACCAGACTGTAATGTAACTCTTTTAATAGCTCGATTAATCTTTGATTAATCTTTGTTCTATCCGTGAATCTTGAATAACATTTGGAATGATAGCCATAAACTGGTAGTGCATCATCTTTTTTCCCTATAAATACAAACATACTACTAATATTATTGCACACATACACAAAATAAGCTAATTAGAACCTGAGACTGACAGTGAGAGGAATTTAGGTGGTAACATATACCGGTATACATAATAAAAATTACTTTTCTTTTATGAAAAGTAAGAGACTGCCACATGTTTGCACTTGCTTTGTGAAAAGACACTTAAACCATTTGGGGTTAATAAAATAAAACCAAAGGCTAGCGTGAATGCTATCGATTTTGAAACAAACCTATCTATGAACTATATAACGAGTCGAGCCTATTTCAGTATTTGAATGTCAACAAACATTATTAGTATTAGGCCTATTATTTATCGTAACTTACACACATAAATATTATATACGGACGTTAGCTCTCGCTGAATTGTACAGTTCCGAATATTTGTGATGAGTACAGGTGTCTATAAAATTAAATCCGCCTACCATTAAGAATTTGATTTAAAATGTAAACAACAAAAAATTGTGTGTTTCACAGAAAAAAAAATGGCGACTCAAATTTTAGTTTGATATAGTTGATAAACTTACCCTCAAATACATCTTTATATTGTTGACACACTTTTAACTCGTTTCCATCAAGATTAGCCCATTCTTTAAAACTTAATACAACCTTATTCAAACTCGTATCTGTAAATTTATTCCGCTTTCCACAATCTTTGTCTACGAGGTGAACGAGACACTTCATGGTCTCAAAGTAAACACACAGAGTAGTTATTCTTACTCTGTGGTAAACACTACAGCCCAATCTCGCCTTTTGACCTGTGAACTTGAGGTCAAATTGCGCAATTTTATCTGGAGTGGTTTTGATTGGTTGTTTGGCTAATTGATATTCATCAGCTGTAAAGAGTGGTCGGTAAACTCCATGGCGCGAACAGAAAGTAATTCAAAAACTTGCGAGGACTCGTTTATAAAAACTGGCACATTCTAGAAGCGGGAATAAAGCTTCCCATCCTTATATTAGTCACATATCACTAATGTGTGAATTACAACTAAACCCAGTGGATAGATTTTTTTTGAGACGATAGCTATTGACAGACGACAGTCTAATTGAGTCAATATATTGAGTCAATAATATTGACGGAATTATTGATCGTGTATGGACCCCATAAGTCTGCCTATTGCAGGTCTTTCTTTAGGCTTTAAATGTTATAAAATTATTAGTTAGACATTAATTAACTTATCAAGACAACAAACAACTCTGGATGTCATCGCTAGCCTGTGATATTTACTGGATTAGGATCCCATTTTGTTTTTAAACAATATTTTTATTCGGGTTGTCTGAATGGGATTGGGGAACAGGCTTAGCATATGTAATACCCATTTAATCATGAAACGGATAATCGAGACTATGTTTTTATCTAACCGATTTCAGTAATGATGATCGAGGCTACGCCAAACATTCAATCGCTTAAATCCCTGTTCATATTGAATCAATTTGACTGAAATGTTTTTAACTATTATAGTGAGATCCTGTCAGCCCTTTATCTAATCCCATAATGTATCTTTAAATAGGAGCTAAATGGCTAATGTTTGGGACCTAAAAATCGACACAAATGGGTTGCAAACCTTGTAATAAATTCAATCGTTTCTGTTTTTACTCTAATACTAAATCAGTTCTGTTTGACGAACTACGCCATAAGTCTCAATCGAATGGCAATCTTTAGCGTCTGGTTATTCCAGTCTTCACCGATAATGATTAACGTTTGCGCTTTTGATCAGAAGGTCTAATCCCCCATGATGTATCTTTAAGCTAGAAATGGTAGAACTAAATAATAAACACTTCACTGTACTTGAAATGATATGTCGAAGCAAATAGACTGGGTGTATCCAAGTAGGTTATTAAAATTTGTTAGTTCAGGCTCTGAGTTCTCAGACTTAAGTTAAAAATTTATTCAAACTTGTTTGCCCCTTGTAAAACTTTTCTTGTTGGATGTATTAAATACATCAATTAGAAACTATGTGTAAAGTTTTGTGTTTCTTGATCAAAGATATTTCTCATAAACAGTGATTGAAAGTTGAGTAAATTCACGTCCTGATAGTTATTGACCGAGAAAGTTCGTCAGGTTTTCCGACTTGGTTTCCCCTTGTCAGCGGTGCAGGACCGTGTAAACATTGGCGTGCACGTTAAAGATCCATTGAATTCAATATGCTATATATAGTGTCGCTGCCCGGGCAAAATTATCCTCTTAGCACATTGTATGGCGTGTGTCATACCATTAGCTTAGTCAGGAGCAGAAAAGTAGGACATTAAACTCCATTTGGTTGGGATGGCCTAGTGGTCTAGAGTGCCGCGTTTCGACCTCTAGCTGGCCGGCAACCTCTGGCTTGCGGTTGTAGTTTCGAGCCCTGGTGTGAGCGTATGTGGCATGGAGATGGGGCGCCTTCTCAACCTCGTGGGTTTCCTCCAGGCACTCCGGTTTCCTCCCACTGCTAAAGACCCCTACGCGCAAGCGAAGTATTGAAACAAAATCAAACCATATGTTAGTCCCGAAATGACCTAGTTGTGTTGAGTGGACGTTAAACCTCATCTCTCTCTCCCTCTTTCTCTCTCTCTCTTCTCTCTCTCTCTCTCTTATATCCAATGTTATCCAACGAACAAATTCCTACCGACTGTAGTAGGACGTTAAACCCCATTCCATTCATTCCTACCGACTTTAACCGTTACCATAGCTATTGTTATATTATTCGGTCTAATAGTGATGTTCTAGTTTACTGGAGTGCAGTGAGGTAAGAGTAGAAAATAGAATTACATTATTTAAACTAGCAGCCATCGCCATGTTTCAGCCAGACGGATTAATGTAAGCTTCATAGCTTGTTTCCGAATCCATATAATTTATTATGTATTGTTAATCTCATAATATGTAACATAAATACTGTTTAAACCAAAACCTGGCACCGAGTTCACAAAGCATTCTCAGACATAAGCTAAACAACATACAGTATGCAAGAGCTACACCTGCCTATTGTTGCGAGTCTTTCTTTAGGCCTTGGACTTGTTACACGGAATTTTAACTAAGATAAAATCCAAATTTTAGTAATTTGATTGGATAATATTATATTGGTTTTAGTGTTTATCCAATCAAAATTGAAGCATCTACTTAAATTTGGATTTTATCTTTTAAATTAGTTAAGTTTTCGAGAAACGGGGCCCTGCTAAAATTTGGATTTTATCTTTGATTTTGTCTTTAGTTAAGTTTTCGAGAAACCGAGCCCTGAAATAATATATAAACTATTAATTAATTAACTTATCCAGACTATAATCAACTCTCGATGGCATCGGATACTCGAGATTTTAACTAGATTAGACAGGTTCGCCATTTAAATATTTAATTTAAAAATTGGAAAGCGAGGGTAAATCTTGAATATACCAGTGCCCTGTTTACCACCATGCACACATCTTGTCAAGACTACCAACAGTAATTTTTGGGCTCAAAATGAAGTAATCTGACTAAAATTTTCAATATTTTCTTGTTTTATCATCTATTTTTGAATTATTATAGGAAGAATGACCAACTCTTTATTAAACTCTTAACTGATGTATTTTTAGGAATTTACTCAACTTTCTTTCAATCACTGTTTTGTTTATGAGAAATATCTTTGATGCAGACACATTAAACTGTGCACATAGTTTCTTATTGATGTATTTGATACATTAAAACAACAAAAGTTTTATAAAGGGCTATAATTTAGTCAAAATAAAATATAAATATAAAGTATTAGGGGACCCTTCGGGACTAAATCTTATAAAATTGTATGGCCGTCCGTTGCAACGTTCTTAAATCCATTTCGATTAAAAAAGATTCAAAGAAAATCCTGCCTGTGACATATGATTTATGTCTCAGTCGAGATCAGTCATTGAAAACCCAATTATTTGTATCGTAACAAAACCTACATATCAGCCTTCTAAATGATTTGATTGGGCTTTTCAGAGGATATAGGCTACGGCAAGGGCTATTTCCGAGTGGGATAATAGATGCCATTTCTCTTAGGAGGGCTTACTGAATTGAACAATGGGAAGCGTTATATAAACGATCAAATCTCCTTTTTATAAGGTAAAAATAATTTCACTCGCTTTGAGCGCTCATATTTTTATATGGCGTATAAGGACCAGAATAAATTTTCGGTCTATACGATTATGGTGATCCACGTGGAATCAAAATCGTCTAAATTTGCTATTTAAATTCGGGAGCATTTTGACTCCGGTATAACGGTATAAATTTGTTGTTCAGTTGTGGAGTCGTTTTTTAAGAAAACTTTTATTTGTACTCCGGTGTAATGGCTGAAGGCAGAACAAACGCTTGCTTTCTGATCGACAGATATACTCCGGTAAAGTTCCGGGCGTAAAATCTATCCGAGTCATTTCGGTAAAGGGTTAACTTCTCCCTGTGTAATGTTTGACTCTGGGCTCGGTTCCTCCTTTGAGGTGACCGAAATTCTTAGCTGGTAAGGTTACTCCGCAGTGAGTATAATAAAATTAGAAATCTATGAGTGGCGAGTAGCCGTCCCAGATTTCTCTCAAGAAGTTACTAGTTTCGTTCATTTTGAACTCATAAGCATTTTATAAACGGCAAATTCTTTAGCCGTCTCTCTGTTCACTATTAAACGGAAGCAGTTGCTCCGGTGATACAGCACTGCGCAGGTCCATCCGAGATCTGTTTTGTGCTCCGGTCCCCGACGACTATATAAAGGGAACACCCGCACAATTTCATTCAAGTCTGATGAGTTCAAAATGAACGAAACTAGTAACTTCTTGAGAGAAATCTGGGACGGCTACTCGCCACTCATAGATTTCTAATTTTAGTCAAAATAAGGCAAACAATTTTGAGTAAATTCTATACTTAAGCCTGCGATTGCTTTGGGAACTCTGGGCTAGTTATATAACGGGAAAGCTAGCTTTGTTGCTTCGCACGTCCGTATATTTGTTGTTGTTTGTTGGGGGGGGGGGGCTGGATGGAGGAATGGTAAGTACATGCGCGCTTTATCATAAGGTCTGCCATTGAATCAACTGGCGTGGTTTCGATTCCCCGAGTGTACGTTACAAGAAGTAGGGTCGCTTGTTCAACCTCGTGTGTATTCTCCTGGTCCTCCAGTTTCCTCCCACTGCAAAATACCCCGACCCCCCCCCCCCCACGCCATTCCACCCAACCTTGGGGGGGTTTGGCCAAAATCGCCTGCATATAACTTTTTTCTTGGGTTTTATTATTTTGGCTTGATCCATAAATTGCAAAAAAAGGAAATGTGATGGGGTTCAACGTCCTAACCGGGCAAATGACGACGGCTGCACAACAATAAGTTTAAAACTGACATATTTTTTTGCACTAGATATTACAGGTCAAGGGTCAGGTAACAGAATATCATATAACCTTCCAGTTCATGTATTTTATATTCATGGGTAATATTACTTCGGCTTGATTTTGATCCATAAATGGCATAAAAAATAAAAAAGGGGTGGGGTTTAACGTCCTACCGGGCAAATGACGACGGCTGCACAACAATGAGTTTAAAACGGGTATATATTTTTTGTACTAGATATTAGGGGTCATAGGTCGGGTAACAGAATACACCCCAACCTTATCAGTCGTTTTAAACATTCCATAACCCTCTCTCTCTCTCTCTCTCTCTCTTTCTCTTCTCTCTCATCTTATCTTCTCTCCCTCTATCAACCCCTCTCTCTCTTCCCTTTCTCTCCCTTCGCTCTCTCTATCTCTCCCCCTCTCTCTCCCCCTGACTCCCTCCATCACCCCCTCTCTCTCCCCACTCTCTCTCCCCCTACTCTCTGTCTCTCTCTCTCCTCTCTCTCCTCTCTCTCCCCCTGACTCCCTCCATCACCCCCTCTCTCTCCCTACTCTCTCTAACCCTACTCTCTCTCTCTCTCCTCTCTCTCTCTCCCTACTCTCCCCGTCTCCCTCCATCACCCCCTCTCTCTCCCTACTCTCTCTCTCCCTACTCTCTCTCTCCTCTCTCTCCCCGTCTCCCTCCATCATCCCCTCTCTCTCCCTACTCTCTCTCTCTCTCCCTACTCTCTCTCTCCTCTCTCTCCCCGTCTCCCTCCATCACCCCCTCTCTCTCCCTACTCTCTCTCTCTCTCCTCTCTCTCCCCGTCTCCCTCCATCACCCCCTCTCTCTCCCTACTCTCTCTCACCCTACTCCCTCTCTCTCTCTCCTCTCTCTCCCCGTCTCCCTCCATCACCCCCTCTCTCTCCCTACTCTCTCTCACCCTACTCTCTCTCTCTCCTCTCTCTCCCCGTCTCCCTCCATCACCCCCTCTCTCTCCCTACTCTCTCTCTCTCTCCTCTCTCTCCCCGTCTCCCTCCATCACCCCCTCTCTCTCCCTACTCTCTCTCACCCTACTCCCTCTCTCTCTCTCCTCTCTCTCCCCGTCTCCCTCCATCACCCCCTCTCTCTCCCTACTCTCTCTCTCCCTACTCTCTCTCTCCTCTCTCTCCCCGTCTCCCTCCATCACCCCCTCTCTCCCCCTACTCTCTCTCTCCCTACTCTCTCTCTCCTCTCTCTCCCCGTCTCCCTCCATCACCCCCTCTCTCTCCCTACTCTCTCTCACCCTACTCCCTCTCTCTCTCTCCTCTCTCTCCCCGTCTCCCTCCATCACCCCCTCTCTCTCCCTACTCTCTCTCACCCTACTCTCTCTCTCTCTCCTCTCTCTCCCCGTCTCCCTCCATCACCCCTCTCTCTCCCTCTATTCTCATGAGTTTTTTGTACTGGATATCAGGGGTCATAGGTCGGGTAACAGAATATACCCCAACCTTATCAGTCGTTTTAAACATTCCATATATAGCTCTCTCTCTCTCTCTCTCTCTCTTATCTTATCTTCTCTCCCTCTCCCATCCTCTCTCTCCCTCTCCCTCTTCTCTCTCTCTCTCTCTCTCTCTCTCTCTCCTCTCTCTCTTTCTCTTCTCTCTCATCTTATCTTCTCTCCCTCTATCAACTCCTCTCTCTCTTCCCTTTCTCTCTCTTCGCTCTCTCTATCTCCCCCCCTCTCTCTCCCCATGACTCCCTCCATCACCCCCTCTCTCTCCCTACTCTCTCTCACCCTACTCCCTCTCTCTCTCTCCTCTCTCTCCCCGTCTCCCTCCATCAGCCCCTCTCTCTCCCTACTCTCTCTCACCCTACTCTCTCTCTCTCTCTCCTCTCTCTCCCCGTCTCCCTCCATCACCCCCTCTCTCTCCCTACTCTCTCTCTCCCTACTCTCTCTCTCCTCTCTCTCCCCGTCTCCCTCCATCACCCCCTCTCTCTCCCTACTCTCTCTCCCTACTCTCTCTCTCTCCCTACTCTCTCTCTCTCCCCGTCTCCCTCCATCACCCCCTCTCTCTCCCTACTCTCTCTCACCCTCTTTTTTCATGAGTTTTTTGCACTAGATATCAGAGGCCAGGGGTTGGGTAACAGAATATACCCTAACCTTATCAGTCGTTCTAAATATTCCATATATAGCTTTCTCTTTCTCTCTCTCTCTTCTCTCTTATCTTATCTTCTCTCCCTCTCCCATCCTCTCTCTCTCTCCCTCTTCTCCCTTATCTCCTCTCTCTCTATCACCCCCTCTATCTCCCTACTCCCTCTCTCTCTCTTCTCTCTCTTCTCTCTTTCCTTATCTTCTCTCCCTCTCTCATCCCCCCCCTTCTCTCTTATCTTCCCCCCCTCTCTTTCTCTTCTCTCTTTCCTTATCTTCTCTCCCTCTCTCATCCTCTCCCCCCCCCCTTCTCTCTTATCTTCTCTCATCCTCTCCATCCTCTCTTATCCCCCCTCTCTCTCTCCCTCTCTCTCTCTATCTCTCTTTCTCTCTTATCTTCCCCCTCTTTCTCTCACCCTCTTTTTTCATGAGTTTTTTTGTACTAGATATTAGGGGCCAGGGGTTGGGTAACAGAATATACCCCAACCTTATCAGTCGATCTAAACATTCCATATATAGCTCATTTAATGCGTTTAATATTCATAAACTTTACGACTGAATGCTTTAATACACAGAGCTTGTATGATACAGCATATATAGAGTAGTTGAGATTATATGAAATAACATACATTAAAAACACATCAAGGCTCCCATATTATACAAGTTTTTATTATGCATTGACTATATATAGACACATAGAGTACAAAGTACAAGTAAACATTTGAAAAGGGCGGTCATTGAATAGGGCAATATTTCATCTCACAGTTTTTATTAGCCCCATAGACTATTAAGCGAGGGAGATAAAGCGAGAGACTACTGAGAAACTAACATTTGGTTTAATTTTATTTGAATAATTCGCTTGCGCGTAGGGGTCTTTATCAGTGGGAGGAAACCAGGTGACCCGTGTTCGATCCTTACGTTGGACGAGAGAGTTCATCGGGATTTTTTGCGTGGTTTCCCCATGCCAGTGGTGCGTGACGGGGGTGGGGACTGACAGCTGTCTAGTCGTTCGGAGGGGATGAAAACCCGATGTTAAATGTACACATTGGCGTGCACGTAAAAAATATAAGAGTGGGCCATAGCGCCACTGACCGAGCAAACTTTCACTCGATATCGCACTGCATTGGGTATGCCAGACCATTCAATTCAAATCTTTATTCAGTATTTAAGGCCTCTGGCTCATAGTACATGTAGTGCAGTACAAAATAATAAATCAACTATAAAACATAAATAATATATTACAACAGATAACTAGTTCTTATGCTGTAGGACGTTAAACCCCATTTCATTTAATACCTGTAATTGCCTGACCTTCATTTCTAACACAAACTATCTAATCTAGCCTTTACGTGGTAAGGAGTAGAGTCGTCTGTCCAACCTCGTGGGTTTTTTCCGCGTCCTCCGGTTTCCTCCCACTGAAAAAGACCCCTACGCGCAAGAGAATTGTTGATAAATTTAACCATATGTTAGTACCGAAATGACCTAGTTTTGTACTGGGGTGGATGTTAAACCCCACCCCTCTCTCTTCCTCTATCTCTCTCTCCCCTCTCTCTCTCATTTCATTTCATGTAATACATGTTATTGTCTGACCTTGATTCCCCGCACAAACTGTGTAATCTAGCCTTTATATTTATAAATAGCCTCTCTGTACTGGACAAGTTAAGTATGTGTTATGGTATTATACCATGGTGATTAGACTAAAAGTCGGTCAGTCGGTAATGGTATAGTAGTAACAGCAGTATAGTCTATAGCTAGCCGAGTACTAGTATTCGTTACGATAGATATCGGTTAATAGGTTTAGTTGAGTTGAGAGGGAGAGAGGGAGTGAGAGAGAGAGAGAGAGGGGGGGGGAAGGAAGAGAGAGAGAGAGGGGGTATAGTAACAGTATATAGTCTACAGCTAGTACTAGTATTCGTTACGATAGATATCGGTTAATAGGTTTAGTTTAGTTGAGGACTATCAATCTATCTATCACCGAGGGGGAGAGAGAGGGAGGGAGAGAGAGAGGGGGAGGGGAGGAGAGGGAGAGAGAGAGGGGGAGGAAGAGAGAGAGAGGGTATAGTAACAGTATAGTATGTAGCTAGTACTAGTATTCGTTACGACAGATATCGGTTAATAGGTTTAGTTGAGGACTATCTATCTATCGCTGAGGAAGGGAGAGAGAGAGAGGGAGAGAGAGGGGGAGAGAGAGAGGGGTATAGTAACAGTATATAGTCTATAGCGAGTGCTAGTATTCGTTACGACAGATATCGGTTAATAGGTTTAGTTGAGTTGAGGACTATCAATCTGTCTATATATCTAACCAAACTGGTTTAACAGCCAACAGGTACCAGGCTACTTTAGAGAGAGAGAGAGAGAGAGAGAGAGAGAGAGAGAGAGAGAGAGAGAGAGAGACAGACAGACAGACAGACAGACAGACAGACAGACAGAGAGGGAGAGATAGATAGGGGAGATAGGGGGCGGGGGTGTTAACGTCCATTCGACACACACCAGGTCATTTCGGGACTAACATATGGTTTAATTTTAGTCCAATAATTCGCTTGCACGTAGGGGTCTTTAGCAGTGGGAGGAAACCGGAGGACCAGGAGAAAACCCACGAGGTTGGACAGGCGACCCTACTCCTTTCCACGTACAACCGGGAATTCGAAACCAAGACCACTTTAGCACAATACCCGCCTTAAAATATAGAGTATAATAATAATAATAGTAATAAAAACTTTTTTAATGAAGCAAATTATTTAGTTTGCAAAAAAACTAATCTTCCATAACTCCCTCCTTAGCTTTTCGAGCCCCAGTGTGAGCGTATGTGACATGGAGATAGGGGCGCCTTCTCAACCTCGTGGGTTTTCCCCGGGCACTACACGCAAGCGAATTATTGAAATAAAAAAAATTGAAAACCATACGTTAGTCCAAAAATGACCTAGTTTGTGTCGAGTGGACGTTAAACCCCAATCTCTCTCTCTCTCCCTCCTAAGCTACAAAGACATATACATACATGTAATAAAATCAGGATAAACATTATTTGAAATTAACAGCTTAGCCACAATAAAATATCGATGATTTACTGCCTAGCCTCAATAATATCACGTTTTATAACAATATATCATTTTATACAATATGATCATAAAATCTCGATTAACAGTCCAGTAACAGTAATATACAATACCAAATAAAATGGGGTTTAAAGTCCAACTGGGCTATTGTAGACGGGAATAAAATCTTGAATAACTGCCCAATCACAAACATTATTATATTATACAATACGAAACGAAAAGGGTTTTAACGTCCTATTGGGCTAATGTAGACGGGCACACTCCGTGTACGGTTATTGACATTTTGCCAGGGGAGCGGCACTATGGACTACTTTTATATCGAATTTTAACTGTCAGGGGTTATTTTAACGTGCACACCACGCCAATGCGTACATGGGGCCTAGGTTGTCCAGCCATTCGACGGGTAATGCATTCCTCCTTGTCCGTACCTGCAATCCGCATCACCCAATCACTCACACGGGTAAACCACGCCGGAAAAGCTCGATGACCTTTCTCGGTTCACACAGACAATAGACACAGGACCTTTATTAAGCGAACCAACTCCTTATCCAGGTGCAGGGGATGGGGTCTAGCAAGAGACAACGTATAGTCGTTCGGGTGGGGCGAAAAACCTAGGTTCTCTGAACGCATTGGCGTACACGTAAAAGACCCCTTGACAGTTGGAATTCTAAAAAAAAAGTAGGTCGAAGTATGGCTGTCCAGGTGAAATGTCCCTCATAGCACACTGTATGGATTATGCCCGTCTTCATTAGCCCAGTTTGTGCAGAACAGTAGGACGTTAAACCCTATTTAATTTTATTTTATCCCTTTCCTACCCATTGTAATTTGAGGTTTGGGGTTTCTCTTTTTTTTTAGAAGAGACTAGGATAAAAGGGAATATGACCTCGGTGAAAGCGTGGCACACTTATCTAAATCAATATACAGGCAGAGAGTTATGTCGCTGGTAAAATTCACGTTGCATTACTCGTGTGTTAATACCCGTTGGCAGGTTTACCTGGCCAGGTGTTTTAATCATGTGTACCCTTACCTTGGTATATCTGGTCTACCTGGATATATTATATAAAACTAAGTCTGGCCCCGAGTTCACAAAACATTCGCAGACATGGACGCTTACGGCTGGTCCCCGGATCCATTCACTTGATTTGATAATTGTTTAGTTTTTGCAATGTCTATTTTCTGTCTTGTCCGCAGGTTTATCTTGTAGATTTTTTGTTTTGCGTGTAGTGCAGTCCTCCTGCATTTACTATAAGAGTATTTACTCAAAACTGTTCGTCTTATTTATAAAATTTTGATGTTTTAATGTATCAAATACATCAATTAGGTGTAAAGTTTTGTGTTTCTGGATCAAATATATTTCTCATAAACAGTAATTGAAAGTTAAGTAAATTCTTAACTTAGTTCTGAGAATGTTTTGTGAACTCGGATTCTTGTTGTTTTTTGCCTTATTCAACTCTCTGTTCTACTGAAGTTAAACTTGTATTATCAAGGCGATATTTTATTCGAACAAGTACAAGAGTAGGCCTACCTGGAAGCGGCCATCTTGAAAATTATGACGTCATATCAAACATTGAATTACGTCAATTGAAGCGCAATTGTCCCAGAAACGCGCGTGTAAAGTATCATGTCGATGGTTCTTAAATTGGCGGAGCCATAGGTTGTTTTTGAAGAGCGCCACCTCAAAGAAGATGAGTCGTGCTTGGAGTAGGCCTACGGTTGCTGGTTCAAAATTTAGGAATTTTAATTTCAAAACTTTCATTTGATCTGTAGCCTATAACATGCCGGAAACCGCGGTTACTCAGTGGATGGGACGAAGACTTGCTAACCTGTATAAACTGTAGCGCGGCTGCCTGGGCAAAAATAACACCATCGCGTATAGTGTGGTTGAAAAGTAGGACGTTAATCCACATTTCATTTTATCAAATGTTAGGAGCAGCAAAGGCCTACATAAAACAATCGTTTTCATGCTCGCGTTTCCTAACTTTTCGAGATAATAAAAATAAGATTTATTTATTTAACCGTCTCTATAAACCTGCCAGTGTCATATTTATGAGTTTGTTGAGACGTATTATTATTAGGTATATCATGATCATATTATTATTGTGTTGTCCGTCTTCAATTAGCCCAGGTTAGGTGCAGAAGCGTAGGACATTAAACCACATGTTATTCATGCCCGGTTACATTTTACATTAGATAAAAAAAACGAAACGAAATAGACACCAATGTATGACGTATGTTCATCGTTTATGACGCCATAGAAATATAAAATTAGTTACATTATATTTCAATGTTTGTGCAATTGCGTAAATACCAATGTTGTTGATCAAGTGCGTACACGTATTTCTTGTCTTGTTTTATTCTTTATTCACCTATTTCTTTTACAGGTTATGTGTGTCTCTTCCTCAAACCTGTTTAATTTCTTTTGGCGCAATATAGTCCGGTTAGAGCTGACGTAGGCCTACCATAAAACAACATTTCATTCATTCATTGTTCAATTTCTGAATAAATTTTTTTAAAAAGATAATAAACAACATCTGAACGCGACCAATACAAATATCCGGTTTCAACCAAGGCTATTTGACCGATATAAAATGTAAATATTTATCAAATTACTATTTGGTATACATTTTAACCAATGGAATTATTCAATCTCAGTCATGTGACAACTCTATATTTGGCTTATTTTGTCATGCGTATTCATGTACGTTGACAATAAATATTATGCAAATGGCGTATGGATTAATACGCGTGACTTCAAATATGCGACCTCATTTTTTTTAGCTTACATCTGGCAACAGATCACTAAAGATTTCCCCATTGACTTTACTATTAATTCTCGCCTCTTAGACCGTTTCTAACTTTTCCACAAACTGTCGTTGGGTAGAACGTAGAAGGCTTTCTACCACAAATGGAGTAACATGTGGCAAAGTCTTGCCCAAAAGGACGTGTGAGGTTCTTCGTGAAAAGCTTGAGATACTCAAGCTGGAAGTAGAGACATGTAAACATGCAATTTACGGCCCTACATTTCATCCTAGCCAACCACTCAACTCAAGTATCCAGCTGTCTCAAAATCATGAATATTCACCAAAACCTGGCAGAAAATATATTTTCAAACCCTTTTCTTCGATTCTACCCAAAAAGTCAACGAAAACCGCCATGCAAACGGGGAAAAGGGGAGGGGGGCTAAAAAAAACCTTCTCCCTTGTTTGGGTGACTACATAGAGCTGTGAACATCTGCAAGTATAGTAACGATTTCATTGATTTCTCCCTCACAGCTCGTGTGACACTCGGAAAACCTCGGCGGATTCGGGTACCCTATTCGGGTACTGGGATCTGCTGAGGTTTGCCGAATGCTCGTGTGTATCCAGTCGCCTAACGCGTGCATTTTAAATCATATAAGGTCTTTCATTAAGTCAAGTGGCGTGGTTTCAATCCTAAGCCTTCCTAACCTCGTGGGTGTTATTAGGTCTTCAGGATTCCCATTGCTAAAAAAACCTAACCGCACGCGAATTTTCGAAATAGTATTGTACCATTTAGTCCCGAAATGACCTAGTTAGTGTGGAATAGGTGTTAAATTTGACCAATTAAAGAGAGAGAGAGAGGGGGGGGATGGGGTTTAACGTCCACTCGACACAGACTAGGTCATTTTGGGACAAACCTATGGTTTTCAATTTTTATTTCAATAATTCGCTTGTGCCTAGGGATCTTTAGCAGTGTGGGAAAACTTGAATGCCCGGAGGAAACCTACGAGGTTGAGAAGGCGCCCTTATCTCCATGTCACATACTCTCACATTTGGGCTCGAAACCACAGCCGCAAGCCAGCTTGAGGTCGAAGCGCGGCACTCTAGACCACTAGGCCATCCCAACCCCCTGACCAATTAAAGATACATTATGAAAGATTAGGTACAGAGCTGACCATTCTCACTATAATAGTTGAAATTGATTCGTTCTGAGCCGATAATTTAGCGACTGAATTTTCGGCCTAGCCTCGATCATCATTAATTAGGTTGGTACGATAAAAACATAGTCTCGATCACCCATTTCTTGATTAAATTATGAATGAGTAAATTTCACACTCTAGGGATGGCATCGAGGGTTGATTATGGTTTGGATAAGTTAATCAATATTTAATTAATAATGTAGATAACATTTCAGGAATAAAGACAGATCTGCAATAGGAAGATTTAGCTCTCTCTCTCTCTCTCTCTCTTAAAGCAAACACATAATGACGAATAAGAGACAAAACGACAGCTGTGCTTCTACCATAGAATTATCATACACATGATACTATTATTATTAGATTAAATATTTATAAGATAATATATTTCTATTGTCGGACGTTATCAGGTGAATTTAAAAACATCTATCTCACACAAATATTGACTTTTCTGAACCCATGATTCTATACAAGACGAGCTGGTAGTCATACTTTACGTCGTGTTATATGTATTGGATAGCGAAATGAAATAGGGTTTAACGTCCTGCTGTTCTGTTCCAACTGGAATAATAAAGGCGGGCCTACGCCATACAGTGGTGTGCTATGGGTGAAATTGTACCCGACCAGCGGCACTAGGACCTACTCTTATATCGAATTCCAACTGTCAAGAGATTTTGTACGTGCACGCAAATGTACAAGGGTGGCGCCATGTTTTATCCCATTCGAACAACTAGACAGCTGTCCTTGTTTGGCCCTCCACCCTGCATCACTCAAAAGAGGAAACCTCGGCCAACAAAGACAGCTGTGTTCGGATGTGACGAAAAACTGAGGTCCCGTGTACACATTGGCGTCCACGTAAAAGATCCCTTGGCAGTTGTAATTCGATATAAGAGTAGGGCGTAGCGCCGCGGCCCGGGCAAAATTTCCCTCATAGGACAGTGTATGGAGTATGCCCGTCTTCATCAGCCCAGTTTAGGAGCAGAACAGTAGGACGTTAAACCCCATTTCATTTCGTCATTTGAAGAAGTGTTCAACGATACACTGGATGAGAAATATCGATAAATTATTGTTACTATAAATAGATCTGATCTCACGGCTTATCAGCTGGTTGCTGTAGAGTGAAAGACGTTCAATAAAAGTAAGACGAAGAAATAGAGCAGCCCGCGCGTACACTGTAAACTTCTTACTGTAATCTAAAGGTGCCAATATAATCTACAGTCTTCCATATTGAAAACACGACTCATTGGTCAACTTAAAGAAGCTCAATCTCCAGCGTCCGGTTATTCCAGTCTACACCGATGGCATTTATTGCGTATGCTCCCCAGATAAGAAAATGGCGTCTCCGATTGACATGGCTCGTGGTTTATGTCTAGCTTCGTTCTTCGAGTCCCTTGTTACAAATGGCGCTGAAACGCATTATGGTACAGATGGGCTTCTGATATCCAATATGTAAGACAAAATAAAATAAATAGTAAAATTGGCACACGAATTGCGTGTCAGAAATCTTTCGAGTGTCATTTGTAATGAGGCGACTCGGTGAATGAAGCTAAACCTCAACCCATGTAGGTGATTACTACCGGTGTAGATTGGAAGGACCAGACGCAAAAGACTGTCATTCAATTTGGCTTCTTCCCGAACCTCTGATACCATTTCTCATTTGAGAAGGTCAATGGTTTATAAAGCAATGATGGCTGCTTGTTACTAAGCGACGTCCCGACTAGGCTTGGGGCCCGTAGCGCCAGCGTGCAGTAAGGGGGGGGGGGAGACACACTGGTCGCTGACTTCGCATTGTGTCCAATGGAGGAATCGTTTCATTACCCAATGGACAAAGGCAACATTTGGTGCGCCGATATTTTGTCCAGGGGGGGGGGGCAGCTGTCTCTCCTCCCCCCATCCCTCCGGTTTCCTCCCACTGCTAAAGACCCCTACGCGCCAGCGAATTATTGGAATAACATTGAACTATATGTTAGTCCCGAAATGACCTAGTTGTGTTGAGTGAACGTTAAACCCATCTCTCTCTCCCTCCCCTCCCTCTCTCTCTCTCTCTCTCTCTCAATCTCTCTCGCTCTCTCTCTCTCTCTCTCTCTCGTTATCTAGGAGGTTCAAATGGCTAACGTTTACTTTTTATTTTATATTTTTAGAGTGTATAAGTTTATCGTTGGCAGGATTATGATTCAATAGTCAGCTGAAGCTCTCTACATATTATACAGCCAGCTCCAAGAAATAATCTATACTACTAAAAGTCGGTCAATGATATAGAGAGAGAAAGGGGTTTAACGTCCTACTGGGCCAGTGAATACGGCCATACGCCATACAGTGTGCTATGAGGGATTTTTTTCCCGGACAGCGGCACCGCGGCCTACCTCTATATCGAATTCGAAATGCCTAGGGATATTTTACGTGCACGCCAATGTCTACAAGGAACCTCAGGTTTTCGCACACTCCGAACGACTAGACAGCTGTCGGTGTCAGTCAGGTCTTCTGTCATGCATCAATGCAGGGATCGAACAACCGACCTCCAGGCTAGCGAGCCAGCGTCTTACCCACTGAAATCCTCAGAGAGATAGAGAGTGGGTAAGATAGAGAGAACAAATGGGTTTAACGTCCACTTTATATCAATAATTCGCTTGTGCGTAAGGGTCTCGAGCATTGGGAGAAAACCAGAGGACTCGTAGAAAAACGATGAGGTTGGACCGGTGACCATACTCCTTGTCACATACAACCGGGAAATCGAAAACACGCCAGTTGACTCAATGACAGACGTTGTGATTTAGCGTCCATGTAATCAACCCCAGTGGTCAGTGATATAATAAAGAAATTTAGCACTTGACTGTATATTAATTCTCCGACATGGTTTCCTCTTGTCAGTGGTGCAATGGACAGTCGTGCGCATGGGACTTAAACCAAAGGGAGAGGGGTTTAATATTGGCTATGCCTGTTCCCCTAATCCCTATTCAGATACAAATCTGAATAAAAATACTGCTTATAAAAAAACAACCCTAAATCTCATTATCTAGGTTGGTACAGAACAGTAGGATGTTAACCGATTTAGTATCATTATCAAATTGATACATTGATATCGATCTATATCTGGTGCTTGACCTAGTATCGATAACAAGTGACGTACAAGGTATAGAATAAGATAATAAAAAAACCAAGTACGAACAATCTAAACCATTAGACAGAATTCGAAGTCATAAAAATACGTTATAGGCAAAAAAGTGTAATCAGGCAAATAATGTAATCAGCATATGGACTGTTCACCGTGTACAAAATACACGACAAACACTGGTAACAGGTGTCCTGAAGAGTAATCTTACACTGCCTGACGCGCCATTGTGTTTCTCGTGTCCAATGGTTATACGATTGCAATGCGAGGGTAAGAATTCCAAATGGCGGGGATTCTTTACGCTGATGTATTCCAGAGTGGACCTTTGGTTTGGATCCCAACTAGATCGCCCACAACTTTCCGTGTAACTTTTCGGCCCATTCCGGGATCCCCAACCGGCCATTTACGACCACCAATCGGTCATTTACGGTCCCTCTCGGCCCGGGATCTCGAACCGGCCATCTATGGTCTTTCTCGGTCCATTACGGGATCACAAACCGGCCATCTACGGATCTTCTTGGTCCACTCGGATCCCAACAACAGGAATATTCTAGTCGTTGAAACTTTGGATAGTTTTTCCTCTCACCATTCCTCTGACCTGTAAAACGTTAACATAAATTTATTGAGAATCCAGTTTACGCTACAATAACATGTTTTCGAAATGAAATAGGGGAGGGGGCGTGTCCTTGGCTAATGAAGACAGGGAGTGTTTTCGAGAATTTGGGACAGTTAGAAAAACCCTATGCGTAGGCAGGGATCTCGACTATATACTCCCACGTCGAACATGGGCGTATACCTTTGTTTAATTACAATATACACGTCCAAAGGCAGAACCTAGTAACTCACTTTTTTCTTATTTTGAGAAAACAAAGGAAAGCGTAATGAATGAATATTAAACGCCACGTCATCCATTGATTTGACTATTGAGTAACTAGATTTTGCTGTGGTAGTCTAGACAAATGAAGGAAGTTGCTAGGTTGTGTCATGGGTGTAACTGCTTACAAAATCAAAAGATTGGAATATCTAGTACAACAACAGAAAACACATACCCTAGTAACTAAAAATTTGGTCCTTTCTTAATTTTGATATAAAAAAAGTGAGTTACTAGGTTTTGCCTTTTGACGGGAGAATATACCATGATATAAATACGTTTATTTGTCAGTGATGCAGAAGGAGGGTCTGACAAGGACAGATGCCTAGTAGTTCGGATGGGACAAAAACCGAGGTCCCGTGTACACATTGGAGTGCACATAAAAGATCCCTTGGTAGTTTCGATATAAGAGTAGGCCGTAGCGCCCTTGCAGGGGCAAAAAAAAATTCGTCATAGCACACTGTATGGCGTCTGCCCGTCTTCCATTAGCCCAGGCTAGGTGCATAATAGTAGGACGTTAAACGACATTTCATTCATTCATTCGTTTATTTGTTAGCTTGTCGCCATGGTGTACTGGCTATATATATCTATAGGAATTCCACCCTGATCTGATACATTCACAAAATATGTATATATGTTTATTTGTAGTCATGGTGGACTGGCTATATCTATCTATATACATCTATAGGAAATCCACCCTGATACGTAATCTCCATTGTATTGCCTCGCCTTTCAAACCTACGCATATGTTAACAGAATACACAATGAACTCATAACATACCAACCGAAGTTCTCTCACTTTTTTTTTATACTTTATGGTTTATGAAAGAGAGATAGAGAGAGAGAGAGGGGGGGGGGGTCTCGCTTAACGTCCAATTGACACAAACTAGGTTATTTCGGGACTAACATATGGTTTTTAATTGTATATCAAAGGGAGGAAACCGGAGAACCCGGAGAAAACCCACGAGCCTAGACAGGCGACCCTACTCCTTGTCACGTACAACCGGGGATTCGAAACCCCGCCAGTTGACTGAATGAAAGGCTTTATGATACAGCACGCACGTGCTAACCATCCCCCCCTCCCAACTCTAACTACATCAACGTGATAAACCCTTGGCAATGGTGTAAGGTAAACCTTTGGCGTGCACGTAACAGAACGTTCGGAATTCGAAATAAGAGAAGACCGTAGCGCCGCTGTCAGGACAAAAATTTCCACAATTAAATGTTAAGCGCCAGGACATGCCATCGGTGCGTTTAATAGGATCGGGTGTCAACCGGCCAAGGAATATTACTTTTACCTTTTCTCCTCCTTTGTCACAATATCTCATCCGGATCGGAAGAAAAATGAACCCCGTTAAGCCGGTTTTCCACTAGGTGAACTTATTCGCGCGAAGCGAATTTTTTCGAGTACAGGCATGCGCAGTATAATTTCAGGCCACCTAAAATGATACTGCGCATGCCTGTACTCGAAAAAATTCGCTTCGCGCGAACAAATTCGCCTAGTGGAAAACCGGCTTTAGGGAACAAAAATTTTACTGTGTCGCCACAATCTCTTATTACCTGACCTGTCACATGTCTCAACAGTCAACATGGCTGTGTCGACTGATGTTATCTAGACGCTGTCCTTGGATATCAAATATGACGACATATCTTATCTCACCACGTAATAGGCCTTGACAAAACTAACCCATGACACACTGAACTTTCTACAATCTTTCTCGGTCTGGCCGTCCTCGCTCCTTTTCTTTTCTCGATTGCTAGTAGTTATGTTAGATTGGCCTGTCCGTTTTCACCTTTTCTCATACCTTGGATTGGCCCGGATGTTCTTGCCCTTTTCACGGACGTTTGATTGGCCCGCCGCGGATGTTCTTGGACGTTGGATTGGCCCGGATGTTTTCGCCCTTTGGATTTGTCCAGTTGCTAGTAGTTACGTTGAATTGGCCTGGTCGTTCAGGCCTTCTTCTTGGTTGCTAGTAGTTACTTTGGATTGACTGATGGTCGTTCTCGCCCTTTTCTCATACCTTAGATTTGTCTGATCGCCGCCTTCGCCCCTTTCTCGGTCGCTAGTACGTTGGATTTGCCTGTTCTTTCACTTTTCTCATTAGTGGGATTTGTCTGGCCCTGGCCCATCTCGCACTTTTCTCGGTTACTAGTAGTAACCGGTTGTGCTCGCCCTAGCCGTTTTTAAAAGATCGAAACATTTCAGACCCATGTCTCTTCGCCAATTCACAACACAGTTTGTAAATTCACCTGAATTAATATTGGTTGTTTATTACGTATAATGTCCGTGTAGTTTGTCCTGTCTGCTGGTTTGTCTTTTCCGCAGGGGGGCTGGGATGGCGAGTATTTTTCTATTTCGAAGTTTATTTCAGTGCAGGTTGATTTGGATCCTATTCTGTTACTTACCAGACGTATATATGCGTATGTTAATGTTGTACGTTTCGTTGAACTACCGAGCTTGGTGGTACCTTTTACCTTTTCGAGTTGGAGTCAGATCATGATCAATAACCATGTTGATGTAAGAATACCGTATTTCCTCGAATACAACCCCGGGGTTCTATTTCGTTCAGCACCATCGCCCCCCGGGTTCTATTCGAGGCCCGGGTTATAATCGAAGCCGGGTTGTATTTTTTCAGACCCGAATTAATGCTTCAAAACCTTGTATAAGAGTGACATTTTGGACAAGTAAAACAAGCAGACAGGGTCGGTCTTGCAAATACGAAGGCTAAACTCTCTGTGCGTGACATAAGACAATTCTACATCCTGTGCAGGAATCACTAATTAATTAATATTTTGTTTGACAGGGAGTATTCAGTTTTTACTTTAGACCCGGGATATATTAGAGACCCGGGTTCTATTCGAGACCCGGGTTGTATTTATCTCAACACCCCCTTACCCCCGGGTTCTATTCGAGGCCCGGGTTATAATCGAGGCCGGGGTTGTATTCGAGGAAATACGGTAGTAGCCAATACCTTCTGTGAAGGGTGGAAATCAGCCAAACTATTTATAGAAAAGTAGGCTACCCGTTTGTTGTCCGCTTCTAAACAAGTGATATCGCATATACAGAAAAGTACTCCGAATCGGGGAACTCGACACTAACTAGGTCAGTTCGAGACTAACATATGGATCCATTATATTTGAACCTACTTGATGACAGACCTTATGATTTCCTGCGCACGCGTTAAAAAATCCCCCACAACCACCCCGACAGTTGAAAGAGGGTCATTCGCATTACTTTAAACCATAGGGGGGTTGGATGGCCGAATGGTTAGCATGTGCGCGCTGTATGATTAGGTCGGTCATTGAGTCAACTGGCGTGGTTTTGAGTATGGTCGCCTGTCCAACATCGTGATTTTTCACCGGGTTCTCTGGTTTCCTCCCATTGCTAAAGACTCATAATACGCGCAAGCGAATTATTGAAATAAAATTGAACCATCCATGTGGTTAACAAAGTTTATGTCGAGTGGACGTTAAATCCATCTCTCTCATTTTCTCTCTCTCTCTCTTATCTCTCTCTCTTACCTCTCTCGTTTAACCGTGAAACCTGCCAACACAGTGGTTCAATAATGACCCATGTGATTTATCAGCAAACTAAGTTTGTGTCGAGGGGACGTTAACCCCCCCCCCCCCCTCTCTCTCTCTCTCTCTCCCTCTCTCTCACACTCTCTCTCTCTCTCTCTTATCTCTCTCTCTCTAGTTTAACCGTGAAACCTGCCAACACAGTGGTTCAATAATGACCTATGTGATTTATCAGCAAACTAAGTTTGTGTCGAGGGGACGTTAACCCCCCCACCCCTCTCTCTCTCTCTCATCACCCTCTCTCTCTCTCTCTCTCCCCCTCTCTCTCTCGTTTAACCGTGAAACCTACCAACACAGTAGTTCAATAATGACGTATGTGATTTATCAGTAAACTATCTAAGATGACCTGCTGTCTATATAGTTATATATGGGGTCATGAGAGGACAACAGATGATATCGATAGATATTTATTGAGATCATTTTTTTTTTTTTTAGAAATAAATGACCGTATTATGGCTTATCAAAAGGCGGTTATCACTATCTACAAGAGTAAGTTTATTGAACAATGAACATCTCCAAAAAATATATTTTATCTCATGTCTTCGCGGGAGTTGTGATAACTGATAATTCCTCTGAAGTTTTCCGCTTCTATGTGGCATTCTCCTCCCACTGATAGGCCCCTACATATACAGTGTACTCTGTAACTTCCAGCACAAAGCAGGACCAAATAGAAATGGCTGGAAGTTACAGAGTACACTGTACGCGATTTATTGAAATAAAGTTCAACCATGTTAGTCCTGAAATGACCTAGTTTGTCTCGAGTGGACGTTGAACTCTTTTTTCTCTCACTAAATGTTTTTCGCGAGACCTTTTTTCGCCCTTTTCTATTTATGGCTCCCATAGAATTTGATAAGGTCATAGCGACGCTGCCCGGGCAAAATGTCGCTTAAAGCACACTGTATGGAGTATGTCAAATCTTCATAAGACGTTAAACCCCATTTCATTTCTTTTCGCTTATGCCAAATCTATTATTACATATAATATATTGTGACAAATCCACATGAAATAAGAGTAGGCCGTAGTGCCGCTGCCCTGGCAAAATGTCTCTTATAGCACAATGGCGTATGCCCGTCTTCATTAGCCCAGTCGGCACAGAACATTAAGACGTTAGACCCCATTTCATTAAATTTCTTTTTTTGCTTATGTAAAATCTATTATTATATACGTAAGGTGACAAATCCACATGAAATGAAAATACGTGATCAGGTATTTCACTACCTCGAGAAATATATTTTTAACATCGCTGACACTGATGTCATAGAGGATTGTGCCGGTACATTCTTTTATTCCAAATGGTGTAGTCGACGTCAAATAGTCTTTCATTAATCATTATTGACACGAAGCAAACGACTGGGTCATCGAGAATAACCACGATCGTTGAATCAGATATCAGCTGATACGTGCATGTATTCCCCACGACCCGTGGTTATTTTTAAAAGTGCCTCGAGAGGGTCCACGGTAATCGGGGTGAAATTGAAAGCAATTTTGGAAATGGTTGGGCCTTGACAACTCTCTTTATGTGCGTGACACTACCAAGGTGTCACTTTCGAATCAGAATACCAGTGCATGCAAATTATGCTTACATTAGTAATGATTTACAGGAAAGTAGAGTGCCTCACCCAAATACACGCTTCCCATTTTCCTTTCGAGTCTCTATAAGGTTTCTCCTCACGCTTTGTCTGTATTGCGATTAACCAGTCTTTCAATCGAACGGGTGTTTATAATGGCGCTGGTTATTCTAGTCTACACACTGACCGTTATTTGTACTGTTTACGGCAAAGTGTTCACGTGAACAACGAATGGCTTGCCTCAGCTATATAAAAACCCCGATAACCGACTTACCCGCAGTTGAGTTTGCTATTTGACAGAATTCAGACGCATAATTTGTGATTATATTATCAAGCGATTTTAAAATATTAATTTGGATCAACCACATTACATAATCGGTAAGTGTTGTCTTATCAGTAATAACGTTTCGGAAAATATCATGGGATTGTTTTTCGTTTCTTTTGTTTTGGGCATGTTTATTTAGTTATATTATTAGTTTGGGTTTTCTGGTAGGATTTTGGAAATATTTTTTTATGGCAATAACTAAGTTTTTCAATTCGAATTGGATTATTTATAGAAAAGAAAGGATTTATTCAATAAACTTTAATTGATTTCATTGAACACAAATTTTGAGTGGGATAGCACCGGTGAAGTTATTTGTCTTCTTTCGTGCCTTGGAATTTGGATTTAGGATGTCGACAAGATCGCCAGATATTATTTAATTAGATATTCGTAAAAATTAAAATGACCTTTTATCTTTGAAACATAAAAAAACCAATTTGTAATAATTGGATTACTATGGGGCGATGGACAACCGAGGTCAGGCATATGAATAGCTCCACCACGCGCTGTGCACGCTTCGATCAGCTGTTCATTGGAATTATTGGCAGTGGTTTAGGGTGTGACGCATGCGCATGTTCAAAGGGATGGGAATGATCGGTGCGTGATGCCGCCTATTTGGAATAATGTCCTAATGCGTTCATCACTGACGTCAGATCATCAGTACAAAAAGTTCATAATTCATAATTAATTTTTACTCGGGAAATATTTTGAAGGTTAATGAAAAATAATTTGTCCTTGTATGTATACGGATTAAAACTTTTATTCATACGAGATTGTCGAGAATATTAATTGACTAAGAATTTTTTTTTTTTTTTTTTTTTTTTTTTAAAGAAAATAATTAAATCTATCTTATAATATTAATAATATATTACATGTTTGTTTATTTTCTATAATTATGCAAGTCAATTTGAAATAAAGCTTAATTAATAACGCATATTCGAATAATGCATGTATTTACACTGCGTGCTGTTGACAGATGAACGTCTAGCGTAGCTAGGTCGAAAACCTACCGATTTATTTTATTCGGGCTTATCAAATTCCTAATGCCACAATTTATTTGAGCTTGAGAGAATGACATGTTTTGGTTGCGGTGCAGAACAATAGGCGGAGCTAATACTTAAATTGCGCAATCTGATTGGATGAATATGACCTTCACAGGTTGTTTGCATACATTAACCGAAATATCAATCAACAAAGTCGCTCAACTTATTTGTGGGCCAGAGGTTATTGTGATCACTCAGAAATCTTCCACAGTGTTAGCAACTTCATTTCGCAGACGGCTTTAAAAACACATTACGTAACGTAAGTGAAGTGGCATGGATGTATTGACTTTGTGCTCTACCAAAACAAAAATCTGCCTTAATTTTGTGGAAATTTTGGCTTTGTAAATAAATAGCTTTACGTATGAGATTTGAAAGTCGACATTCGATAATGGATTCATTTCAGTTCAGTCATAATTTGTTTTGTTAGGAACTTGACCAACCGTTCGTTAATATATGATCCAAAAACAGAGAGGAGGGGGAGTGCTTTTAAACATTTAAATTTGCAAGGAAGTTGTTCACTTGTTGTTGGATTTATTTTCAAAGAAAAATATTTAATTTTTCAGGACAATAAACAAAGATGTTAGACAACGAACTTTATCAGAATCAAGTGATGCAGAGAGGAGGTAGTGACAGCCTAGCGATGCCATTTGATGGTGTCAGCTCTTCGCTTGCCATGCCAGAAACACCAAAAGATGGTATTATCGTCAAGGTAAATATTTAACAAATTTTGAGAAGCGTATATGATGACAGAAATTAATCAAGTCGATCTTTAAAAATTTAGATTTAGAGGAATGAAACCCCAGTTATGTTTTTTTTTCTTCTTCTTTGAACGGCATTTAGCAATTGACATAGGTAATAAACACAAACACATAATATGGAACACAATTACTATTTTAATTAAAGCGACGTTTCGTTGAGGATTCTCTTAATGTTTTCAAGCTAATGATGATCAAATTAAAATGTTTTTTCAGGTCGCATACACAGGGGCTTCTTATTCAGAGGGTCAGAAGCGAAGAGGATTCAGACCACAATTTCCAGGTTAGTAGAATCATATTTTGAATTGATATACATAATATAATCCATTAAAATCACAAAAATAATATCCATGAATTCATGAAAACCACTAAATAATATGGTCCATGAAAACCATATTGTGAGTGTAGTCCCAACTTATAAAACTTGACCACAAAATATTCTTATTTTCAATTCTGTTTATTTTCTATTTTTCCAGGTTCGGAAATAGCTGGTTATGTTCACGATATTTCAAACACCGTTCCCAACTGCAACTTCACACATGGAGACAAAGTCATCATATTCCCCGACGAGGAAATCGCCAGCCAGGGATACGTAGAATATATCGCCATCGACGATACACGTAATGTTATACAGATACCTAAAGAGATGTCTCTAGAAGTCGCCGCCATGTTACCAGGCTCCGCACTTACTGCTTATTCTGCCGTTTTAAAAGCTAAGCCTCATGTTGAAAAAATCCAACAGTTTAAACGTAAGTGTTGAAGATTATTTTTTAGAAAAACTAAATTTGTCTCGATTTATATAGAAATTTGACTCAATTTATATTCAAATATTTGACTCAATTTATGTAGAAATTTTGGATCAGTTTCTTTAGTTTGACAGAAAAAAAAGTTCTGTGATTTGCGAATTTTTCTGTAAAATTTTTTTGAATATTTATTAAATATAAGAGTTTGCAAAGATGTCTGTGAGTTTAAAAATATTTGAATGTTCTATTTTTTTATTTTTTCAGCTTGTGTAAATGTATTAATTGTGGGAGCAGGAGGCCTAGGGTTATGGTGTGTTCAGTTAGCTCGATACCTCATAGAAAACGCTACCGGTAACCATGTCAAACTATTCATGGCCGACAACAGCATCGATAAATTATTGGTTGGTCAGGATCATGGTTGCTATGACATCATCCACTGGAACGAAGAGGATCATGAGCAGTATATCGTTGAACGAACACTCGATGCTTGCCGAGGTGGCGTTGATGTCATCATTGATTTTATCAGTTCACCCCGAACTATGCAGAGAGCTCTTAAAGTTTTAAATAGAGTGAGTACTTTAAACTTAATTTTGTTTTTGAATAAAATATTTAGTTTCATAATCGTAATTTTTTATTAAAAAAAAATGAAATTGGTAATAAAAATAAAGATTAGTAATAAAAATTGGTAATAAAAAATAAAAATTGGTAATTTAAAAAAAAATATAAAGATATTCAAAAGTTGATTTCATACATCGAAATTGTTAAATAAAAAAAATGATTAAATTAAAGATTTGAAAGTTGAATTTCAAAGAATCTTAGATTATTTAGAGGCAGAATAAATGTTTCAAACAGTGGGGTGTTATTTTGCAGGAAGGACTAATTCTCGTGGGCGGAAACAATATGACGCAAGTATCCATCAGTTTAAACGCCTTGTCAGCCAAACAACAGAGCATTGTGGGTATACCGAAAGGAAATCTGAACCAATTGTACGACCTTGTAAACGCAGTTCAAGAGAAAAAGGTATGTTTCCTTTCGATAGTATTTAAAACTACATTTAACAGTCGTAATTTCAATATGTGGTCATCCAACTCAAATCTATGATGGAATATTTAAATGAAATGAAATGGTGGTTTAAGGTCCTACCGTTCTGCTTCAACTGGGCCAATGAAGACTGGCATACACCATACAGTGTGCTATGAGGGAGGTTTTTTGCCTGGGCAGCGGCACTAAAGCATGACAATGAGTACATGGGACCTCAGTTTTTATCCCATCTGAACTACTAGACGACTTTCCGTAATATTTACATGTGCGGTAATGGGATCAGACCAGACTTTGGACTTTATTATATGGTTTAATTATTCCGTCTGAAAACTTGATCATATTTTCAACTTCCTGGTAATCAGACCCGGCTCTATACTTAAGTGTATGGGTCGGAAACTGGTAATGGTTTCTTAATCGAGATGAAATGAAATTTTGTGCCAATATTTATGATTTATTTTCTCTATTTTTCAGTTAACACCTCCCAGTTATGCGGTGTTCCCAGTCGAAGATGCTAGTCAAGTGTATGAAGATCTCCACGAATGTCGCATCACCGGTCAACCCATCTTCCGTTTCGGCCACAACAGTACGACCCTTGATAACAATACTTGTTGACTTTAATATAGATATAGACATATCAAAAAAATATTAACGTTAAAAAGTTCAAAACTGAAACCGACCGAATCTCATTAGTGACTCCCGAGTGAAAACATACAAAACAAACTGTGATGCAATTTCCTGTCAATGTGGACAATCACAACAAAGATATTTGCGGGAAATAAAATATTTCGTCTTCGAACCGATCAGGGGAGGAAGAAGTCTGGTGATAATTGTGTGACCATGGTTACGGACGGTCAAGCTTGGTTACCAGGACCTGTGTAGTTCAAAGTAAGAAGTGACATTGAGCCCTTTTATAAATTTAGACATTATGGTTAAATTTATATTATTGAAATGATTGAAAATAAGGGCAAGAATTAGCGGAGACATTGCTTCAATATCAAGTCTATTTTACCAAAAAAACTGGGCATTTATCGTGTTTGGGTCATCATTTTTTTTTTTTTGTAACTAACACACAGTACAATAGGTAAAAAAAAAATAACCTAAAAAGAATATTCAAGTAATAGTTAAAGGCATTTCCATATTATTAATTAATCATGATAATGTCAGAGAGAGTGACCTTTATTATTTTGGTATGTTCCAAATTAAGGAACCCGATAGTGCAAGCTCTTTTGTTTTGAGATGTTTCAAATTAAGGAACCTGATAGTGCAAGCAAGAGAGTGCTAATACAAACGAATTTATTTAAAAATGGCTACTTTAGTGCTTTCATATCATTCGTATAACTTAAATGGGCTTTGACAAATTCCGGTTGAAATTATTATTTTTTTTTGTCTGTGATGTTTAAAAAGATTCTAAATATTTATATCATTTCATTTTGTATATATGACATTTCGTTTTTCATTTTCATCCATTGTTTGATAAAAGATCGTTAATACGTTTGTTTGTTTGTTTCAAAAACTGAATTTATTTCGTATAATAATATAAAATATTAAAATTTGTCTTGTGGTAGTCTGGTTAGACGAGATTCAGATCTCTTTATAGAATTATAATAAATTATGTGTCAATTTTCTCTTGAGAGGGAGTTCTCAGGGGTTATAGAATTATAAATTATGTATCAATTACCTCTTCAAAGGACCTGAAGTTGATGATACTCGGCAAGTTTTAATGAAATTTTTGGAATATACTTTTGCACAGAAAACTGATTAGTGAACTGCGATTTGATGTTTGAAAAAGACTCCAGTGATTCTTAATTTCAAAACTTTTTGGTGATTCTTAATTTCAAAACTTTTTGGTGGTACTTAATTTCAAAACTTTTTGGAGGTACTTAATTTGAAAAAAAAGAGGTGATTCTTAATTTCAAAACTTTTTAATTGGCAAATGTATCGGATTCAGAATTTCAAAACTTTTATTTATTTTTATGCAGAAGTTATTGCTAAGAACAATAACTCTTGTTTTAAATGAAAAGGAAATTGATAGTAATAATGGATAAAGAAGAACAAAGGTGATTTTTTGGGTTTAATTTATGACCATATAAGGAAATGTTTTCGACAAAAAAGCTTTAAGTTGTACTTTATTCGAAACAAGAGTTGGCTAATTAAAAATCAACCAAATCAGTTGGAAGGAATTAAGAAGAATGACAGAAGGATTGTTTTGTTTTGTATATGACCAAATAAGGAAATATTTTCGGCCAAAAACTGTGTTGAATAATTGTAAATTAAATATCAACCAGATCTGAAGGTACAGTAGAACCTGTATGAGCAGCCACTCCTATTCAGCGACATCTCCTTGTTAAGCGGTCACGATAAATTCCCAACGTATATTATCCCCATGACTACCATAGTGACGTAGGGTTGTGTTAAAGAAGATATTATTTGTGTACATATTATTGTGGAAGTTGTTACGTTGTTTTTGTACTGAAAGTATGAAAGTTTGAATGAGTTGAAATTGTTAAATTTAAAACTAATAAAAATGAAAAAGATAATAAAAAAAAACATTAGAAAATTTAAAGCCACTTGTTAATTTGTTTTCAATTTAACTAGATTTTAAGAATATTTTGAGGCCACCAGGCAGAGCAATTTACTCTGACTCTTGCCACCAATATACAGTGTATTGAAAAATGCAATTCAACTGTGACGGCTGTGGATATCACTGTAGACCCATGCTCTTGGGGCAACGACGGCGAGGTTTACAGCATTAGGAATATGTTCAACAAATATCTTGGGGTATGGCTAGCTTTGATTTCATAGAACAATGTAATTATATGTAGGATTTCACCGGACAACCATCTTGGGATATGGCTACCTTTGATAATTGTATGTAGGATTTCACTGGACAACCATCTTCAATAGAAGGCTTGATCGCCCTTCTTTTCAACTCCGTACATCAGGTCATGTTGTAAAGCCGGCGACCGTTGCTTCATGGACATTCGGGACAAGGTCCAAGGTCTATATATTTAGGATTGAATACCGTTAACAATATGGTATAGGGAAATTAAATGACGTCATACCTTTTTGGTTAGGTCTGTTTGATGAGGCCAATATCAAGTTAGGTCAAAGGTCACGAGACGTAAACGGACTAGCGCCTATTACCCAAACCCTATCATACGTCATCCATTCAGGCCCCCTCCCCCAATGTGCTACGGCATACACTTAGTCGAATTCCAACTGCCAATGACTCTTTTACATGGAAGTAAACGTGTACCCGGGATCTCGATTTAACGTCTCATTCGAAAGACTAGACTCTGCACTAAAAGGGGGGGGGGGTCGGACTGAAATATCTCGAAATCGAACCATGTACAAACGCATAGTTAACCCGGCGATTGTATTCCAGTTTTATGAGTTGGGGGTTGTGGTGGTCTAGAGTGCCGCGGTTCGACCGGTCACCTCTGGCTTGCGGCTGAAGTTTCGAGCCCTAGTATGAGCGTATGTGACATGGAGATAGGGCGCCTTCTCAACCTCGTGGGTTTCCTCCGGGCACTCCGGTTTCCTCCCACTACTAAAGACCCCTACGCGCAAGCGAATTATTGAAATAAAAATTGAAAACCATACGTTAGTCTCACAACGGCCTAGTTTGTGTCGAGTAGACGTAAACCTCATTTCTCTCTCGTATTCCTGGTTTTTAAGTAGCCTACATGTCACATATGTTTGAAAATATCACTCTGGAATCGACCGATTTAAGTTTATATTTATCATTTTTAACCTAGGATCGAAGTGGTCGTTAAACGAGGTTATTGCGCACTCGTAACATTTGTGCAGGACCGCATTTAAGGCGGTGCATGATTCAGTTCAGTTGCACGGGGCCCAAATATCCCCCACACCTTTGAAAAAAACTTGTTTTAATCTGTTTAAAAGATTTCTGTGTTATGTTAATATGTTACACGAAAGAGGTTATTTAATCACAAACGGATTTACTAAGTTAAATTAAGGGCCATAGTTTTTTGGGTTTTGTTTTTAATATGTATATATATAAATACAAAAACAAAGAAAATGCGTCCCTGAAATGTCAACTGTATTAAAATAATTTCTAGGACATAAATTATTTTATGAAACAATTGCTCAATGTAATTGCGTATATATATCGATATCTTTTTGTAAAGTCACAGGGGCATCTTATAGACCAAAAGGAATAAAATATAAGGCCTAAATTTGAACCGCCTAAATATCAAGTGAAGTGGTAAACAAGCTCGTCAAATTACATTTATAACCATAATATTACTCAACTGGTCTGGTGTAACTCTGCAGCCATTGGTTGCTTTCTGGGTTTATTTATTTCCCGGGCCCTTGTCCCACTTCGGCAGACGCTCGTGGTTCAAGGTCGCACACGCGCGAAAGGCTATCATTGTTATTTAGCTAGAATAAAATTACATATTTTTGGTGATACATGCCATTTATTTCTCCGTTCTGCGTAATCTTAAATGTCATTTAAAAGTATATTATTACGCTCACGCAATAGGTAGCTCATGGCAAAGTAGAGTTACAAAAACCAGAAACGTGTTACAATAACAATAAACGTCCTGTGTTTTCTCACTTGACTGATGGACGAATTAATGAATCATTAGGTTTTAGTGTGTGACGCATGGTAATAATTGGATCCAACCTTTCTGTACTGGGGACGGTTGCTCTAAACAAAGTTATTTTAACGATCCGTTAAACTGTAAAGGACATATCTTGGTAACGTGCTGTTTGTTTACTTTCCGTTAAATTTACTACAGAAAACACCATATAGAATACTTTATTTTTTATATGAGAATAAATCTGTAGGAAAAATTTGCACCACAGAATGTTCAGGGCCTTTATTTCCAGGAACAATCTTTCCTTCCGTCAGGCCCGTAGTCAGGGGGTGGCACGGGGGGGGGGGGCAACTGCCCTCCCAATACTGAGTCTTGCCCCCCCCCCCAATATCACAAGAAATTGGCCTTTACCGCAAAATTCATGCAGATGCTACGCTAGTTGGCCCTCCCGAAAACATCTTTGCCCCCCCAAAAATAACTTCCTGGCTACGGGCCTGCCTTCCGTTAAAGTTTACGGATCGTTAAAAGATAATAGAGCTTTGAGCAACCGGCCCCTGGACGATAATTATTTATCACTATAAAACTACATTGATCTGATCATCTGATTCGAGCCCTTGTGTAAATGTTAAAGGCACATTGTCATGGTGATACATATTGATGGTTGCCAAATTTATATATATATATATATTAAAGTAGATAAAGTACAAGTACTTCTTTGTTTATGGTAGATAAATGCATATAAAAATAAAAAAATACGTCCAGGTAAAAAATTCTCCACTTTACTTCATTCCGACATACATTAAGTCATATCAGCTAGCTGTCTGCCCTCTATAGGCGTCTTCAGATATTAATAATGCATATAAAATATTCAAATACGATACATATAGGCCTATATATACATTCTTATAACAATAGATTTCCATGACAATGGATTATAAATAATATTAAGTAAATACCCAAAATACTAAGATTTGGATTTAGTATTTTTGGTATATAAACCTGAGAGTTGAATTTAGAATCTTTTAAATATATATATAGATATAAACAAAGCAGAAATTGATACTTAAAGATACATTATGAGAGATCTGACAGTCCTTACAATAATAGTTTTAAAAATAGATAATGTAAAGGGGATTTGCTGATATTGATCTACTCCGAACCGTGACAGCCCTCACTATAATAGTTTTAAAAAATAGATAATGTAAAGGGTATTTGCTAATATTATTAGTCAAATTGATCTACCCCGAACCGTGAATTTAGCTATTGATTATTGGGCTCGATCGGTACGATAAAAAAAAACATAGTCTCGATTATACATTTCATGATTAAATCATGAATGAAAGTTGAGCAGCGAATTGGATCCTAATCCAGTAAATATCGCAGGCTAGCGATGGCATTGAGAGTATTTTTATGGTCTGGATAAGTTAATTAATGGTTAATTAATAAATTAGATAACACTTCGGGCCTTAAGAAAGAACTACAATAGGAAGTGTTAACTCTCAATGTCAACCCTAGTCTGTTATATTTGTTGGATTGTGATCCGATTTGCTACATAACTTTCCTTGACGATTTAATGATTAAATGGATAAGCGAGACATATTTTTTCTCGTTCCGACTTAAGTAATGTCGTACCGAGCTTTCGATCGCTTATTTCTCGGTTATTGGTGGATCATTTTGACTGAAATTTCCAGCAAACTGCCTTTACAGCATCTAGTTTTTAACATTTATAGTTAGAAACTAATCTCCCATAATGTATCTTTAATGCCCTGAAGCAAGGCTCTAGGATCCAATAAAAAAGGAAAAGTCCCCATTCGTGATTTCGTGGAACGGGCCCGAGACCTGTAAAGAAACAGAGTACGCGACATCGCTTCTGTGTATTTTAGTCAAAAAGTGTTTTAAGTTTTTTTTGACATCGACAAAGAGGTTGGGGTTGGGGTCTAATGGTCTAAACCACCCATCCTCTCTCTCTCTCTCTCTCCCTCTCTCTCTCTCTCTTTCTCTCCCATTTACCGTTTCACGATATTTAAGGCCCCGTGCATTAAGGCAGCCTGCACTTAGTCCGTGAACCGCAAGGGTCTCTCTCTTTGCACCCAGGACCCCCCCCCCCTCTCTCTCTCTCTCTCTCTCTCTCTCTCTCTCTCTCTCTCTAAAGTTGAACTACTAATGCCGGTCTGTAGAAAGCTCCTCCCTGACTCACTCATATGGGTCTATATACACCAGGCATTAATCCTATAAATCTATCGTCCGTACAAACAATATACCATGGTAAATAAAACGTTGTAGTCTGTAGGCCTTAATTTCAATTATTAGATCAATTTAAAGTGTGATGTAAGAAATATTTTAGAAACGATAGGGGAGAGAGGTAGGGGCATGGAGATAGGGGCGCCTTCTCAACCTCGTGGGTTTCCTCCGGGCACTCCGGTTTCCTCCCATTGCTAAAGACCCCTACGCGCAAGCGAATGATTGAAATTACAATTGAAAACCATACGTTAGTCCCAAAATGACCTAGTTTGTGTCGACTGGACTTTAAACCTCATTTCGCTCTCTCCCTGTATTTATTATCCCGGTTGGTACATAAGAGTAGGTCACTTAACCCATTTTATCCCAAATCCTTTGTAAACCGCTAATATGTAGGCTAGGGTAAAATTCCCCTCATGATCGTCCACATTAATCCGGTCGGAACAATAAAGTAGAGCATTAAACACGCCATTTTATTTCAACCTTTTTAAAACCGGTAATATGCAAATAAAAGAAACATATTATGTCGGTTAAGTTGTTCTAATTTAAGGGGCGGGTCCAGGGGGGGGGGGCCAAAAGCGTTTTATAGCTGAGGCTCTGGAGGCGCCAGACTCCTCGCAAAAAAAAAATCAAAAGGGCCCCTCTGGCCATAGTAAAGGGCCCCCGAGTCCGAGTCAATCGTTTTCTGTACACTGTTACTGTCGAAACCACTACTGAATTAGAATGCAGTCATTGCATTGGCATCAATCAAGAAATCATCTTTTCTAAAATCCTACTTAAAAAGCTATTCAGGAAAGAGATGGCTAGGCCGCCCAGAGAACACCCCCGGACAGTGCCCTCCCCCCTCTTATGCCCGCGAAAGAGGGCCCTCAAAATAGTATAGCCTCCGTCATGATAAACCTTAAAACGCCCCTGGGGGGGGGACAAACCCTACCCTGCTCTGGTACATATAAATATAGAATACCTTGCATCAATAAAATTAAATCACAGTGTGATCCTACATCCATTACAAAAATGTTTTCTCTCTTTAAAAAGCTCAATTTGTATGTCCTATGCCTATGTAATTTAGAGAGAGACGATGATGACAGATTTCCTTATCAGGAACCTGGCAAACCCCCTCCTGCAAAATATTCTGGATCCGACCCTGAATTTGGCAGGGTTATAAACAATGTAGTCTAACATTACATCCGAATTACTGTCATAAAGATTTGACATCTAAACGCCTTGATATGTTGTATTACAGTTAAACAACACCGTTTGAAAGTGTAGAATTTAACGCAGTATATTATTGTACCATAAAGCCTGCCATTGAGTCAACTGGCGTGGTTTCGAATCCCCGGTTATACGTGACAATGAGTAGGGTCGCCTGTTCAACTTCGTGGGTTTCCTCTGGGTACACCGGTTTCCTCCCATTCCTAAAGACCCCTACGCGCGAAGTATTAAAATAAAATTAAAACCATATGTTACTGTTAGTCCCGAAATGACCTAGTTTGTGTCGGGTGGATGTTAAACCCCATTCCCCTTAACCTTGGGGTCCTCCAGTTTCCTCCCACGGCTAAAGACCCCTACGCGCAAGAGAATTATTAAAATAAAATTAAAACCATAGGTTAGGCCCAAAATGACCTAGTTTGTGTCGAGTAGACGTTAAACCCCCTCTCCCCTTAACGGGTTGTATTACCGCTAAACAACACCGTATTTGTAGTGTATAATTTAACTCGGTATATTATTGCACCATTTAGATGTTATCTCTCATCCATAAATACATTTTATGTATAAGTTTTTTAATCCGCGGACGCCATGAGCTTGTTTGTGTCGAGTGGACGTTGAACCCCATCTCTCTCGCCAAAGAGGTTGGGGTTGGGGTCTAATACTAATGCTCTAAACCACCCATTCTCTCTCTCTCTCTCTCTCTCTCTCTCGCTTTAACATAAAATGCAAAATCCTGGATCCGGGCTTTACCCTCCAAAACTGCAAAGATAAGATAACAAGATTTTATTGTAGCGTTGCATCCACCAAGGATGATCATACAAATTATAACTTAACATCTGGGGTGATCATTTATATGGGGAGGTTGAAGCTCCGATTGTAGGCGAGTAGGAGTAGTGTCGCCTGTTCAACCTCGTGGGATCCCTACGCGCAAGCGAATCATTGAAATGATACGTTAGTCCTGAAATGACCTAGTTTGTGTGGCGTGGATGTTAAACCTCATTCCTCAGAAAAGTGCTGAAAGGGAAGTAACTACAGTAATAATGTATGGATTAAGACTAGTAATTATTCAATTTCCCAGACAAAGCTGTCTTCCCTTAGCGAGAATAGTAATTATTATGGACTGGCAATTTTTTTTCTTTTCCATCTTTTGCAGGAATTTTTTTGTTTCAATTTTTATTTTCTTGAAGTCATTGGTGAGGCGGGAGGATGACGAAGGCAACATGAGGCATAGAACTTGGGAAATCCCCTTATAACAATGGTTGGCATGGGTGCGCTTTATCATAAGGTCTGTCATTGAGTTAACTGGTGTGGTTTCAATTCCCCAGTTGTACGTGGCAAGGAGTAGGATCGCCTGTCCACCCTCATGGGTTTTCTCCGGGCACTTTCCACAGCTCAAGACCGCCCTGCTCTCTCTCTATGTCTCTCTCTCTCTTTCTCTCTCTTCCTCTCTATCTCTCTCTGAGATAACATCAAGAGGACGTTGAAACAGTTTCACTTCTCTCCGACAACAATAGCTGAATCACCATCTAATTTAGACAATTGCTTAATTCGATAATTCTTGGAAATCAGAAATCAGCAGTGGAAATCATGTGTTATTATTTTCCGGTTTTCAGTAAAACTTCTGCGTTGTACGTCAGATACCAATGCTGTGTGTTGGGGCCTTATCTAATACAAGAGAACGTTGTGTTCAATATCACATCTTGGCAATCTGGATATGCAATCTAATTAAAATATTGATCTATATTTCGTTTCGTTTTTTATACTTTCAATAGTAGAACACGAAATTTTGAACTATAAAAAACGAAAAGGAAATTGGATCTGTGTTTTAATCAGATTGTAACGTTTTTAGTCGAATAAATCAATAAAATTATCGTTATCGTGGTATTTTTGTATACCACTTGATGTCAAATTTTAGTTCCCGAGGCCTCTGAATTGAAATTAATTTGACACCCCTGCTCGAACTCAATAACTTCCATAATATTCGAAATCAAAAACACGAATTAGAATTCAATAATAATAAAACCAGGACACGAGTAATGAACAGGGGCCGTGGAGTATGGGGGGCTAAGGGGGCTTTAGCCCCGGCAAAAAATTTTAATAGGGAAAAATAAAATGTCGCAAAAAGCTCAAATAAGCGAAAAAAGGTTATGGGGGGGGGGGGGGATAGGTGTGGTGCTTAGTGGGGGCGGCCAGTTTGCGTGAGTTGTTGTCTGCAGCCCTTGGTAATGAACTAGGAAAAACATACCCCACAAGACAATATTCAAATAATAAGTGACGGCTGATTCACCAACGAAATAAATAATAATTTTAGAAGGGAGGGGTTTGGCGCAATGGTTAGAGCGTAGGGCGTAGGATTTGTGACCGAATGGCTGCAGGTTCGAGACCCGAATTGTCCGCCGAGTTCTTGTGTCCTTGAATAAGACACCTTATCCCTGTATTCCAGTCTACCTAGCTGTAAATGGGTACCGGTAGGATGGTGTATTTTATTTGACACAAATAACTGTTGCGCTCCTTGAAACTCGGTCAAGTTCGGCTTTACCCGTATCCTAGAGACCGCGATAATAATTGTTTAGCGCTTTGAGCATAAACTTGATTTATAGATATAGCGCATTATAAATATACTCTTTATTATTATTAAAAAAAAAATTGTACCGACAAAAAACACTGAAAATAGGGTGGGAGTTGTGTTTAATATTTGAAGATCAGATGCCAGGAAATCGCTTTGTGGAGTCAGACCCTCTGCAGTTACTTTAATACCTAGGCTAAATGGTACCTAACCAAATTTGACCGATCATTATAGATATACATTACCTCACAGAACTTTACCTGTCATCATGGGCGAACGAGCCAGGGGGCAAGTGCCCCCCCCCCCCTTATCTTTCGGGCAAGCTGACTTTTCGGGCAGACGGGTAAAGTGAAAAACAATTTTTCTTTCAACTACTTGACAAAGGAAAGTGCCCGAAATCTGATAAAACACTAATTTTACGGACTGAAATAGCAGTAAAACGCGTTGCGACCGTCAAACAATCAAAAATTTTCTTGGGGGGTCATTCGCCTCTCAAAGAAAACCGGCGTCGCTGTCTATTAACCTGAATTTCTAGTTTGGCTTCCCTACTGTCATCGCGCCCTAATGACACTAATTTACTTTTCTTGTAATTGAACATCACGAATTTGTACTGAGTTGACTATGGATTAAAACATTTTGTCTGGAGCCACTCTACTTTGTGCGACATTTTTCGGGCATCGATTATTATTTGTGAACGTAGATGCAACAGTCTGATTGGATGGTTGGAATTCAGAGTGGGATTTCGGTAACAAAACAATTGGGTACTTTTGGAGTTGCTTACACGGGCTAGAAAAGCAGAAAACGCATTTGCGTTGATTAAATTTTCAAAATTTCCTCCGTGAGGATGAGGCCTCCATACCGCGCGACGATTGATTGGTTGTTTGGAATTCGGGTTAGCCAGGAAGGCGATATTTGACCAAATTGAAGTTGCTGTATTAACAGACTGGAATAGCAGGAAAACACGTTTGCGGAAGTTAAATTGCGGACTCGTCCGTCTCCGTGGACTGTAAACGACGTACGTAACTAACGTACCAAAATTAAATGGTAGCTGGCTTTTTTTCCGCACGTATACAGTAAATGGCCATTTTGCTCAGTAATCCCAGCCAGAATTTGGCTATTTTTCAAATTTGCGTAAAATTTTAAATTTTTGTTTAGAACTGAAACAAATTAACTATAAGTCAATCCCCACGCTAAAACATTAGCAGAATTGATTGTGTATATGTGACATGGACCCGACCGAAGCACAAAACAGTGCCAATCGGGCGGCCCTCGCGTGTGTCAAATGTCCGTTAAAACTTACTAATTCTGTTAAAATCACATTTTCTTCCGGGGATTTATTATTCAATTTCGAGTTTTGTCCGTGTTATTGCACAGACAACCCTTATACGACTTTCGTTTGTTTGTTTACAAGCTAAGTTCTGTGCGTTTACCTCGCGACCTATGACGTTTAGATAACGACATGTAGATATCATGGCTATTCACTGTGTCAGAGTCACTTCTCTGCAGGTAGGATGAGTTTGTCGTTCAGATTGTGTAAATGATTGATAAGGCTATATTCGACCACTTTTAAGTTGCTTTGTTCACCGGCTGAAATAGCAGGAAAACGTGTTTGAATCCGTCAAATATACCAAAATTTTATTTGGGGGTGGGGTGGGGGATACAAGGTTGCTGCTGTCTACAAACCGAAATCATTTCGGGTTCTGCCCCCTACCACCAAGCCCGTACGCCTATGCCTGGCATCTAGCTGTCACCTGGTAAGAGAGCGGAGCCGGGGGGGGGGGGGGCTTCTAAGGGAGTTTTAGCCCCGGCAATAATTTTTAATAATGAAAAATAAAATGTCGCCAAAAGCTCAAAAAAGCAAAAAAAAGGTTATTGGGGAGGGGAGGGGTGTGGTGCTTTGTGGGGGCGGCCACATTGCGGCCCCTGCTTAGAATATTTTTATGCATTTCTAAGCGCTCACTTACCAAGGGAAAGGTAAAGTTCTGTGAGCAGCATGATTTCTGCGTCAGCCAAACCAGATTCCAAAATTAACCACGCTCATCTTTGAAAAATAATTTTCAACCTTCTTTCATAAATCACTACCTCCTTTAAACCACGTGCCTTTCGGACTTTTTTTCAGAAATTTTTCAGGCAGTAGGCTACCGATCTGTTCCTGATGATTTTGCTGCCAAAAATACTTAAAATAGGGTTGGAGTTTTGTTTAATCCGCCTCAAAATCCTGAATATTCACCAAAACCTGACAGAAAATGTATTTTCGAACCTTTACCTTCGATTCTACACCAAATGTAAACAAAAATCGTCATGCAAATATGGGGAAAAGGGAGGGGAGGGGAGAGACTAAAAATAGATTTCGCGGTCTCCGCGTGTATTTGTGTTTTCAGACCAGCATTTATCAATTGCCCCTAAGTACCACTACGTTTTCCAGTCAACAAACTCGGTCGATGGTTGGGCTAAAATTTGGGATTTGTTTGTTTGGCTGAAATAAAAAACGCACTAACTCAAATATGATTACATCGTTTTTGTCTATTTTGTTTTTTTCCCCCACAAGTTCAAATCTGACAGTTTAAATCAAAACTTTATTGAGATGTTACTTCAATAGCAAACCCCTAAACATCCTGTTGACCTCTCATTGGCGTGCACGTAAAAGATCCCTTGACATTGCAGTTAGCACTCGATATATAAGAGTAGGTCGTAGTGCCGCTGTCCGGGCAAAATTCCCACATATCACACTGTATATATGGCGTATGTATACCCGTCTGGCGTCTTCATTAGCCCAGTTCGGAGCAAAACAGTAGGACGTTTAACCCCATTTCATTTCATTTTTTTCTGAGGTTGGGGGGGGGGGGCGAAAATATGAGTAGGCTTATCTTAGTCCAATGCCATCAATGCTTCATATTGAGCGACTTGTTTATTCGACTGGATTATTCGACTTGATTATTCGACTTGTTTATTCGACTTGATTATTCGACTGGATTATTTGACTGGTTTATTCGACTTGATTATTCGACTTGTTTATTCGACTGGATTATTCGACTGGATTATTTGACTGATGTTATCGACTGGACGAGACGATTTATGAAAATGTCAAATACCTAATACCCACAGGCGACACCCCCCCCCCCGCCCCCGGCCTCCAACCCACCTGCATCGCATCATACATGGGATTCATAATGTGGACGTATGTATAGCCGTCGCCCCTCTCTCTGTTTGTTATTGTTTGTATTTAGGCCTAATATGTGTGTGTGTGTGTGGTGTCTGTGTGTCGCATACCCTACAGGCCACAATTCTTACTTGATCATCTTGAAACTTTACAAACGTATTCCTTATATTACCCTAAGGATGACCCCTATTGTTTTTGGTGCATGTCCGACCCCCAGGGGCAGAGCCACGCTCATAATTCATCCAATATTATTAAAATCTAATCTATTTTTAGCAAGTGATTTCAATCACGTCCGCGCTATATTAATAGAATTTGCAAATTAGTATGCTCATATCATATATATATATAGGGACTCTATTCTTTTCGAGGTAGACAAGGACAGCTGTCTAGTCATTCGGATAAGACGAAAACCGAATTATCATGTACACATTGGCGTGCACGTAAAAGATCCCTTGACAGTTAGAAACTCGACAAGAGTGGGCCGTAGTGCCGCTGTCCTTCAAAATTTCCCTCGTGGCACACTGTATATACTTATTATAGCGTATTCCCGTCTTCATTAGCCCAATTCGGAACAGAACAGTAGGATGTTAAATCCCATTTCATTTCATTTCCTTCCGAGGTGGGGGGGGGGGGGAATATTAGTATATCATCTTAGTCTAATGCCATCACTGCTTCATATTGAGGGACTTGTTTATTCGACTGAACTATACGACTGAACTTTTCGACTGAACTATACGACTGAGTTATTCGACTGAAGTACACGACTGAACTATACGACTGAGTTATTCGACTGAAGTATACGACTGAGGTATTCGACTGAACTATACGACTGAAGTATTTGTCTGATGTTATCGACTGGACGAGACCACATGAAAATGGCAAATACCCCATCCCCACACACGCCCCCCCCAGCCCACCCGCATCGCATCCAGTCAAATTTTTCCTCATGGCACACTGTAAGGCGTTTTCCCGTCTTCATTAGCCCAATTCGGAGCAGAACAGTAGGATGTTAAACCCCATTGCATTTCATATCTTTCCGAGTGTGGGGGAGGCGAAAACATTAGTATATTATCTTATAGTCTAGTGTCATCACTGCTTCATATTGAGGCACCCCACCCGACCCGCATCGCACCCGTCCCCTTTCTATGCTCATATTATATAAAGGGACTCTATTATATTCGGGGTGGACAATGGCAGCTGTCTAGTCATTCGGATAGGACGAAAATCGAGGTACCGTGTAGGCCTACACATTGGCGTGCACGTAAAATACCCCTTGACAGAACTCAATATAAGTGTAGGCCGTAGTGCCGCTGTCCGGGCAAAATTTCCATCATAGCACACTGTATGGCGTATGTCTGTCTTATAGCCCAGTTCGGAGCAGAACAGTAGGACGTTAAACCCAATTTCATTTAATTTCTTTCCGGTGTGGGGTGGGGTGGGGGACGAAAATATTATCTTAGTCCAATGCCATCACTGCTTCATATTGAGCGACTTGTTTATTCGACTGAACTATACGACTGACTTATACGACTGAATTATTCGACTGAACTATACGACTGAGTTATTCGACTGAAGTATACGACTGAGGTATTCGACTGAGATATACGACTGAACTATACGACTGAAGTATTCGACTGAAGTATTTGACTGATGTTATCGACTGGACGAGACCATATGAAAATGTCAAATACCTTATCCCCACAGGCCACACGTCCCCCCCCCCCCTCCAACCCACCTGCATCGCATCATACATGTGATTCATAATGTGGACGTATATGTATTGCCGTCGCCCCTCTCTGTTTGTTATTGTTTGTATTTAATATGTGTGTGTGTGTGTGTGGTGTCTGTGTGTCGCCTACAGGCCACAATTCGTACTTGATCAGCTTTAAACTTTACAAACGTATTCCTTATAATACCCTTAGGATGACCCCTATTGTTTTTGGTGCTTGTCCGACCCCCAGGGGCAGAGCCACGCTCATAATTCATCCAATATTATTAAAATCTAATCTATTTTCAGTAAGTAATTTCAATCACGTCCGCGCTATATTAATAGAATTTGCAAATTAGTATGCTCATATCATATATAAAGACGGATAGCTGTCTAGTCATTAGGATAAGACGAAAACCGAATTATCGTGTACACATTGGCGTGCACGTAAAAGATCCCTTGACAGTTAGAACTCGATATATAAGAGTGGGCCGTAGTGCCGCTGTCCGGGCAAAATTTTCCTCATGGCACACTGTATGGCGTATTCCCGTCTTCATTAGCCCCACACACCCCTCCCCAAACCACCCCACCCGCATCGCATCCGTCCCCTTTCTATGCTCATATCATATATAGGGACTCTATTCTTTCCGGGGTGGACAATGGCAGCTGTCTAGTCATTCGGATAGAACGAAAACCCCGGGTACCGTGTAGGCCTACACATTTGCGTGCACGTAAAAGATCCCTTGACAGTTAGAACTCGATATATAAGAGTGGGCCGTAGTGCCGCTGACCGGGCAAAATTTCCCTCATGGTACACTGTATGGCGTATTCCCGTCTTCATTAGCCCCACACACCCCTCCACAAACCACCCCACCCGCATCGCATCCGTCCCCTTTCTATGCTCATATCATATATAGGGACTCTATTCTTTTCGGGGTGGACAATGGCAGCTGTCTAGTCATTCGGATAGAACGAAAACCCCGGGTACCGTGTAGGCCTACACATTTGCGTGCACGTAAAAGATCCCTTGACAGTTAGAACTCGATATATAAGAGTGGGCCGTAGTGCCGCTGTCCGGGCAAAATTTCCCTCATGGTACACTGTATGGCGTATTCCCGTCTTCATTAGCCCCACACCCCCTCCCCACCCCACCCCATATCATTTCATTTCTTTCTAGGGTGGGGTGGGGTGGGGGACGAAAATATTAGTATATTATCTTAGTCAAATACCATCACTGCTTCATATTGAGCGACTTGTTTATTCGACTGAACTATACGACTGACTTATACGACTGAATTATTCGACTGAACTATACGACTGAGTTATTCGACTGAAGTATACGACTGAGGTATTCGACTGAGATATACGACTGAACAGTCACTATACGACTGAAGTATTCGACTGAAGTATTTGACTGATGTTATCGACTGGACGAGACCACATGAAAATGTCAAATACCTTATCCCCACAGCCCCCCCCCCCTCCAACCCACCCGCATCGCATCATACATGTGATTCATAATGTGGACGTATATGATATATGTATTGCCGTCTCCCCTTTCTGTGTTTGTCAACACAGTGTGTACGTAATGAATGTGTGTGTGGTGTCTGTGTGTCGCCTACAGGTCACAATTCGCACGTGATCATCTTGAAACTTTACAAACGTATTTCTTAAATACCCTAAGGATGACCCCTATTGTTTTTGGTGCTTGTCCGACCCCCAGGGGCAAAGCCACGCTCATAATTCATCCAATATTATTAAAATCTAATCTATTTTTAGTAAGTGATTTCAATCACGTCCGCGCTGTATTAATAGAATTTGCAAATTAGTATGCTCATATCATATATAGGGACGGATAGCTGTCTAGTCATTAGGATAAGACGAAAACCGAATTATCGTGTACACATTGGCGTGCACGTAAAAGATCCCTTGACAGTTAGAACTCGATATATAAGAGTGGGCCGTAGTGCCGCTGTCCGGGCAAAATTTCCCTCATGGCACACTGTATGGCGTATTCCCGTCTTCATTAGCCCCACGCACCCCTCCCCAAACCACCCCACCCGCATCGCACCCGTACCCTTACTATGCTCATATCATAAATAGGGACTCCGTTCTTTCCGGGGTGGACAATGGCAGCTGTCTATTCATTCGGATAGAACAAAAAACCCGGTTACCGTGTAGGCCTACACATTTGCGTGCATGTAAAAGATCCCTTGACAGTTAGAACTCAATATATAAGAGTGGGCCGTAGTGCCGCTGTCCGGGCAAAATTCCCCTCATGGCACACTGTATGGCGTATTCCCGTATTCATTAGCCCCACACACCCCTCCCCACACCACCCCACCCGCATCGCACCCGTCCCCTTTCTATGCTCATATCATATATAGGGACTCTATTCTTTTCGGGGTGGACAATGGCAGCTGTCTAGTCATTCGGATAGGACGAAAACCCCGGGTACCGTGTAGGCCTACACATTTGCGTGCACGTAAAAGATCCCTTGACAGTTAGAACTCGATATATAAAAGTGGGCCGTAGTGCCGCTGTCCGGGCAAAATTTCCCTCATGGTACACTGTATGGCGCATTCCCGTCTTCATTAGCCCCACACCCCCCTCCCCACCCCACCCTATTTCATTTCATTTCTTTCCGGGGTTGGGGGGGGGGGAAATATTAGTATATTATCTTAATCAAATACCATCACTGCTTCATTCTGAGCGACTTGTTTATTCGACTGAACTATACGACTGACTTATACGACTGAATTATTCGACTGAAACTATACGACTGAGTTATTCGACTGAAGTATACGACTGAGGTATTCGACTGAGATATACGACTGAACTATAAGACTGAAGTATTCGACTGATGTTATCGACTGGACGAGACCACATGAAAATGTCAAATACCTTATCCCCACAGCCCCCCCCCCTCCAACCCACCCGCATCGCATCATACATGTGATTCATAATGTGGACGTATATGATATATGTATTGCCGTCTCCCCTTTCTGTGTTTGTCAACACAGTGTGTACGTAATGAATGTGTGTGTGGTGTCTGTGTGTCGCCTACAGGCCACAATTCTTACGTGATCATCTTGAAACTTTACATACGTATTCCTTATTATACCCCAAGGATGATCCCTATTGTTTTTGGTACATGCCTGACCCCCAGGGGCAGAGTCACGCTCATAACTCATCCAATATTAAAATATAATCTAGTTTTAGCAACAGCTTTCACTCACGTCCGCGCTATGCGATTTGCAGTGACTACTTTTGCCCGTAAAATCTATCGTGAAACTAGTTGGGAGGGCCCCAGGGAGGGCCCCAGCCCCTACCCCATGCCCCTACCCCATGCCCCCGGGACCTTCAGCGATGGCTACGAGCATGATTTGTTACTATATTATCTTAGTCCACTGCCACCGCTGTTTAATATTGAGCGACTTGTTTATTCGACTTGATTATTCGACTTGATTATTCGACTGGTTTATTCGACTTGATTATTCGACTGGATTATTCGACTGGTTTATTCGACTTGATTATTCGACTGGTTTATTCGACTGGATTATTTGACTGATGTTATAGACTAAATTAATTGACTGATTTTATCGACTAGACGAGGCCACACGCCCCTCCCAAAAACCCCACCCCACCCCATTGCATCTCTTTTCTACGTTCATACCATATATAGGGACTCTTCTTTTCGAGGTGTAGCCCGGGCGGGGGGGGGGGGGGTATTAGTTTCTACTTAATAATAATAATAATAATAATGACTTTATTTGAGAAGGGTTGAAGATTAGGCTATAATAGCCTTTCTAACATCCTGCCCTTCATAGAATATATATATTACCAAAGATATACACTGATGCATTAAATAACACTACACAATAATTTACTAAAAAAAAAATATATACAAATCACTTAAAAAGATTAATTTAAGTAAATACGCGAGCTCATAAATAGTAATATCATGCATCAACAAATCTACAATATGTACATGTTTAATTAATAATAATAATAATAAATAATTTTTTTATTTTCAAAAGGGTGAAAAATTAGCGGTTTACAATTTTGCCCTTAATGAAAAATAGACAAAACAAACATACACATTATGCAGAAAACGATAATGGTTTAAATTTAAATAATTTAAATAAGTTTATACAGAATAGTTATGTAACATTTTTGATATAATTAAGTACATGTATGACTTAAGACTGGTGACCCCCCTCCCCCCCCCACCGCTCCTCTTCCCTCCTGAGCCCTTGGCTCCTTCATTTATGGCTTAACTATCGCCTAAATACCGTACTTAAACTAATTTTGCCCGTAAAATCGATCTTGAAACTAGTTGGTAAGGCCCCCGGCCCCTACCCCATGCCCCCGGCACCTTCATGGCTACGAGCATATTTGTTACTCGTATAATATTATATTATCTTAGTCCACTTCAACCGCTGCTTTTTATATTGAGCGACTTGTTTATTCGACTTGATTATTCGACTGGTTTATTCGACTTGATTATTCGACTGGTTTATTCGACTGGATTATTCGACTGGTTTATTCGACTGGATTATTTGACTGGTGTTATTGACTAAATTAATTGGCTGATTTTATCGACTGGACAAGGTCACATGAACATATCAAATACGTCATCCCCACAGGCCACACCCTCCCATCCGCCCCACCCCATCCGCATCGCATCATACATGTGATTCATAATGTGGACGTATATATATTGCCGTCGCCCCTGGCCCTGTCTGTGTTGGTCACGGTGTGTGTGGTGTTTGCGCGTCGCCTACAGGCCACAATTCTTACGTGATCATCTTGAAACTTTACATACGTATTCCTAATTATACCCCAAGGATGATCCCTATTGTTTTTGGTACATGCCCGACCCCCAGGGGCAGAGTCACGCTCATAATTCGTCCAATATTAAAATCTAATCTATTTTTAGCAACAGCTTTCACTCACGTCCGCGCTATGCGATTTGCAATGACTACTTTTGCCCGTAAAATCTATCGTGAAACTAGTTGGGAGGGCCCCAGGGAGGGCCCCAGCCCCTACCCCATGCCCCCGGGACCTTCAGCGATGGCTACGAGCATGATTTGTTACTATATTATCTTAGTCCACTGCCACCGCTGTTTAATATTGAGCGACTTGTTTATTCGACTTGATTATTCGACTTGATTATTCGACTGGTTTATTCGACTTGATTATTCGACTGGTTTATTCGACTTGATTATTCGACTTGATTATTCGACTGGTTTATTCGACTGGATTATTTGACTGATGTTATAGACTAAATAATTGGCTGATTTTATCGACTGGACGAGGCCACATGAAAATGGCAAATACCTCATTCCAACACGCCCCCTCCCACCCCACCCTCATCGCATCCCTTCACTACGTCAATACCACATATAGGGACTCTATTCTTTCGAGGTGTAGGGGGAGGGTTATTAGTTTCTACTTAAGTACATGTATCACTTAAGACTGGTGAAGGCCTCCCCGCCCCCCCCCCCCCCAAAGAGCCCTTGGCTCATTTAGTTATGGCTTAACTATCGCCTGAATACCGTAAAAACTAATATGCCCGTTAAATCGATCTTCAAACTAGTTGGGAAGGACCCCGGCCCCTACCATGTCCCGGCACCTGCAGCTATGGCTACGAGCATGATTTGTTCCTATATTATCTTAGTCAACTGCCGCCGCTGCTTAACATTGAGCGACTTGTTTAATCGACTTGATTATTCGACTGGATTATTCGACTGGTTTATTCGACTTGTTTATTCGACTGGTTTATTCGACTTGATTATTCGACTGGTTTATTCGACTTGATTATTCGACTGGATTATTCGACTTGTTTATTCGACTTGATTATTCGACTGGATTATTCGACTGGTTTATTCGACTTGATTTTTTGACTGATGTTATAGACTAAATTAATTGGCTGATTTTATCGACTGGACGACGCCACATGAAAATGGCAAATACCTCATTCCAACACGCCCCCTCCCACCCCACCCTCATCGCACCCCTTTACTGCGTCCATGCCATATATAGGGATTCTATTCTTTCGGGGTGTAGGGGGGAGGGTTATTAGTTTCTACTTAATAGTAAATGCAGGAGGACTGCACTACACGCAAAACAAACAAATCTACAAGATAAACCTGCGGACAAGACAGAAAACAGACATTGCAAGAACTAAACAATTATTAAATCAAGTGAATGGATCCGGGGGCCAGCCGTAAGCGTCCACTGCGCTGTACAGTCCCGGGCCTGTCTTGGTACAGGCTTCACTAAACTGATTTACATAAAAGACGTAACAAAAAATTATTATGCGATGTATCACTTAAGACTGGTGAAGACCCCCCCCCCCCCAAGAGCCCTTGGCTCCTTCAGTAATGGCTTAATCGCCTGAATACCGTACTTTTCAAACTACTTTTGTCCGTAAAATAGACCGTGAAATTAGTTGGGAAGGCCCCTACCCCATGCCCCATGTTTTTGGAGCTTGCCCGACCCCTAGGGACAGAGCCACGCTCATAATTCATCCAATATTTATATATAATCTATTTTTAGCAATAGCTATATATAGTACTACGCCTTATTGACAGGTGATTTCAGCCACGTCCGCGCGTATTGCGATTTGCAAAGACTACTTTTGCCCGTAAACTCGACCGTAAAACTAGTTGGGAAGGCCCCCGGCCCCTACCCCATGCCCCCGGCCCCTATTCCATGCCCCGGCCCCTTCAGCTATGGCTACGAGCATGATTTGTTACTATATTATCTTAGTCAACTGCCGCCGCTGCTTAACATTGAGCGACTTGTTTATTCGACTGGTTTATTCGACTTGATTATTCGACTTGATTATTCGACTGGATTATTCGACTTGTTTATTCGACTTGATTATTCGACTGGATTATTCGACTGGTTTATTCGACTGGATTATTTGACTGATGTTATAGACTAAATTAATTGACTGATTTTATCGACTGGACGAGGCCACATGAAAATGGCAAATACCTCATTCCCACACGCCCCCTCCCACCCCATCCTCATCGCATTCCTTTACTACGTCCATACCATATATAGGGACTTTATTCGTTCGAGGTGTAGGGGGGGGGGGTATTAGTTTCTACTTAAGTACATGTATCACTTAAGACTGGTGAAGACCCCCCCCCCCCCAAGAGCCCTTTGCCCCTTCAGTAATGGCTTAACTATCGCCTGAATACCGTACTTTTCAAACTACTTTTGTCCGTAAAATCGACCGTGAAACTAGTTGGGAAGGCCCCTACCCCATGCCCCCCGGCCCCTACTCCATGCCCCCGGCTCCTTCAGCTATGGCTACGAGCATGATTTGTATATAGAATCTTAGTCCATTGAGCGACTTGTTTATCACTTAAGACTGGTGAAGACCTTTCCCTTCCCCCCCCCCCCCCCCCCCCCCGGGGCTCTTGGCTACTTCAGTTATGGCTTAACTATATATCGCCTGAATAATTGCTTTTGTCCGTAAAATCGACCTTGAAACTAGTTGGGTAGGCCCCCGGCCCCTACTCAATACCCCGTTCCCTACTCCATGACCCCGGCTGGCACCTTCAGCTATGGCTACGAGCATGATTTGTTACTATATTATCTATAGTCCAATTAGTAACTATATTATCTTCATCCAATATTAAAATATAAATAACAGTATAAAAAAATAGATATGCGCCACAAATCACCACTGACACCCCGATTTTTTCAAAAATTTTCTCAGCCCCCCCCCCCCCCCAACTGGATTTCCTGGATCCGCCTCTGAGCACTACGCCTTATTGGCAGGTGATTTCACCCACGTCCTCGCTTTGCAATTTGCAGTGACTATTTTTGCCCGTAAAATCGACCGAAAACTAGTTGAGAAGGCCCCCGACCCCTACCCAATGGCCCCGGCCCCTACCCCATGCCCCCGGCCCCTTCAGCTATGGCTACGAGCATGATTTGTTACTATAGTATCTTAGTCCACTGCCGCCGCTGCTTAACATTGAGCGACAAATACCCCAGTCGATAAAACCAGTCAAATAATCCAGTCGAGTAAACAAGTCGCTCAATATACAAAAACAATAATAAAGGGTATTGGAATTAGTGCGTTTTTTCTTTAACTTTTAATGATTACATACGATTCCAAAATTTTAATAAGCCATCGACCGGTTTATTCGACTGACTATTCGCTTTGGACTTAGGGTCGACTCGCATTTATTGCGTATGTTGTGGTAATAATATGTTTAAATTGACCCACATTTTCTGACCTTGAAATTATTTCCCAGCATTCGTTAAATACTCTCATAACCAGACACAATATTCCGAATTAAAAGTCTGAAATAATTATAATATATATATATATATATATATATAATAGCAGGGTGCTGGCTTAGTACCTAAAGGCGTATCAATTCTGTTAAAAGAGAGAGAGAGAGAGAGAGAGAGAGAGAGGGGGAGAGACAAGGAGAGGGAGAAATGGGGTTTAACGTCCACTCAACACAACTAGGTCATTTCGGGACTAACATTTGGTTTAATTTTATTGCAATCAAAAATTCGACTGCGGGTAGGGGTATTGGGCAGTGGGAGGAAACCGGAGTGCCCGGAGGAAACCAACGAGGATGAGAAGGCGCCCCTATCTCCATGCCACATACGCTCTCACCAGGGCTCGAAACCACAGCCGCAATCCAGAGGTGGCCGGCCAACTAGAGGTCGAAGCGCGAATCTCTACACCACTAGGCCACCCCCCCCCATTCGGCCATTCAACCCCCTTAGTTATGTCACAACATTGCAGAGCCTCATTTAACATGGTGACTAGGCGGCGCCGTCGCCCCGCACTGGCCTAACTCTGCCGCCTATACTGAGCCAAAAATTGAAGACTGGGCGGCAACATACATACGTTTTGAAAAGGGCTCGATGACAGTTTTCTTCGAGAGGCGACTGACCCCACAAGAAAATTTTGGATTATATGACGGTTGCAAATGCGTTTTATTGCTAGTTTCCTCTGCCGATTTCCGTACCGATGTCGGTTTTTCGGACAATACCTATTTTCGGGCAATACCGTTTTGGGGGGCATGCCTATCATAAGAGAGCTCTTGGAATTTTCGGGCATGCAGTGGACAAGAAAATGACGAGAAAATACTTTTTGGGCAGTGTGGATCTCAAATCCCCCCCCCCCTGTCCCCCGGCTCCTACGCCTATGCTTGGGTTTTCTCTGCGTCCTTCGATTTCCTCCCACTGCTAAAAACCACTACGCGAATTATTGAAATAAAATTGAACCATATATATTAATCCGCAACTGACTCCCCCCTCTCTCTCTCCCTCTCTTTCTCCCTCTCTCTCTCTCTCTCTCTCTCAAGAATATTATTTTATTTTTTGAAGAAACATCTACCTTTTTCTCTTTATTTTTTCTTACAGTAAAGACAAAACAATCGATTTGTAAAGATGACATTAACAAAAAATGTCCATTCATCAGTGGTGTGTCTGTCGGTGGTGTACGTAGGCCTTACATAAACTAACCGCGTGTCAACTGGGATGTCTGGAAGTTCGAGGATTATCAATAACAATGGCCGACTTCCTGAAACGGAAAAGGTGAAATTATTAATATTTATTTTTCTTCGAATAATGATCACAACTGCACAGTTTATATGGCAAGAGGGTTAAACAGTGTTGGACAGTTCCATGCGTAGCATCAGCAGGTTTGTGACTTAACTTTATTGGTTATCGTGGCGTTCTGTTAACCCATTACTACTATGTCATGTGTTTTGTTTGTGTTGATTTAATTTTCGATCAAGATCAAGATCAAGAATTTCTCTATTCATTATTATGCTGTGCTGTCAAATGACGAAATGTCAGCAGTTATTGTTATTGATGTTCTTCATATATATAACATTGACTCTAGCATGTAGGCCTACCAACCAAATTTGATTTATTTAGCAATGCCAAATGCTTTGAAACATGGCAGACATACATGTAAATGCCCAAACATTGATTAGAATATCAAAACCGTTTTAATTTTTAGAATCCGACTAGATCTATATATATATATATATATACTTTTTTTAATAGGCCCTATTCAATTTTTATTCGCGAACTCGACCTGACAATAACAGTCCTTTCTAAACAGTCAGTGTTTATCTCCTAATTAAATGCACAATCATTCAGATGACAAATAAGAGATCCCCTTTTTGCAGGAAGGGAGTGGATATTCGCCACGAGCCGTCGTAAATAGCGTAAACCTATTGGATCGGTTATTTACCACGGCGTGCCGAATAATTACTCTTCATTTGGCAAATTCAGAAAGTATATAGTCCAATTGTCAGCGTATTTTAGATAAACAGTACGCCCGAAGACTTTATTTAATGTAATTTTCATAAGAAGTCCTTGTTCTTATCAGTACTCGACAATTTTTTAACAGAAGCGACGAATATACAATCCGCCATTTTGTACACGTGTAAAAAGAGCCCGTGTGAAATCATCCTATTCTATGATATTTAGTATCCCTACTAAGCCCGATAAAAACCCGTCATTTAATGAATGTTGGGTAGAGTAATTTTTGACCCGAATTTGATACACTTCCAAGTCATAGTTAGCTCAGAATGCATACCAAGTGTTTTGAAAATCGGTAAAATACGGGATTTCTAGAAATCTGTATAAGGAACGAAACGTGATATTACTGCTACAAACTAGTATCAGTCCGCTAGTTAAAGTTGAAAAAAAGCTTATTGCAGATTTTGAAAAATATTTGAGCTATAGTTGGCTCAAACACCATACCACGTGTCGACTAGACACATGCACACTTTTTGGGCATCCGCTGCATAATCTATAAATCGGATTATTTTATCGCGTAGATGTTGGGTAGAGTAATTTGTGACACTAATGCAGTACACCAGCGAGTCATAGTTAGCTCAGAATCCATACCACGTGTTTTGAAGATTTCTTGTAATCTCGATATAAATCACGAAATATTGATAATATGCAGAATTTAAGGAATATTTGAACTATAGTCCACTCAAAATCCATACCACGTGTTTAAAATATCAGTACTATACACGATGTCTATTAAATTTTAAATTATTTGTCACACGGTAAAAGCAATAAAGCCAACACAGTATTGAGGGTCCAATTGGGTTATCACCGTTAAATCTGCGCGACCTTCTGTCAAAATTCACATAAAACGATAGTTTATCTTCGTATTTTAATCTTAATAACCCACACTTTAATTTCAAGAAAACGTATGTAAACTGTGTTATATTTAGTTCGTAAAGTATTAAAAACAGTATTTAAAACTAATTATATCATTGTTCTCAACAAAATAAAACACAAGTGGTAAATAACGGAAACCAGTGGTAAATAACTATTTACCACGCCCGTGGCAAATATCCTCAGCCAGGAAGGGAAAGTGGTTGTCATTGAACAGGGTTAGGCTTCAATTTGACGATTGTTTGCTATTTTCCTTTTTTTATGCCCACATTGAAATGTGGTCGTAGGCCTATATTGTCGTCACCCACTTCCGTCCGGCGTCCACAATTGCTTGTGGACACTCTAGAGGCTAAAGTTAATATCCAATTGACATTAAATTTATAGGCTACACAGTGTTTAATGTCATGAGACGAAGAAGCCTATTGATTTTCAGCGATTTCAGAGTTATGGCCTTGATCACTTCAAAATATCTTGTGGACACTCTAGAGGATAAAGTTAATAACCGATTGACTTCAAATTTATAGACAGTGTTTAAGGTCATGAGACGAAGAAGCCTATTGATTTTCAGCAACTTCCGAAAATTACTGTCAAAGTTATGGCCATTGTTAAACATTTGCTCCCATCACACAAATCCTAAAATATGCATTTCAAGCAGGGTAAAAGAAAGATATATGGAGAAATAGAAAGAAGGGTGAGGAGAAATAGAAAGAAGGATGAGGAGAGATGTTTCCAACTCCACTTGACTCAGACTAGGTCATTATGGGACTAACATACACCACCGTTAAAATTCAATAATTTGCTTGTTAGTAAGGGTGTTTAGCAGTGGGGATGCGGCAGAGAAAACCCATGTTGCTGGGCAGTTGATTCTACTCCTTGGATCCAACTCCTGATACGGGTCCAATCATATTCTACAGGCCCAACATTCTCCCGAATATCTCCCACCAAGTTACACCATTCGCTAATAAATTTAAAGATACTGTCAAACGTAATTCGATACCTAATTTTCCGCTTTTAAAAAATCATAACCAGTTTTGGGATCAAATTTTAAGCCAAACAGAGTTAATTGCCCTTGCCCAGTACCCGCTACTGTTAAATGTCATGAGTAATTGAGATTCTTCATATATCATAACATTGACTCATAGAGGCTCATTAGATTGGTTTCCATGGAAAGCCTGACAAGGACAGCTGTCTAGTCATTCGGATGGGACGGGAAACCGAGGTCACATGCACACATTGGCATGCACGTAAAAGATCCCTTGAAAGTTGGAGTTTGATATAAGATTAGGCTGTAGCGCCCCTGCCCGGGCAAAATTGACCTTTAAGTTTTTATAATGCAGGGGATCACGGTGGCTAAGTGAATAAGGCGCTGGTACGCTAGCCTGGAGGTCGGGTGTTCGATCCCTGCATTGGCCGAGAAAGTTCATCTCGATTTTCCGGCGTGATTTCCCCTTGTCAGTGATGCAGAAGGAGGGCCTGACAAGGACAGCTGCCTAGTCGTTTGGATGGGAGGAAAAACTGAGGTCCTGTGTACACATTGACGTGCACGTAAAAGAACCCTTGGCAGTTCATTAGCCCAGGTTAGGTGCTTAAGCGTAGGACGTTAAATCCCATTTCATTCATTCATTCATTATTATAACGAATTAATTTTAAGATTGGTGTTTTAACTTTTAATTGTCTAAATGGCAGCTGTTCCCCACAATATCTTAACGAACTTTTACCCCATATAAACCTTGTAAGAACCTGCCCTCTGCTGACAAAAACTTACTCCATGTTCCCACAGTAAAGACTAAAACCGGTGAACGGGCTTTTGTTTACGCCTCTGCTATCGTGTGGAATGAACTCCCTAGTCATGTAAAAAGCTCTGCTAATGTTGCTGTTTTTAAAAAGAATCTTAAAACCGAACTTTTAAACGTGCTTTTGAACTATGAATATGTTGACATTTTAATGTTTTAGAACTATTTTATCTTTACTTTGAATGTATTTTAAAAGAATCTTAGAACCAAACTTTAAACTTGCTTTTGAACTATATGTTTAATGTTTTAGAATTAATTTTGTTTTTACTTTGAATGTATTTTAATTGTGAAGAGCGCCATGGAGCAGCTTGTTAGCTGGAGCACTCAGCGCTATATAAATTTATTATTATTATTATTATTATTATTATTATTATTATTATTATTATTATTATTATTATTATTATTATTATTATTATTATTATTATTATTATTATTATTATTATTATTACAATGCAACAATTCATAATTAAACCTAAACTGTCCAAAAATAAATTCACACCCTTTTAAGATAGGGGGTTGGAATAGGTGAATGGTTAGCATGCACGTGCTATACCATAAAGCCTATCATTGAGTCAACTGGTGTGGTTTCGAATCACTGGATGTATGTGGCAAAGAGTAGGGTCCCCTGTCCATCCGCATGGGTTTTCTCCGGGTTCTCCGGTTTCCTCCCACGACTATTACTGACTAACCATATGTTAGTCCCAAAATGACCTAGATTATGTCGAGTGAAAGTTATACCCCATTTCTCTCTCTCTTTCTCTCTCCATTAAAGATAGGTTCCAAGAAAAGTATTTATTGGGTGGTTATTTCCAATAAAAGTATGTCAATTTTGGAATATACAGTATGGAAAGTAGAAATATCCAATCTTACTAGAAAAATACTGGATTCCCCGAAAAACATCAAAGCTTGATTTTTTAATATTTTTAGTCTATCCTATCTTTACTAGACTTTCACCAAATCAACATCTTTCCTATAAAATATTCATCTTTACTAAATTATTTTGGATTGGTTTTTTTTCCTTTTATGCACATTTTAGAGAGAGTCAGAAAGACATAGGGTTTAATGTCCACTCAACACAAGCTAGATCATTTTTGGACTAACATATAGTTCAATTTTATTTCAATAATTCGCTTGCATGTTGGCGATCCTATTGATGTTAAACCCTCTCTCTCTCTCTCTCTCTGAACCTGCCATAGATTTATATTCAAATTATTGTTTTTTTTAGATAAATGAAGTTTCAGGAGAATATTCATTGATTTTAATCCAATTTTTTTGATTATTGGATTGAAAATGGCGGAATTAGACAATGACAGTGCTGAAGGGCTGGATTGTGAAATCCCTTTTGAATTTGTTGGACATGAATTAAAAATGAAGCTGGCCAATAAACTGGACCTTATAGATAAGGTGAGGGGCAACGATTGGCGTCTGCTAGCAGAAAAACTCGGCTACACATCAGAAGAAATAGAGGTTTGTTTTCTTTCAGTCTAATTAATTTATCAAAATTTTGCCTAATATCCAGGCCTTCACATTTAAGGCGAGCTTTCCCTCCTGATCCCCTGAACGCACCTCAACCTTCCTTTGAAGGAGTCATTAAAGTCCCCTGCAAGTTAGCTAAATCGCTCTCCGAAATATGGAGATTATTTAACTACTGTCACTTTTTGTTTATTTTTAAACTGCATACATTTCAGTTACCAGTTTCCATGATAATAATTCTGATTCTACCATATTCACCACAAAACATATTCATGACATTTTAAACAAGATTTAAGCATAAATACAATTTGGCTCTTCTTAATAATAATAGTAAATGCAGGAGGACTGCACTACACGCAAAACAAAACAAAAAATCTACAAGATAAACCTGCGGACAAGACAGAAAATAGACATTGCAAGAACTAAACAATTATCAAATCAAGTGAATGGATACGGGAGCTGTTTCTAACTTTTGAAATTGGCAGGAACTTTTTATGGCTCCTGTATGATTTTATAAACGTGAAGGCCTGCAAATCCTTCTTAAAACACTGTTTACACGAGGGAATATCCCTGCTATAAAAAAAATCTATTAAACTACCTAGCAATGGGTTCGAAGCCAGAGGAGAATTCATTGCATGCTTTAAAGGAGTTGATAATCTATGATTTTGTTTATGGTCTAGAGTGCCGTGCTTCAACCTCTAGCTGGCCGGTCACCTCTGGCTTGCCGCTGTAGTTTTGAGCCCTGTTGTGAGCGTATGTGGCATGGAGATAGGGGCGCCTCCTCAACCTCGTTGGTTTCCTAAAGGCACTCCGGTTTCCTCTCACTGCTAAAGATATCCAATGCACAAGCGAATTATTGAAATAAAATTAAAATCCATATGTTAGTCCTGAAGTGGCCTGGTTGTGTTGAGACGACGTTAAACCCAATCTCTATCTCTCTCTCTCTTTCTGCTTGTGTTTAATTGCTGGGATCTGTTATATTCGTGTTCTATTTGTTTTAAGAGAAGGGGAGGTTGGATGGCTAAATGGTTAGCACGTGCATGCTGTATCATAAAGACTGTCATTGAGTCAACTGACGTGGTTTTGAATCCACGGTTGTTTATGACAAGTAGTAGGGTCGTCTGTCCAACCTTGTGGGTTACCTCCGGGCACTCCGGTTCCCTTCCACTGCTAAAGACCCCTACGCAAAAGCGAATTTTTGAAATGAAAATTAAAAAACATATCATCGCTGCGCTTCCAAAATCTTGTGTCTCGAATTTTCCTACTTTTCAGGAGACACAAAAAACTTTACAGATTGAATTGTTCCTTGGATATATACATGCTAAATAAGACTACCTCCAAGGGTATATGAGAGTGTAGCATGTACCTATAACACCAAATTAAAAATCCGAGATACAATATTTTAAAAGAAAAATTTTCTCAAAAAAAACTGAGATACGAGTTTCTGACAGTTGTTTCTAAATATTAAATTAGGTCAAAATATCATATCTCGTAAAATATTTTCTACAAATGTTTTATTCTAAAATGATGTATCTCAAATTAAACATATCAGTCTTGAGATTTTTGTCCAATCAAAATACGACAATTAGTCACAAGGTAAAAATAAGCATTTCTAATTGGTTTAGAGGTACAAGGTTTTGACAGGACATGTATCAATGAAATGTGAATGTAATAAGCCAAAAAAAGTGCAGCGACAATGTGTTATTTCCAAACTGAGCTTGTTTGTGTCGAGTGGATGCTAAACCAAATTTTCTCTGTTTTAAGGGGGTTGGGTTGCTGAATGGTTGGACGCATCATTTGGCATGATTTCAATTCCATGCTTGTATGTGACAAGCTTGTTCAACCTCGTGAATTTCTCTTGGTCCTCAGGTTTCCGCCCACTGCTCAAGTCCTCTGGTGAAAAATCAATCTTATTCTCATGAGACTTCTTCAAGCCAAAAGTTTTTTGGACAATGTGTCTAAAATCTATTTGGAATCTCTACATACACGCGAATTGTTGAAATAAGTTAAACTATATGTTGGTCCCAAAATTACCTAGTTTGTGTCAAGTGGATGTTAAACACCATTTCTCTCTTCCTTTCTGTCTGCTTGTACATGAAAATTTCACTATTTGAGGGGGGTTGAGTTATCTTCCCCTGTTTGCGGGGAGGGAAGGTTGAGGGTCCAAAAGGTGGGATGGGTTTAAAACCTCACTTGTTTACGTGACAAGAAGTAGAGTCACCTGTCCAACCTTATGAATTTTGTCCGGGTCCTTCTCTCGATTCCTCTCACTGCTAAAGACCCTTAAAACACAAGCAAAATAATATATATTGAAATAAAATTGAAACATATTGTATGTTAGTCCCGAAATGACCGAATGACATTAAACCCCATTTCTCCCTCTTTATATTATCCGTTTGGGATGGGTTGAGATTTTATAATTGGTTTTCCCAGTAATGAATATTTAGTTATTCCCAAAACCGATCATATCCTGTTGCCTAGTTATTCTCTCTCTCTCTCTCTCTCTCTCTCTTTCTAAAATATACAAGTTCAAAAATAGATAATGAAAAATGAATTTATTGAATATCTGTCTCCTAGTAAATGACAATTTCACTGTAATACGAAAAACCAATCATATCCTGTTGCCTAATAATATCATCTACCTACACAGAGATCAGTTATCACACCACCCCCGACTGAGTAAAAGTATTGATATAGCCTTATATGTCTTATTTATGATGAGGAAATCCTGAAATAACACACTACACATAGTGGTAAGGTTAAGGATGTAGATTTCTTACTTCGTCTATACTTCGTCTACTAGGATGTTGGGATGGCTGCTCAAACAATGACAAATTATAACATGGTAGGATACATGATTTCACTTTCTTAGATATTGGCAAGATAGATTGTGTTCTAATATCTATCTTTTCAATTATTTTGTTCGTTTACTTTTCGTAATCTGGGATATTGGCAAGATAAATCGCGTTCTAATATCTATCTTTTCAATTATTTTGTTCGTTTACTTTTCGCTATCTGGGATATTGGCAAGATAAATCAAGATAAATATTTTTTTTGTTTTTCTTGAATTATATTGGGTATAATTCTAAGACAAAGATCGTGTTCTATCTTTTCAAATAAATATTTTGTTCGTTTATTTTTCTTAATTTAATAAATGATACAAAGTTCATCTTAAACCTTTTCAAAGTTCATCAAACGTGACTTGGATTTAAAAATATTTCCAAACCCTCTGGACAAGTAAAATAGGATGTAATGGATAATTTACACAACGGGTAGGACACTTAATTATATTGGATATAATTCTAGGACAAAAAGGTAAGGTAATGTGATCAAGTTTGATTTGATTCCGTGTCTTTTGTAGGGTTTCACTAAAATTATTTTGTATTGGCTATATAATTATTGTGATAATATTCTTGAATTCTATTTGAATATAATTATAGTATTATTATTAAGGTATTTATTGGCCTCAAATGTGATATAAATCATCAATTAGATATTTAATATTCTTGAATTCTATTTGGATATAATTATAGTACGGTATTATTATTATTTGTTATTAATGTATTTATTGGCCTCAAATGTCATATAAACTATTAATGATACATTATGTAAGATTTAGATAAAGAGCTGACAGTTCTCACTATAATAGTTAAAACCTAGATAATGTAAAGGTAATTCGTTGAAAATTTCAGTCAAAATGATCCACTATGAACCGAGATATCGGCTTTGGACATTTCCGTCTGGCTGTGTTCATCATTACTAAAATTAGTATGTTTAAAAGCATAGTCTCGATTATCCACTGTTTTGATTTAATTATCAATGAGCGTTAGCAGCATATAGGATCTCAATCCAGTCGATATCGAAGGCTAGCCTTGACATCCAAAGTTTTTTATCGTCTGGATAAATTAATTTATGTCTAATTGATAATTTAGATAAGATTTCAGGCCCAAAGAAAGCCATGCAAAAGGCAGATTTAGCTCTTGCATAATGTTTGATTAGATATTTATTCACAATCAGATTGTTGCGATTTTCAACAGATTCAAACACGATTGGCAGTTAATAATTTAATATAACAATGGATACTGAAGACTTTGTTTATTATCATAACAACGTTAGCAATGACAATCGAGACTACACAATCGGGTTTATATCACTGTTACATCGCACAGAAAAATGTTTAAATAAAATTGAACTATGTGTTAGTCCCGAAATGACCTAGTTTGTGTTGAGTGGACTTTAAACCCCATCTCTCTCTCTCTCTCTCTTCTTTTCTTATCGTAATCAGTCACAATTTTTTGCTTCATAGCGATAAACAAGTGAGTGTTTTTCCGTATCAATTGGGTCATGTTTATTTTTTATGCTGAATCCGTACAGGATCGCGTATCTCATAATTTTTAATTACTACTGCTGCTATACATTGGCATGCACGTAAAAGATCCCCTGGCAGTTGGAATTTTATGTAAGAGTTGGCCATAGTACCGCTGTCCTGGCAAAATTTCCCTAATAGCACGCTGTATAACTATACTGTATGCCAGTCTTCATTAGCCCAGTTTAGGAGCAGAACGGTAGATTGGTAAACCCCATTTAATTTCATTTTAATTGATGGGTCTTATGTGCGAGTGTGTATACGGTCCCCTATGTCGCGTCCTTCATAGCACACTATATATAGCGTATGCCCATCTTCATTAGAGAGAGAGAGAGAGAGAGAGAGAGAGAGAAATGGGGTTTAACGTCCACTCGACACAAACTGGGTCATTTTGGGACTAACATATGGTTTTCAATTTTTAATTCAATAATTCACTTGCGCGTAGGGGTCTTTAGCAGTTGGAGGAAACAGGAGTGCCCGGAGGAAACCCTCGAGATTGAGAAGGCGCCCCTATCTCCATGCCACATACGCCCACACCAGGGCCCTTATTCACGAAAACTTAAACTAAGATACAATTGAAATTTTAAGAAATACTGCAATTCGATTGGCTGACCACTAAAATCAATTTGCATATATCCAATGGAGTTGCAGTATTTCTTAAACTAAGTTTAAGATTTCGTGAATAAGGGCCCAGGGCTCGAAAGCACAGCCGCAAGCCAGAGGTGTCTGGCCAGCTGGAGGTCGAAGCGTGGCACTCTAGACCACCAGGCCATCCCAAACCCCCATTTTCATTAGTCCAGTTAAGGAGCAGAACAGTAGGATGGTAAACACCATTTCATTTCATTTCTTGTTGAAATCAATAAATGAAATCAATCAATAAAATCAATCAATGAAATCAATCAATGAAATCAATCAATATATATTACAGATTATTAATGAACAAAGGAGTGATGATGGACGCAGCACCCCAAAATTATTCAAGTCTTATTTGAAAAGGGCGGGAAATAGCGTAAATAAAGTTTTAAAAGCTTTACAGGAGATGAATCGACCAGACGCCCTCAAAATACTCATGGATAATTTACCAAGTAAGTAAATAATGTGGTTTATTTTACCAAGTAAGTAAATAACGTGGTTTATTTTATCAAGTTAGTTAATAACGTGGTTTATTTTACCAAGTTAGTAAATAACGGGGTTTATTTTACCAAGTTAGTTAATAATGTGGTTTATTTTACCAAGTAAGTAAATAACGTGGTTTATTTTATCAAGTTAGTTAATAACGTGGTTTATTTTACCAAGTTAGTTAATAACGGGGTTTATTTTACCATGTTAGAACATAGGTTATTTTAACAGAGTGGCTGTTGTTACAACTAGTCTGAGCAAAGTCTAGAACAAATTCCAAAATGGCTGCCAATCTCCCCAAAACCAGCTTTGAAAAAGGAGCAGTATTTTCAACGATTTAGAACTGAAGACAGCAATTAAGAGATGGGAAGGGTTAGGGTTATGGTTAGGACTATTTTTACGACCATTCAGTTTTTAACTTCGCCGATGGAGGGCGTTGAAGGCATTGTCGTAACAATAGAGCCATTACTAAAAGCATTTTGAGCATGTGTCAACATGGAGAAGACGCTACATTGTATATAAAACTTCATTATTATTATTATTTAAAATGTGTGTCAATCTAGGAATGACCTAGTTTTCGTGAAGTGGACCTTTAATCCCATCTCTCTCTCTCTCACTCTTCCCTTCTCCTCTTTCTCTCTCTCTTGGAACTATCCAAGCTATTTGTCTGTAGTCATAGTTTATGTTTTAATTACAATTAAACCTCGGGATTAATACTACATGTATAATCTATATTCTACTTCTATTTATGTTTCCATGGCAACCAGACTTTTCAGCATTTCACAATGATTAAGGCTACTTACATTTCTATGACAACAGTGATGAACAACACAATAATCAAAAACTTACCTATTCATCATTGATTTAGTATAAACTCTATCTAGATCTAATTTCTTTTACATTCATTTACTATCAACCATTTGTTTAAAAATTCATAAAAATCATTTAAAATCACCCCAAATCATCTAATTTGTACTTTTGTCCAGTTTTGAAATTAATCATTATACATCAATAATCAATTGGGTTGTTTGGTTTTAAACAGTGAGTAGGGTCACCTGTCCCTGTCCCACCTCATGGGTTTTCTACAGGTCCCCCGGTTTCCTTCCACTGCTAAAGACCCCTATGTGCAAGCAAAATAATGAAATAAAATTAAAGACCTAGTTTGTGCCCAGTGGACATTAAACCACTTCTCTCTCTCTCTCTATCTCTCTCTATCTCTCTCTCTCTCTCTCTCTCTCTCTCTCTTTGTAGAACCTTGTTAACGCTCCAATGACAGAAGTCATCCTGCAACCTGTATGAAATTTATATCCATATTTGAGCTATTAGAAATTTTAACACAAAAATGCCTGTCTAATATAAACAATTCTTTTATTATTTTTTTCTCAGATATACGTAAAAAATTTGAAGAATCACAGAGGAATGAGAAGAATATACCCGAAGAGAACAGTTATACGAGTGGCTTATATCCTTCTACTCATATGAGCCCGTCAGGTCAGGTGGTCTTGGTGCCCTTCCTCTATTCTCCATCACCATTACCACAGTCCATAAGGCCATTTTATGATTACGATTATGCCTCAAGATCACATCCACCAGATTATCATCACTCAAGATCGCATAACGAATCACATCAGCCAGACAATTCACCCGTCAATCGGCGACCCGTCAAAAATCGTAAAGTACAACACCATGGCGCTGGATACGATGGCTACGATCACTCCCCGGTTTATGAACCACCGTCCCCGATATCTAATTATGGAAAAAAGCCGGCGGTTTCTCGCAGCACTTCACATACAGGCTTCGATAGCATGGAGGTTAATTATTGTAAATATGATCGCGATCAACATTTTAGTCTGTCCAATAATGACCAGGAACGTGAGAATTTCCGACATGAGACGCCAGCGGAATTACCTTGCACGATAATGCGGGGTGAAGGGCACCTGCTATCGTCAAATATGTCCATGCCCAGTTCGAAATCGCGACTTGGCAACAAACGATTTGAAAAGTCCTCCTCGAATTCGGATGATTCACTTTCATCGGATCCAGAATCGTCACGGTCACAGTGGACCAATGGCAGATCTAGTAGAGGTCAAGGTCAGGTGCCGAGGAAGAAACACAGCAGTGGAACAGAGCAAAGAAATACTCCATTAGATAGTCTCCAGAATCTATCTGAATTACCCAAAGAGTACATGCCCGATGAACGTTACAAGACTGTGGTAGCCAAACAGGATATGGGGAAGCGTACGCATACGCAAAGACCTACTACCCTCATCAAAACAGAGCAAGATGTTGGTCGTCGGCCCTGTAACCATGGTAATTTATATTCTAAGTTTCATACCAAACGCAGTATATCGGATTGTACCGGGAACTCGCAGGCCCGTTCGTTGGATGATGAGAGTGTGGCAGGCATCGAGAGAGAAATGAAGAAATCCTTATCGTTACCAGGCAACAAGATGCCAGCTGAATTGAAAAAGGGTAATTTTCTAAGTTCTACAAAAGAAGTCAGGGTCGTCTGTCAAGCCTTGTGGGTTTTCTCAGGGTCCTACGGTTTCCTCCCACTGCTTAAGACCCCTACGCGCAAGTGAATTATTGAAATAAAATTGAATGATATATATCTAATTATGACATCATTGATACAGCAACCATTTATTATCTCCATTGTCCCGTGTACACATTGGTGGGCACGTAAAAGATCCCTTGGCAGTTGGAATTCAATATACGAGTACACTGTACACGGATGCCCTGGAAAAATTTCCCTCATAGCACACTGTATGCTGTATGTCTGTCTTTGTTAGCCAAGTCTAGGAGAAGAACATTAAGACTTTAAACCCCATTTCATTTCATTTCCTTCAAATATTTGGAAGTTGGATGGACGAATGGTTAGCGTGCGCGCGCTGTATCATAAGGTCTTTCATTCAGTTAACTGCCGGGGTTTCGATTTCCAGGTTGTACTGATAAGAAGTTGGGTCGCTTGTCCAACCTCATGGGTTTTCTCCAAGTCCTCTGGTTTCCTCCCACTGCCAAAGACCCCTATGCTCAAGCGAATTATTGAAATAAAATTGAACTATGTGTTAGTCCCGAAATGACTTAGTTTGTGTGTGTGTGTGAGTCTCTCTCTCTCTCTCTCCAATTCACAGGGGAAACACATTGTCAAATTTTCTGCCCTCTACGATTTCATTGACAAAGTGGAGTAAACCAGAATGATGCCACTAGGAATAGAAAGACGCAATTCTTGGTACATGCATGGTACATCTCTTTTGCGCATGCGATGCATAACAAATATTATATATTTTTCAGATTTCAGTAAAGTGCTTGTTACATTCTCTTATGATAGTGATAAGCACATGCAGCGAGTCGTCAGTCTGTGTCATTGTATTGAAAACAATCGTTTTAAGTGCTGCGTCGATATTTATGATCGCGATCATAAAAGTGGAAAAAATGGCAAAAATGGCAAAAGTAAAAAATTATCATTTTATAAAGAGAAATTTGAAGAGGTAAGTCAATAAAGTATTTTGAGAATAGGTTGGGGAAAATACCTCCAAGAGGTTATAAAAATAAAATAAAAACCAAGTACGAACAATCCAAATCCAAATATTACGCCCTACACACAGTGAGTGGCAGTTGTCCAGGACGTTTTATATCGCCCTGCGCACTTAAGGGGTTAACCTTGTTTCACAATCCTGTAAAAATAAAATTTGGAATTCATTATATTACAGGGACAATAACACTCTTGTTATAACTGAAAAATTTGTCCCAATCTTCATTCTGGTCAAAAAATTGTACTACTTTACAACATTCCAATTAATTGGCGATATAAATTTCATCTTAACACACCTAATTAAAAAAATTGGAAAAATTCAAATAAATGATTCGAAAAGCCTAACGTAAACTATTTTAAATGTAACTTGAATTTAAATATATTTTAACCCCTCTGGACAAATAAAATAGTATTTAATGGATAATTTACATCTAATACTTAGAATAAGGCTATTATTTATTTTCTGGAGCTAGAGTGTTATTGTCCCTTTAAGCCTTGAAATTGGCAAAATAAAGTATTTTAAAAAATACTGTTACTGTTTTTGAGAATTATAATTCACAGTGGTTGGGGTGGAGATGTGATTCAAAACTTCAGTGAGTAAGACATTGACTTGCTCACCAGATATATCGCATTATTTCTGGGGGATCTTGTGGGTAAGGCGAATTATTGAAATAAAATTAAACCATAATTATGTTAGTCCCGAAATGACCTAGTTTGTGTTGAGTGGGCTTGAAACCCTATATCTCTCTCTCTCTAAGTTTTGATTCAAATTTTACGAACCTCTAATGAGAGAGAGAGATAAATAGGATTTAACATCCACTCAACACAACTAAGTCATTTCGGGACTAACATGGTTTAATCTTATTTCAATAATTCGCTTGCACGTAGGGTTCTATAACAGTGGGAGGAAACCGGAGTGCCGGGAGGAAACCCACGAGGTTGAGAAGGCGCCCCTATCTCCATGCCACATACGCTAACACCAGGGCTCGAACCACAGCCCCTAGCCAGAGGAGGCCGGCCAGCTAGAGATCGAGCGCAGCACTCTAGGCCACTAGGCCATCCCAAACCCCCAAACCTCTAATGACTATTGATTTTAAATGAATTTTTTTATTTTCCAGGCTGATTTTATTTTGGTTTGTTCATCTAAGAAATATCATCGAGATACATGCGGTGATAGTCGAGCGGAAGATTCGCCATCATCTGACGGCCTTCACACCAAATTTATATACGACATGATGTACCGAGAGTTCACACAGAACGGTAATATTAACAAGCGTTTTGTACCCGTGATCCTCGAGGGAACGTCACACGATGATTTACCTCGATGGCTATTGAATCAGACTGTAAAGTACACATGGCCGTCGCAATACAAGGATTTGTTGTGGATGTTATCGCGACCAGAAGAGCGTATAAATCGTCATGGAAACAGAAGAAGTTAAGTTAATTGTTTTGAAAGAATGTTATCACGTATAAATCGTCATGGAAACAGAAGAAGTTAATTGTTTTGAAAGAATATTATTGTTAAAATGATCAAATAATCCTAAATTCTTTTGGGCACTTGTTCAATTAGATATCACATTTTATCTCTAATATCATTTTTATACGCCCACATTTTCATGTGGACGTATTATGTCGTCGCCCCTGTCCGCCCGCCCGTCCGTCCGTCCGTCCGTCCGTATGTCCGTCCGTCCGTCCGTCCGTCCGTCCGTCCACAATTGTTTGTGGACTCTCTACAGGTCACAATTCTTACCCGATTTTGACGAAACTTGAAATATAGGTTTATCCCCCAAAGATCGCGGCTGCTTTCGATATTGGCATGTATCGGATCAAAACTTCATGGATTATGGCCCCTGATTGTACGAAAAATCATGTTTTTAGCTTGTGGACCCTATAGAGGTCACAATTTTGAACCGATTTTGATGAAACTTTATAGTCATGTTTATAACCCTAAGATCTTGGTTCCTTTCGATATTTGCACCTATCGGAATGTAATTTCCTGAATTATTGCCCCTGATTGTCCGAAAAATCACCTATTTTAGCTTGTGGTACCTCTGGAGGTCACAATTATTGTCCGATTTAAAAAAACGTTCGAATATATCACCGTTACACCCTAAGGAAGGTCGAGTTCAAATTTCGGAAAAATCGGACCAAAATTACCATACAAAATGGCCGCCGTCCGTACGCGAATACTGTTAAAAAATGGTATATCAAGGTTGTGGACCCTGTAGAGGTCACAATTTTAATACAATTTTGATGAAACTTAAAATGCATGGTTATAACCCATAGATCTTGGTTCCTTTCGATATTTGCGCATATCGGATCGTAACTTCCTGAATTATGGCCCCTGATTATACGCAAAATCGCCTTTGTTTAGCTTGTGGTCCCTCTGGAGGTCACAATTATTATCTGATTTAAAAAATCGTTTGATTATATCACCAATACACCCTAAAGAAGGTTGAGTTTGAATTTCGGAAAAATCGGACCAAAATTGCCATACAAAATGGCCGCCGATCGTACGCAAATACTGTTTAAAATGGTGTATCAATGTTGTGGGCCCTGTAGAGGTCACAATTTTAATTTGATTTTGATGAAACTTAAAATGCATGGATATAACCCAAAGATCTTGGTTCCTTTCGATATTTGCACATATCGGATCGTAATGTCCTGAATTATGTCCCCTGATTATACGCAAAATCGCCTTTGTTTAGCTTGTGGTACCTCTAGAGGTCACAATTATTATCCGATTTAAAAAATCGTTTGATCATATCACGGTTACACCCTAAAGAAGGTTGAGTTTAAATTTCGGAAAAATCGGACCAAAATTGCCATACAAAATGGCCGTCGATCGTACGCGAATACTGTTTAAAATGGTATATCAATGTTTTGGACCCTGTACAGGTCACAATTTTAATTTGATTTTGATGAAACTTGAAATGCATGGATATAACCCAAAGATCTTTGTCCCTTTCGATATTTGCGCATATTGGATTGTAACTTCCTGAATTATGGCCCCTGATTATACGCAAAATCGTCTTTGTTTAGCTTGTGGTTCCTCTAGAGGTCACAATTATTATCCGATTGAAAAAATCGTTTGATTATATCACCGTTACACCCTAAGGAAGGGTGAGTTCAAATTTTTGAAAATTGGACCAAAATTACCATACAAAATGGCCGCCGTTCGTATGCGAATACTGTTGAAAAATGGTATATCAAGGTCGTCGACCCTGTAGAGGTCCCAATTTTAATTCGATTTTGACGAAACTTGAAATGCATGGATATTACCCAAAGATCTTGGGTCCTTTTGATATTTGCGCATATCGGATCGTAACTTCCTGAATTAATGCCCCTGATTATGCCCAAAATCGCCTTTGTTTAGCTTGTGGTCTCTCTTGAGGTCACAATTATTATCCGATTTAAAAAATCATTTGATTATATCACCGTTACAAGCTAAGGAAGGTTGAGTTCAAATTTCGGGAAAATAGGACCAAAATTACAATACAAAATGGCTGCTGTTTGTACGCGAATACTGTTAAAAAATGGTATTTCAAGGTTGTGGACCCTGTAGAGGTCACAATTTTAATTTCGATTTTGATGAAACTTAAATTGCGTGTTTATAACCTAAATATCTTGATACTTTTCGATATTTGCGCATATCAAATTGTAACTTAATGAATTATGGCCTTTGATTGTAGAAAAAATCACTTTCTGTTTTACTTGTTCTCTATCCATCTCTCGAAAATGTGGGCGTATCCTGCCTGGCAGCCGCTGGTTTAAGGTTCGTTGTTGTGAGAGTAACACTTTAAGCTGTTAAGCGTGACGTTTTTAAAACTTTAACTACCCCCTACCCTTATTGTGTAATTAATTTGACAAAGTGACAAACTATGTTCTAAGAATAGATTGGAGAAAATACACACAGTGACCGGCAGTTGTCCAGGACTTAATATAACGCCCTACGCACTTAACGGGTTAATACCTTGTTTCAATGTTTCAAAATCCTGTGAAAATAAAATTTGGAATTTATTATATTAAGCCTTAGAATTTGCAAACAATCAATCAAGAAAAATTTGTCAAAGACATAATCAGACTAGATTGTAAATTTATTGAACGAGATGTCTTTCACCATTTATTTTAAGAAACTTTAAAAGATTAATATTGTGCATATTATTCCTAAGTTTGTTTTGTTATGAATTAACGAAATACACTATATTAATTTTATTTTTGTCCAATGCTAGTATGATTAATAAGTTTGTTTTGTTATGAAATTAATGAAAAACACTATATTAATTTTTTTTTTTTTCAATGCTAGTATGATTAATATGTTTGAAATTTCCATTAAGTTGAGACCAACTGACAAATCATCTCAAAATTATCACAAACTACTATGAAAGAGGACACATAATGTAACTTAAATAGAGTTGAAAGTACATCTGTTATGCCTTTGGCATCTGTAATGCTCAAGTGTCATTTCACAGGTTAATGGAGTTTTAAAGTTGTATATGATGATAAATCTCTCACAAGCTTTCCTGAAAGAGGACACATAATGTAACTTAAATAATAATTAGACATCTAGTTATGCTTACGGTGTATGTAATGCTCCGGTATGATTTCATAGGTTGAATCTATAATGTGTAAAATTAATATCTGGCTTTAGCATGAGCTGAACTTAAACCTACAGTACATAGATAAACATGTATTGTTACAACCAGTATTACTTTTTAAACCTTTGATATGGTTCTGTTAAAAACCATTGAAGAGTTTAAATGACGAACATACATGTAGAACATCTTTTAGTCACTTTCAGTTGAAGGTATTTAATGTTTGACACTCTTGGCAAATTCTTTATATATTTGAGCACTTTTTTATTGGTCAAAAGTGCAATTTTTCGACGTGGTTTCCCCTTGCTAAAGGTGCAGAATGGAGAACCTGACAAGGACAGCTGTCTAGTTGCTCGAATGGTACAAAAAAACGAAGTCCCATGTATGCAATGGAGTGCACATAAAAGATCCTTTGGCAGTTGGAATTTGTCATAAGAGTAGGCCATAGTGCCGCTGCCCTAGGCAAAACTTCCTGATAGCACACAGTATGACATATGCCTGTCTTCATAAGCCCAGTCGGAGCAGAACAGTAGGACGTTTAACCCCATTTCATTTCAGTCTGACAAGGACAGCTGTCTCATCCCGGACGGGTCGAAAAACTGAGATCCTGTGTATTCAATGGAGTGCACGTAAAAGATCCTTTGGCAGTTGGAATTCGTTATAAGAATCGTGTAGGTATACGCTGTTCTGAATTTCATATCTTGAATTTCAAGGAGCTATTACAAATAACTATATTATGAACCTTTAAATTTACAGTAAAGGGAAATAATTAAATTTCTAATATGAGGTGTTCGAATAAATGTAAAATTACAACATTCACGACAAACAGTGGTAACAGGTGTCCGGAAGAGTAAGCTTACCCTGCCTGGCGCGCCACACCCGCCGTGTTCGAATAAATGTAAAATTACAAAATACACAACAAACAGTGGTAACAGGTGTCCGGAAGAGTAAGCTTACCCTGTCTGGCTTGCCATAACCGCCATGTTCGAATAAATGTAAAATTACATAATACACAACAAGCAGTGGTAACAGGTGTCCGATGGAGTAAGCTTACCCTGCCTGGCGCGCCACACCCGCCGTGTTCGAATATATGTAAAATTACAAAATACACAACAAGTAGTGGTAACCGGTGTCCGGAAGAGTAAGCTTACCCTGTCTGGCGCGCCACACCCGCCGTGTTCGAATAAAAGTAAAATAATAAGAAGTTATGATTGAATTTTGTGTATAAATAAATATTGTGTATCATCCCTCGTTCAATGTATTATCAATTAGTGCTCTACCCCTTTTCTCGTACATATAATGTATGTTGATAAATGTATGCAGGCCTGGAAATAACAGATTTAGATGTGACAAGAGTCCACTGTACTTGACAAAATGTCAGGCACTAATGAAATAGTACCTGACATTTTCAACTTAGTGTCGGACTTGTATTAATAACATCATTAAAAACGACAAATCAGTGCCGGACAAAATGACGGGCAACAGAAGAATTGTACCTGACAAAGCCTGAATATGTGCCGGACACGGCCAGTGACAGGTGCCTTATTTCCAGGCTTGATTGTGTGTTGTTAATTGTTTTATTATTTGATTTGTATATAATCCAAACTGTATATTCTGTACATACGATTGTTAGATTATAATTTAATCATAGGGTTGACGTTTGACTGAATTTTAAATTGAATATAGTTTCTTGTTGATGTGTTTGATATATTAAAACAACAAGTTAACAATAGTTTTATAAAGGGCTATATTTTAGTTAAGATAGGGCAAACATAAGATTGTTAGATATAATATTTATGATCTTTTAGAGGCATTTAGATAATATTTAATCATACGGTAGACGTTTGACTGAATTTTAAATATTTGACTGTATTTTAATTGAATATAGTTTCTTGTTGATGTGTTCATACACGAAAACAACAATAGTTTTTATATTTTAGTTAAGATAAGGCAAACAATTTTGAGTAAATTCTTAAGTTTTGTCAACTTGGGCCTTAGTTAGCTAAGATTCCATACTTATAAGTCAGATAAGACTTTAACAATCTGATTAAAACACAGATCCTATTTCGTTTCGTTTTTCATAGTTCAAAATTTTGTTTTACTTGTCTGTTCAACACTACCATCTGGAAGAGTTGTTATATAAATTGTGCTCTGGATTAGCCAATGAAACCATCTGTTACAGGGATGTCTTGGCGTGCGATGCACGGAACTGTAGGCATACCACTAGAAACGTCGACGCTGATTTATTGATCAATATCTGAGGTTACAGGGTCAAAAGCCGCTCTTACAATCCCTGACATGACCGTCTGTAGTGTAGTATATAGGCTATTAAAAGTATAAAATAAGGAGACGAAATATAGATCTGTATTTTAATCAGATTTAGAGTTAAAATATTACTTTTCAATTCAATCAGATTAATTAAATATGGCCCCCAGGGGTCGGTTGCTCGAATGTAAGTTATTTTTACGATCCGTTAAACTCTAACAGACATATCTTGGTAACGTGTTGTTTGTTAACTTTCCGTTAAATTTACTACAGAAAACACTATAGAATACTTTATTTTAACATAAAAATCTTATGTTTTTAAACAATATATTTTATTCAGATATTTAAAGGGATTGAAGACCAGGCACAGCCTATATGACCTCTCTCCTAATATATTATGATATTGTTTGTTTGTTATGGTAAAAAATATAACAGTATTTGTTAATAAATATTAATTTATCAGTATAATTTTCCACGTCTTGTGACCTGGTGACCTTTCTCTTGTCTCAACATTGTGAAATGTTAATATTTTTGTATGTAAATATAATCCTATGATAATATCGATGTAGTGTACAACTCGGTTTATCGTGTTGTCTGTTCCACATTCGGCAAACCTCGACAACTTCCACAATCCTAATATCGGCTGTATGGCCATTTCCGCCATTTCTGTCGAGATTTGCCGAGTGGTCTGTCCCACTGACAACAAAACATCCAATGCAACCATTTCATTGACTGAAGATAAGCCTGGACATAAAACACCAGTCACGACTTTGTCATTGTCAGACACTGTTCTTCACAAGTAAGGGGGGTTGGTATGGCCTAGGGGTCTAGAGTGCAGCTGTTGTTTAGAGCCTTGGTGTGAGCGTATGTGGAATGGAGATATGGGCCCCTTCTCAACCTCGTGGGTTTCCTCCGGGCACTCCGCTTTCCTCCCACTGCTAAAGACCCCTACGCACAAGCGAATTATTGAAATAAAATTAAACAATATGTTAGGTCAGACATGACCTAGTTGTGTTGAGTGGATGTTAAACCCCATTTCTTATCTCTCTCTTCACAGGTGTTTTGGGGGGTTGGCTGGCGGAATTGTTAGCCTGTGCGTGCTTTATCATAACGCCTGTCATTGAGTCAACTGCCGTGGTTTCAAATCCCCGGTTGTACGTGACAAGGAGTAGGATCGTCCAGGCTTCGCTCAACCAATGAAGAGCCCTCAGATAATCATTTTTGCTGTCTTGTGTTCATTCAAGAGTAAAACATACCTTTAAGATAAATTATTTTAATAATGCAAACTTTCCACTGGCTAAGAGCTCAAATTTGACGACAAATTTTAAAATCCAACCAATAAAAAGGCTGCATCCCTAAGATATTTTAATTTACATTTTTTACATTTTTGTGAATATGGCCCCTTGTTTTCATTCAAGGTCGATAAATCATGCGAAATCAAAGAGCAGATAACCCCCAGTTGTTTTGTTTGTGTTGTTACCGATGATTACAACCCCGTAAATGATAATGTACGACAATAAATACTGTAAATATTAACAATACTTTGTTTGTTGTTCATCAAATGATAAAAATATTTAGGTTGGATTACTGATTGGTTAGCGTGCGCTCTGTATCATAAAGCCTGTCATTGTGTCCACTGGCGTGGTTTCGAATCCCTGGTTGTACTTGGCAAGGGCAAGGCATAGGGTAGCCTGTCAAACCTCATGGGTTTTCACCGGGTCCTCCTGTTTCCTCACACTGCTAACGACCCCTATTGAAGACATTCTGGACAACGCCTAAACGGGCCTGCATATGGTATATTTGTGAATGCATAGGGTTAATTGTTTTAGAAATTTGTAATTTACTATGTAAATAATTTTGGTATACCATGGACCCAGGACTTGCTGCATGGGAGGTGCAGATTGTTTTAGAGATCTATAATTTTATGAATGTTTGGCTGTTTTTGATAATTTTTGAAGTCCACGAAATTTTGGTGTATCACAGGGTTCAGTTCTTGGTCCCTTGATTGGTATTGTTTAAAGCCACTCATTTCTTATTAATCTGCATACGAAGTACACAATGTATATAAATACATTTATTTCATTTTCACTCCAAAAAACAAACGATATTTTCGTAAATTCGAAATTTAAAGTTGAGTATTGTGTTTTTATAAGAATGGCTATTAGGTATATGGATGCCGAAAACATTTCCTACACTCAACGATAAAAAGCTAAATGTGTCAGTAGCCGTTGTGGCCCTGTAGTGCAGTGCACATAAAATAACTTTCTAGGAATTCTATATTGAGTAGCCCAGCCAGAACGTATAAATAATACAATCTTTTTTGAATTGTTTGTTTGTTGTTTCGGAGTATGTCTTGTCGATATGTTTGTCTTTTATGTAAATCATATGTGGCGCGGTTCCCATGCACTTACTAATAGAGCATCTCTCCGGGGCATAATTTACCTCGTAGCCTGTGTATGACTTCATTAGTATAGATGTTAAAGGCTCAAAAAGATTAATTTGTCACAATCTTTATTCTGGTCAACAAATTGTACTATTTTACAATATTCCAATTAATTGATAATACAAATTTCCTCTTAACACACCTAATTTTAAAAAATTTAAAAATTCAACTAAATGGTTATAAAGGTCTAACGAAAACTTTTTCAAATGTAACTTGGATTTTAAAATATTTTCGAACCCTTTGGACAAGTAAAATAGGATGTAATGCATAATTTACACAACAGGTAGGTAGGACACCCGAATAAGGCTATTATATTATTTTTCGGATCTGTTAGTGTCCCTTTAAACCCTGTTTCGTCTATTACCGACGTGTGATTGTTACCTTGACAACAGGTGTGTAGCGTTATGAGGGCTAGCTTTGATCCCTTGTCTGTTCCCGGATGTTATGAATTATGAAATGTTGACACCTATGTCGTGAGGTAGGTTTATATAATTATATAATCATTAATCTACTATATATAGGCCTAGGCCTACAACCACAGGAATTTAACCTCGAGTGGTAGCCTCTGAGGCTCTTTCATCTGCGTATATAATTGTCTTGTTCGTATATGTTGTCATGCAACAAAAACATTTCTCAATGATCTATCTATCTCAGTATCAGTCCTGGTCCTAAACGATAGAGAACAAAAGCTTCCATTATTAGTCATTGACACTGCAGTGACTGTGATTGAGAAAGTAAGCCACGAAGTGTCAAAAGAAGAGGAAACCTCTCGGAAATAGGAATATTTTAAACCACAAGACCCCCAAACTGCCACATTTCAAAATCACAAATATTATTGTTGACTCAATGGTTGACCTAAATATATCAAAATGGCTTCAATAAATAATAATTTACATCCTGGTTCAGATTGGACACAAAACAAGCTTTAAAATTCAACAATAGGTTGTAATATGGAGTTGTCTCTCTTCAGTAATATTTTATATGATGTTTGGAATAAATCGAATGAAATGGAGTTTTTAACGTCCTACTGTTAGGCTCCGGCATGCATTATACAGTGTGCTAGGAGGGAAATTTTGCCCGGACAGCTGCACTACGACCTACTCTTATATCAAATTCCAACTGTCAAGGGATCTTTTACATGCACACCAACAGGGGCTGAGGGGGCTTTAGTGAAAAATAAAATGTCGCCAAAAGCTCAAAAAAGCGAAAAAAGGTTAGGGGGTGGGGGTATATGTGTGATGCTTAGAGGGGGCGGACACATTGCGTGAGTTATTGTCAGTAGCCCCCACCCTCCCCCCAGAAATCACGGGACCTTGTTTTTTGTCCTAACCGAACAACTAGACAGCTGTCATTGTCAAGCCCTCTGTCCTGCATCACTGACAAGTAGGAACCACACCGGAAAATCTGGATGAACTTTCTCGACCGATGCAGGGTAGAATAGAATTTTATTGTATGGGGAACACCCTTTTAAGGCAGCATACAAAAGTAGAAAAATAAAAGTAGGCTACAGATATAAAACAAGGCTAAATATTCAGTCTGACAAAGCATATCATACATGTATTGTATTTTCATATATTATTTTGGCTTCCCTGTATGTCAGAGAGAGATAGGGAGAAATGGGATTTAAGGTCCACTTGACACAAACTAGGTCATTTCTGGACTAACACTTGTATATTATGTAGGCTACCCTGTATGTGGATTTTATTCTGTCTGGTTATGTGATTTTATGTATGACAAGGTCTACTTTATATGTGAGTGCTGTGAATTTATGCCCTTCCATATTTTTGTCCTTGACCCAATTTTTTGTACTGATATTTAATAGGTCTACTTTGTATATTGTATGTTATCCTCAAAAGACATTCTGATGCAATAAAATTCTATACTTACATGATATAGAAACAAAATACAACATAAAAGAAATACATGGCCGGGTACATACAGGGCTGGATTAACCATTAACAAGGGAAGGGGGCACCATATAAGTTTTCATAGCCGAATTTTCAATGGTGCCTCATTGTTTAATGAAATAATTCGAGTTGGTCAGACAACTAAGACCTCAATAGTGGCCCGGTTTAAATAAATTTTTGTTTATTTTTCTTTCTCAAGTATCATCTTAAACCTCTCTATAAATGTTTGTAGGTATGAGAACTATTTCCCAAAAAAATCATGTAAATTAATCATAACTTGACTATCAATTTTATATTTTGAATGACACATATAGGCCTCTAAAAGACATGAGCCGGACCTGGGTACATAAAATAGATTGGTGACTTGGTGTAATAAAATACATATATTAGCCTAAAAACGCTGGTCTAGCGAGTTGGTTATAGACTGTCAAGTGAATCTCAGATTGATGGTCTAGAGGGTTGATTCAGGCTTGTCAAGTGAATATCAGCCAACTGATTGTCTAGAAAGTTGATTATAGGCTTATCAAGTGAACCTCAGCCCTGTGATGGTCTAGAGAGTTGATTTTAGGCTTGTCAAGTGAATCTCAGTCATATGATGGTCTAGAGCGTTAATTATAGGTTTGTCATGTAAAAAAATGTCTCAATAATAATACAACCTCGTTGATTTTCTCCGGGTCCTCCGGTTTCCTCCCACTGCTAAAGGCCCCTACGCCCCAGTGAATTATTGAAATAAAACTAAACCATATGTAAGTCCCGAAATGACCTAGTTTGTGTGTAGATTTTAAACCCCATTCTCTCTCTCTCTCTCTCTCTCTCTCTCTCTCTCTCTCTCAATAAAGTGCTTTTGTAATGCATCTGTAATCTAAGCTTATGTTCATGTATTTTGTTTTGGAAATGACATTACCTTTTCTTAATTGGCACAGAAGAATTATTTCTTTATGTTTTGGAAGGGTATTAAAACGAGCTAAATCGCTAATATTTGGGACCTAGAAATTGACACACATTGGTCTCAACGCATATAATACTGTAATATGAATGTATATACACTGATTTACATACAATGGTTTCCGTTTTTACTCTGATTTCAAATCAGTTATTGGATAATTTTAAGTTACACTGGGCTGACCTACCATTCGGCTTTGAAAAAGGCTCAGTGACCCGAATATGAAGTTGGGTGCACAAAAACAGGTATTTCCTTGTGTGATAATTTTAGCATTATTAAAGCTAGGCATTTAAAATTGGGCCAGCTTGCGAAATAAAAGGACCTCATAAAGTAGGTCAAAAGCTCTATCAATAGAGGCTTAGTATCAAATAGCTTTTTCTTAGAAAAATTACACCCCTGTTTTTCTTGTAAATTGGGAAAAGCCACACCTTAGAATAGACTGTTTACAAGCTTTTTGAGTCAGTTGTTGTGTTAACTAGGCCATTAGCAAGGATAATTTGAAGAAGTATTTTAACAGAAGGTAAACGCTTTCAAATTATCTCGCTTTATTTTACGCCTTTGATTTTTTTCAAAGATTAAGAAATGAAATGAAATGGGGTTTAACGTCCAACTGGGCTAATGAAGATGGCCATATGAGGGAAGTTTTTGCCTGGACAGCGGCCTAATATAATATTGAATTCCAACTGCCATGGGATCTTTTACATACATGCCAATGTGTACACACGACCTCGATTTTTTGTCAAATCCGAACGACTAGATAGCTGTAGGAATATAGATCAAGTTGTTTCAAATTAAAACAAATGAACTTAAACTATGATCTCAAGAAATGTCTTACAATTATTTTCATTTTTTGCGGTCAAATGCTGGAAATCAAATTTATAAAAAGAATACCAGCCAAGTTTTAATAAGCAAGTCTGGAAACCTGTGGGAGGTTGGATGGCTGAATAGTTAGCGTGCGCTGTATCATAAAGCCTGTCATTGAGTCACCCCATTTGTTCCTGGCAAGGAGTAGGGTCGCCTGTCTAACCTGGTAGCTACAATGCTTAAAATCGTTTTGTGAAACGTTTCTATGGTTTACAATGATTTTAAGGAGATTTTTGTGTCCAGTGGACATTAAACCCCATCTCTCTCTCTCTCTCTCTCTCTCTTACTCTCTCTCTCTCTCATTCTCTCTCTCTCCCTCATTCTCTCTCTTACTCTCTCATTCCCTCTCTTACTCTCTCTCTCATTCTCTCTCTTACTCTCTCTCATTCTCTCTTACTCTTTCTCTCTCTCTCTTTCTCTCTCTGGAAACCTGTCATTAGGCATGATTCGGGTGTTGTTAGGTAAAATTACTCTAGTGCAAGCCAGAATATAAGCAGACACAGATTCAGGCTTTGTCAGGCACAAAACCTCTGGTGCCTGTCATTTTGTCTGGCACTTATTCGCTTTTTTATTGATACATGTCCGGCACAAAGTTGAAAATGTCAGGTACTATTTCATTTGTCAGAATATCCACGGAGTCTTGGGGACTCCGTGGATATGATATATTCGCTCGCTAACATGGAGGTCTCGTGCGCGATTCCTACGTTAGACGAGAAAATTCAACTTCTTTATTTGTTATTAAGACGAAAAATGTCTAATTTATTGTCGCTTTACACATTAAGCACAGAAGTCGAATAAATTTAGAATTTGATACTTTTACCTAGCAACTATCATTATGACGTCGAGGGGTGTCGCCACTGTATGCTCTATTGGGCAATGTTAATACAAACCACTCGCTCTTCGTCAGGTTGAATGGTTTGATGGAGTTTTCAAATTGAAAACAAATTGAACATGATATACTATGTCAAATATAATCTATACAACATTTGTTCATTTATATTGAAGACAAGTGAAGAATTTGGAGAATTTAATTGAATTATGTTTGTTTGCAGATGAGCCAATATAAAAAGTTGTAACACGGACAGGAGATCTCCCTTTGTTCTTTTTGTTCAATAAGTAGATTGTTTAACCTCTATCAAACTCACTGGGGCGTAACTGTCAATAACTAGACATTTTCGGTGTTATTGCACACTTTTGCTGGTTTACAATAGTTTTAGTAGAAATCATATAGAGCAGTGGGAAGTGGGGTGGGTTTTCTGTGCAATAACAACAAGCATGTTGAGTAGATGTCAGTATTACAAGTCATTTTTAGTGTTGTAGGGGGTCAAATATGGGAAAACAGCAACTTATTACCGGTACTATATGGTTAAAAAAACCTGAAATTATACCATTACAGTATAAATAACATAATCAAAAATGTTAAATCAATTCATTCATATTCATTAAAATAATATATTACATATTAACACTAAAATCTCTATTCTAAATACTGCTTATATATATACTTAATCCATGTGTAATTCATTACCAGGTTGAACACCTCGACCTACGGTCTCTGTGTTAAACCTGTTAACTCATAAAAGTTGTGCTATAAATATATATATATAGAGAGAAATAGGGTTTAACGTCCACTCAACACAACTAGATCATTTCAGGACTTATATATGGTTTAATTTTTATTTCAATAATTCGCTTGCCCGTAGGGGTCTTTAGCCAAGAGTGCCCGAAGGAAACCCACTATGTTGAGAAGGCGCCCCTATCTCCATGTCCCATACGCTAACACCAGGGCTCGAAACCACAGCCGCAAGCCAGAGGTGGCCGGCCAGCTAGAAGCGCAGCACTTTGGCCACTAGGCCATCCTAACCCCCCTATAACTTATATACTGTTGATCGGTATTATATTACTGCTTCAACAAAATTGTGATGATCAACTTTTTGTGGAAATGGTTGAATTTGTTGAATGTTCATGCGAAACATGTAAAGTGGCAATGGAGAAGAGAGAGAGAAATGGGGTTTAATGTCCACTCAACACAAACTAGGTTATTTCGGGACTAACATATGGTTTAATTTTATTTCATTTTTAGTGGGATTCGAAACAACGCCAGTTTGGTCAATGACAGGCCGCATTATACAGCACCCATGTGCTAACCATTCAGCCATCCACCCCCTCAATGGAGAAGAAAATTTTCATCTAAACAAAAGAAATAAGAGGAAATAGAATTAAAAGTTACACTCCACGCCACTACACACCTCCACTCCACTACGCATCACTCTACTACACACCTCCACTACACTCCACTAGTCAACTATGCACCGCTCTACTCCACACCTCCACTCCACTACACACCTCCACTCCACTACGCACCACTCTACTCCACACCTCCACTACACACCACTAGTCAACTACGCACCACTCTACTCCACACCTCCACTACACTCCACTAGTCAACTATGCACCGCTCTACTCCACACCTCCACTCCACTACACACCACTAGTCAACTACGCACCACTCTACTACACACCTCCACTCTACTCCACACCTCCACTCCACTACACACCACTCCGCTACACACCTCCACTCCACTACACACCACTAGTCAACTACGCACCACTCTACTACACACCTCCACTACACACCACTAGTCAACTATGCACCACTCTACTACACACCTCCACTCCACTACACACCTCAACTCCACTACACACCTCTAGTCAACTATGCACCACTCCACTTTGAAGTCAACTAAACTACACACGACACCATTTATGGTTGGCTAGGCCACTGTCTGACTCACATTTATTGTAAATGTGCTTTCTGAAGAATTCTTTACGTGCATCAACCATCTGTGTGTCTATCACATCATATGAAATATCCCCCATCACCAAAATTAACGTAAAATCAGCAGTTTTCGAAATTTTGTCAGAGGAATAACCATGCAAAGCAATGGTGGCCTCCTTATAACTTTGCTCACAAATCTCCCACAATGCAACAGCGACACACTTTTTATGGTATGGGTGATTCATGTATTAAATTGTTTTTTTTTCCAGTTTCAAACTAAAATGGATTAAATTCAACATTCTTGAGTAAACTTTGACTGGATAAAAAATGGCCGACAGAGGGGGAGTAATGGATAGAGCCTGCCAACTGATGATTCAAAAATATGGAGTGGAAGAAGCCAATTTAGCAACAAGAACTAATCTATTGAACATCCCATGGAGAGTTTTGTTTGCTTTGGCAGACATCACAGATTCCACAGATGTAACTGGCAGAAGGGATTACCGCATAGTAGGGGAAGGTCTGGGATTCACCCCCATTCAAGTCAATGTAAGTACACTTGCCGAAACTGATTTCAAAAAAATTCTGGTCTGACAATTTTTCCTGAAAGAAAAGGGGCATAACTCTTATCGTAATTAAAGCAGACGTTTTCAAAACACAGTTAAGATTCATGATGAAGAACCTGAAATGAAATTGAGTATAGCTTATGACCTATTCAGATAGAGAGAGAGATAACAGGGTTTAACGTCCACTCGACACAAACTAGGTCATTTCCAGACTTACCTATGGTGTAATTTTATTTCAATAATTTGCTTGCGCGTAGAGGTCTATAGCAGTGGGAGGAAACCGGAGGAACTGGAGAAAAATGGCTCTATATATTCACTGTTATTTTATTACAGGCTATGTATGCCAGAAGAAGAGAATCTAGTGTTACTATGGCAATATTTGAAGCCGCCAGTAAAAATGGAAAAACATTTATGGACCTCTTGAAGATATGGCTAATAGAGAGGATAAATGGAATCAACAAAATTGTTGAATCCTGGCCAGGTTAGTTTTTTTTTTATTTTATTGAATTACAGTGCCACACTTTAACCTCTAGCTGGCCAACCACCTCTGGCTTGGGGCTGTGATTTCGAGCCCTGGTGTGAGCTGTAAATCTCCTGGATCCAGTTTTGACAACCAAAGGACTTGGTATTATGAGAGAGGGAGAGAGAGATCTCAGGTTTAACCTCCACTCAACACAACTAGGTCATTTCGGGACTAACATATGTTTTTTTTAAAATTTTATTTCAATATTTCGGTTGCATGTAGGGGTGTTTTGCCGTGGGAGGAAACTTGAGTGCCCGGAGGAAACCCACGAGGTTGAGAAGGCGCCCCTATACGCTCACACCTGGGTCCGTATTCAAAGGTTTTCTAAAAGTTAAGTAAAAATACTTAATTTTTCCACTTAACCAAGTGTCTTACCTTAAATCGGTATTCAAAGTCTCTATTTTTCATTTGCTTGGCTATGTGAAAACTAAACTCCACACTTAAATTATGGAAAACTCACATTCGCCAAAAAGCATGAATTTTCAATATATGGACTACCCTCCACTGCCAAGAATCACGAATTTCTAACATTGCAAGCAAGTTATGCCCCCTTAAGAGCATCAACTATACTCTATTAAATTCGTAGTTTATATTACTATGAAAATGTTTGTCGAAACATTATACACGTAGGTAATGTAACGTTTGAAAATAGTATGATTGTAATTTGGATAAATTATGGTATTGTGCATCCTTAGCCGGAATGGCTGTTTTCATAGATTTTTTCCCCCTAAAATTCCACCTCAAATACATTACAATAAATAGTGGCAGTATAATGATAGATATTGTAAACTTTAATTTTTTAACACTGTATCACGAATAGAAAAAAACAACAACATATTATTAGCAATACACAATGGCCTTTGCCTTCTAATTTAGACTGGACAAAAGATATACTATCTCGGTGGTAATAGCCTTTTGGTCTATTATGGCACCACAACATCAAAGCTGCCGACGAAAAAGGGTAATATGAGGCCAGCTACGCTCGGCGACATTGTCTTTGTTTCAATCTGAATCCCCTAACATTTAAAATCGTCACTACGGGACTGCTACTACAGAGTTAAAAGAAGTAATTATAATCTCACTTAACTTTAAGGTACCTCCCGTAGGTCACTTAAAGTTAAGTGGATATTTCTCACTTAAACTGTCCTTTGAATACCACTTAAAGCCTTACACTTAAAAGTTAAGGCAGCTTAACTTTAAGGGAAAATTTGATATTTAACAGTGCCTTTGAATACCACTTGCCCTTAACTTACAGGAAGTTACGTATATTTAAGTGAAAGCTAGTAGTTAAGTGACTATCTTAGACTTAAGATATCCTTTGAATACAGCCGCAAGCCAGAGGTGACCGGCCAGCTAGAGGTCAAAGCGCGACACTCTAGACCACTAGGCCATCCCCCCCCTCAGTATTATGAGCTGATGAAATTTTGGGACAAGGTAAATACGAAATTCATTTGTATTTTGGTGCTTAAATTTCATATGTACTCAGACTTTTATTTTTATATCGGGATAGTCCCTGAGTGGGTAAGGTGCTGACTCGCTAGTCTGGAGGTCGGGTGTTCTATCCCTGCATTGGCCGAGAAAGTTCATCTTGATTTTCAGGTGTGATTTCCCCTTGTCAGTTATACAGGCGGAGGGCCTGACAAGGACAGCTGCCTAGTCATTTGGATGGGACAAAAAAACGAGGTCCCGTGTACACATTGGCGTGCACGTAAAAGTTGCCTTGGCAGTTGGAATTCAGTTGCTGCCCGAGCAAAATATCCCTCATAGCACACTGTATGGCGTATGGCCGTCTTCAATTAGCCCAGGTTAGGTGCAGAAGCGTAGGACGTTAAACCCCATTTCATTCATCCATTCATTCTAAAAAATGTCTTGAGTGTAATTTTTTGGTAAAATAAAATAAAAATGCTATTTTTAGAGACAAAGAGACGATCTGAATCTCAAACTAGTAGCCCAGGAGTGAGCTACCTGACACCAGTGGAAACATCATGGAATTGTGCTTCAACACGACTATCAGGTCGAAGTTCAAGATCAAGATTTTTTCCAAATACAAGAAGTAATAATATACCTGTAGAACATGTAAGATTATTTGATTAATTATTTGAATGGATTCAAGTAGATTTAGTGACGATGCATTCATCCCCTCCCTCTCTCTCTCTCTATCCCCTCCTATCTATCTCTTCTCTCTCTCTCTCTATCCCCCTCTCTCTCTTCTCTCTCTATCCCCCTCTCTCTTCTCTTTCTCACTCACTCTCTCTCTATCCCCCTCTCTCTCTTCTCTCTCTATACCCCTCTCTATACCCCTCTCTATACCCCTCTCTCTCTCTCTATCCCCTCCTATCTATCTCTTCTCTCTCTCACTCACTCTCTCTCTCTATCTCTCTCACTCATGTAAGAATATAATATTCATATTTGATAATTATTTAAATGGCTTCAAGTAGATGTAGTGACAACGCATTCATCCCCTCCCTCTCTCTTCTCTCTCTCTGTTTCTCTCTCTTTCACTCACTCTCTCTCACTCACTCTCTCTCTATCTCTCTCACTCATGTAAGAATATAATATTCATATTTGATAATTATTTAAATGGCTTCAAGTAGATGTAGTGATGACAACGCGTTCATCCCCTCTCTCTCTCTCTCTTTCCTTGTCTCCCTCCCTCTCTCTCTCTCTCTCTCTCTCCCTACCCCTGCCCATCCCCCTCTCTCTCTCTCTCTCTCATTATTTAAATGGATTCAAAAAAGGTGTTGTGGCCACGCATTCAAGTGCCATACAATGTGCTATGAGGGAAATGTTACCTCGGACAGCGGCACTATGGCCTACTAATATTACATCGAATTCCAACTGTCAAGGGCTCTTTTAAGTGCAAATCAAAGTGACAAGTCGACACAGGACCTCTTTTTTTTCGTCACATCCAAATGACTAGACAGCTGTACTTGTCAGGCCCTCCATCCTACACCACTTACAAGGGGAAAGCACATCAGAATTTTCGCAGTCAGTACGAATATATCGAATATGTGACCTCCATGTTAGAGAACCAACATCCTTCTCACTGTGTCACAACACGTAATGTAAACCCCTGGCCATTTTGTTATACGCCCATATTTTTATGTTTGGGTGGGGAGTTGGGATGACCTAGTGATCTAGAGTGCCGCGTTTCGACCTCTAGCTGGCTGGCCACCTCTGGCTTGCGGCTTTGATTTCGAGCCCTGTTGTGAACGTATGTGGCATGGAGATAGAGGCGGCTTCTCTACCTAGTGGGTTTCCTCCAGGCACTCTGATTTCCTCCCACTGCTAAAGACCCCTACATGCAAGCGAATTATTGAAATAAAATTAAACCATATGTTAGTCCCGAAAAGACCTAGTTGTGTTGAGTGGACGTTAAACCCCATTTATCTCTCTCTCTCTCTACACCCCATGACTATTTTGTTATATGCCGATATTTTTATGTGGCGGTATATTGTCCTCACCCTTGTCCATGAACACTGTACAGATCATAAATTTTATCAGAATTTGACAACAAAATTGTTTTTTTCTTCCCAAAAATCAGGTTGTTAGCTTGTGGACACTCTTAGAGGTCACAAATTTTATCTGATTTTATAAAATGTTCAGATATAACAGTTACATCGTTCAGTTCAAAACTGTTGAACAAAACGGTTGCTGTAAAATTAGGTAAAACCATGGTTTTAACCCTAAAGAAGTCCCGTTTTTATTTCCGAAGATCAGGCCCCGAGTTCATAAAGCATTCTCAGACTTAAGTTTATAATTTACTCAAAATTGTTCGCCTTATTTTAACAAAAATATAGCCCTGTATTAAACGTTTGTTATTTGAATGTGCCAAATACATTAATTAGAAACTATGTGCCAAGTTTTGTGTTTCTGGATCAAAGATATTTCTCATAAAACAGTGATAAAAGTTGAGTAAATTCTTAACTTAAGTCTGAGAATGCTTTGTGAACTTGGGGCCTGGGTTCCTGTTGATGTTCAGGCATGTCGGATCGTAACTTCCTGGATTATGACCCCTAATTGTACGAAAACTCAGGTCTTTTCTTGAACTTGTTCCCTGTCCATCTCTTGCAAAATATGGGCGTATCTTGCATGGCACGGGCTTGTTGATTTAATTTTCTATCTTTTCGTCTTCAGAGTCGTCACCACCGACAACCAAAAAACATAATCGATGATGATATCGAATCGGTTGCCAGTCAATCAACTAATGCATCCAATGAAAATAATCTAAGCGCATGTATAGAAGAACCACAGCGTCGTCCAGTTACTCAGTGCAGGCTAAACATTGAAAGTAGTGATAGTCCTAACCCAGTTTGTCCATCACCATGGCAACAAATTCGTGAAGAAGGCGGAAATATTCCAACTTTTCTAGAACAAAATCCATCGTTGGGTGATGATGATCCAAGATCTTTGCAGCATGAAACCCCTGAAAACCCCTTTGAGGACCATCATTTATATAGTGCTGGTCCGAGCCGCAGATTCCTGGAGGATCCCGCGTCGAGATTTGCATCTGTTACAGGTGGACCTGAACCAACATTTGATCTGCGAGTCCACAATCCAACATCTGCATCACCACATGGCCTTGAACAACAGAATCCAGATGGTGCTGCTCATTGTTTGCCGAATGGTGAAAATGGATCCGAAATGCCCTTAAATGACAGAAGCGTTAATCTGTCCAGAAATCAGTTCACCAGCGATTGGTGTGAAAATAACCCGTTGACACCGGAAGAACAGTGGGAAGGATCTCAGAGCTGGATTTCTCCATCAATTGTTGCACCAACAGAACCAGAAGGTAATGAATGACAAAAAAACAAACAAAATGCATGAAACACAAGACCGCTTCCCTCCGGTCGATGTCTTACCCGCTGAGCTTAAAGCGGGAATGACAAAAAAACATAAAAAATGCATAAAAAACATGACCTTTGACCTCCAGTCAGTGTCTTACCCGCTGAGTTTAAAGCAAGAATTTCCTATTTTCTAGAAAGTCAAAACATAATTATTTCTATGTCTTTTGCTCAATAGGTTATCAACTCACTATAATACGACCATAGGCATTTTTTCCCACCCTTAAAAATCATTGACACAGGAAATAATGACACAATTACCTCCCTTGTTGTCCCATTGCTACAATGCATTAGCTTCCTTCAAACGTTAAGAGTTTGAAGTTTCAAATGATATTTTTGCCAATTTCTCAGCTGGCAATAGTAATTAGGATTAATAGGATTATTCTTTAACAATGTAGGACTGTTTATGGATAACACCTATTTGAAGGCTTTTTTTAAAATAAATTTTAACTTTAAAGAGAGAGAGAGAAATGGGGTTTAACGTCCACTCGACACAAACTAGGTCATCTGGGACTAACATATGGTTTTCAATTTTTATTTCAATAATTCGCCTGCGGGTAGGGGTCTTTAGCAGTGGGAGGAAACCGGAGGAAACCCACAAGGTTGAGTAGGGGCCCTATCTCCATGATACATACGCTCACACTTGGGCTCGAAACCACAGCCGCAAGCCAGAGGTGACCAGCCAGCTAGAGGTCGAAGCGCGTCACTCTAGACCACTAGGCCATCACAACCCCCCCCTGTAACTTTAAAGTACATGTGTCCTAACAAGTGGTAAATAAAAACTCTTAATTTCAATCACATTGGGCCATATCAAATAAAATTCTGGTTTTCCGACATGCCTTCTTGTACGTTTTCTCTGACTTGAAGCCAATTGGCAGTCCTTCATGGTTTTCAAAGGTGAGCTTTCACTTCTGCTGCTCCTCTTGACGCACATCGGCTTTCCCTTGCGGTAGTCATTAAAGACTCCTGCAAATTAACTAAGTCGCTCTCCTAAATATTTTTTTTTTAAACTGCATATATTCAAGGTATCAGGAGCTTTTTATGGCTCTTGCACAATTTTATAAAAGTGAAGGACTGAATTGGCAAAATTTTGCTTAAACTGAGACTTCACATAATACAAATCACTGGGAGAATTAGGGATTCAGTTGGACATAACTAAAACTAAAACATTTTTAGCAGAGTTCAAGACCACAAACCTAATTCTTCCCTCCCCCAAAAATATTCTATACAGGGTATACAGGGTCTGCCCCCAAAATCACATAAAGCAATTAATGAAAAAATTGGTTAGAAGTTGCTTAAAGTTACATTATTCAAGATATAGATAAGAACTAGCCATTCTTGCTATACTAGTTCGAAAGTAGATGATGTAAAATGAATAATTTGAAAATTTCATTCAAATTACTCTATTGCAAGCGAAGAAATAGGCATTTAAAGATTTGACCGACCTGTGCAATAATTTCAACCACGGTCCTGGATGATCAAAGCTACGACTCGAAGCGTCTAGCCTAGCCATATTTGATTTACCGCTGAAACGTTTTAATCTGTTTAACATCGGAGCAATCTGATGCCATCCAAAGTTGATTAAGGCCTGGATCAGTTAATTAATGTCTAATTAATACTTTAGAAAACATTTCATGCCCAAATAAAGACCTGCACTAGGCAAATTTAGCTCTTGCAAAATGCATGTTTAATAGAGTCTGTTGATGAACCAACATATATTTATGTATAGGGAACAAGGGATGCAGGACGGAGGGTCTGATAAGGACAGCTGTCTTGTCACTCGAATGGGACGTATACACATTGGCGTGCACATAAAAAATCCCTTGGCAGGGCAAAATTTCGCTCATAGCATAATGTATGGTGTATGCCCGTCTTCATTAGCCCAATTGAAGAGCAGAACAGTAGAATGTTAAACGCTATTTCATTTTCATTTCATTAGCTCAGTAGGAGCAAAACAGACAGTAGGACGTTAAATTCCATTTCATATCATTTCTCAGTTTGCATGGGAATCCTATTCATGCTCAGAGACCTTTAATTTTATTTTACAGTCCAAGTAAAAGAAGTTCAAGTGGACCTTAAACCCCATTTCTCTCTTTCTCTCTCTCCCTCTCTCTCCCTCTCTCTCTCTCTAATCAGATTGAATTACCCTCAGAGATTTTTAATTTTATTTTACAGTCCAAGTAAAAGAAGTTCAAGTTTTTATATGTGGTGATGATAATGAGACGAATAGGACCATTGTTGATAAAATAGCGGCAAAATTCTCTAATAAAGGAGTTTCCTTTGTCACTGATGAACCAAACGGGGTGAAAGGTTCCCCTCGTTTTACCCAGGAAGATAGACAAAGAATAACTGGAGATTCAGAAAGATTTATTAAAGAAGTTTTCAATAATGTAAGTGAAATAAATATTGGTAATGGTTATCACATATGTCAAGATACTGTACAAATAAGGAGGGGGTGGGGTGGATTATCCACCGTGGATAGCCGAATGGTTAGCACATGCGCATGCTGTATCATAAAGCATGTCATTGAGTCAACGGGTGTGGTTTCGAATCCCCGGTTGTACGTGGCAAGGAGTAGGGTCGCCTGTTCAACCTTGTGGGTTTTCTCGGGTCATCCGGTTTCCTCCCACCGCTAAAGACCCCTACACGCAAACTAATTATTGAAATAAAATTGAACCATATGCTAGTCCCGAAATGACCTAGTTAATATAAAGTGGATGTTAAACCACATTGTCTGTCTTTCTTTTTCTCTGTTATTTTTTTATCATACCTTTTAAATTAAAATGTTTCTGTTCACTTATTGAAGTAAAATTGGATCATTTGTCAGTCCTGAAATGACCTAGTTTGTGTGGACGCTAAACTCTCCCCTCTCTCTCTCTCCCCCTCCCTCTTCTCTATCTCTGTTTTTTTTTACCATATTTTTTCAATTATAATGCCAAATTAAAATTCACAATTTAAAATGTTTCTGTTCTCTTTTCAGGCACAATTTGTTCTTTTATTGAAGTCCAAGAGATTTATGAAATATATTTCCGCTGCCTCTAGATCTGAGGATGCTTCTATTCGTAGACATCAAGAACGGCTGTGTAATATATTCTCTTGGATTGATGAAGAACAAAGAGGAAGTAACAAAAGAAAAGGGAGATTACTCTTGCTAGAAACAAATCGTAAATTACCTCCCAGGTTCTATTCAAGACTATTTGACTGTTTCTTTAAAAGGAATGAGGACTAAAAAGTATTGACACATCAAGTAAAAGCAGTTCGGGTACACTATACCATGTACACTTTAGATCATAAGTTCTGTCATTGACTGTTTCTTTAAAAGGAATGAGGACTAATTAAAAAGTAAAGACATAACAAAGTAAGATGTTGAGAGTTGCTGAATGGTATACATTTGGAGATACAGAATTCTCTAACATTAGCTGTGTTCAAATCCAAACTCAAAACTCATTTGTCTGTTACATATTATCAGGATAAGCTATTATCTTCGTGCTTAGAGCATGCAATATAGATGGAGTTAGCGCAATTACAAATGTACATTATTATTATTATTATTACCATGTGAACTTTGGATCATAATGTCTGTCATTGAATCAAATGGTGTGGTTTCAATCCCAAACTGAAACAAGAACTCAACATGTACCACATGTTAGTCCCAAAATGAGTTAGTTTGTGATGAGAGGGAAGCAAACCCCTCTCTCTTGGAGTCATTTTAAAGGGGCAATAACACTCTTACTGGTTTACGTAAAGCTTTTCAAACCATGTAGTTGAATTTTTCCAATTTTTTGAATTCGGTGTGTTATGATGACATTTGTATCATTAAATAATTTGAATATTGTAAAATTGTACAATTTGTTGACCAGAATAATGATTGGGACATATTATTCAGTTACAACAAGAGTGTTATCGGGTCTTTAAGGCTTTCTAAAGAACTCTGATCAAAATGGAACATTAATACAAAAACATAATGGCATCTTTCAAGTTTTGTATTTTTCCACTGCTATTTTTTTAAATTTTTGTTTGTTATATGAATTGATGTGCCATTACTTGTTATGATTTAAGGTGCCCTACATGTTATATGATTTAAGGTGCCCTACATGTTATATGATTTAAGGTGCCCTACATGTTATATGATTTAAGGTGCCTTTATGTGTTATATGATTTAAGGTGCCTTTACATGTTATATGATTTAAGGTGCCTTTTACCGTTTTTGTATATGCTAACATTACTATTGGAAGCCCGGAAGGTGGATTGGGGGATCTAGTCATTGATTCAACTACTTGTGTATTTGTATATGGGGGTCACAGTGGCTAAGTGAGTAAGACGCTGGCTCGCTAGCCTGGAGGTCAGGTGTTCAATCCCTCCATTGGCCGAGAAAGTTCTTCCAGATTTTCTGGTGCGGTCCCCCTTGTCAGTGATGCAAAACAGAAGGCCTTACAAGGACAGCTGTCTAGTCATTTGGATGGGACAAAAAATTGTGGTCCCATGTACACAAACACGTGCACGTAAAAGATCCCTTGACAGTTGGAATTATAATTTCTAAAACATTTCCCTTACAGCAAACTGTATGCCCGTTTTTGTTAGCCCTGTTCGGAGCAGAACAGTAGACTTTAAACCCCATTTCATTTCCGTATTTGTATATATGGCTAGTTTTAGGCATAATCTAACTATCTACGCCAGTAGGCATGTAAATATGTAGTTATCTCCCTTGAGTAATATTATTGTTTATCCCGCCATTAAACGTCTACTAATCAAATGTTGTCTCATTGTTATTTCCCATAGAGTGGCGCTACTTGTATACTGTTTGTTATGTCATAGCTTTTTAAGGATATTAATTGGTTATTGTCCCGGAGAAAAATGGATTAAAATCAAAGATTCTGTTGTGATTTTACATATATTCATATTTGTTATTCTGTAAAAAGATTATTTTTTTAAAATTTAAAGATACATTCCTTTGAGTAGAATTAGGTCAATTATATGACCTTCATAAGTTATTTTTAAAGATGCTTTATGTAAGAGCTTAATCTACCTATTGCTGGTCTTCTTTATAAAATTTAAAGATATATTCCTTTGAGTAGAATTAGGTCAATTATTTGACCTTCAAAAGTTATTTTTAAAGATGCATTATGTAAGAGCTAAATCTGCCCATTGCAGGTCTTTTTTTGGCTTCAAATCTTATATAAATTATTATTTAGATATTGGTTCACCCGGGTTCACAAGATTAAAACACCAGTCAGATTTTAACAAATTTAAGAAGAACATGGATAATATAATTAATATATTTGAATGGTTTTTAAAATCAAATAAAAATTGTTACCTCTAGAGGGCTCACACGTTAAAGATGTGATTTTTCGTACTATCAGGGACCATAATCAAGGAAGTTACGGTCTGATTTGCGTCCATTTTGAAAGTAACCTAGATCATTGGGTTATGAACAAATATTTTAAGTTTAAACAAAATTAGATAAAAAATTTGAATCAGGGACCATATTCAAGGAAGTTATTGTCCGATTTGTGTCAATAGCCTATTAAAAGTAACCAAGTCCTTTGGCTTATAAATAAATATTTTAAGTTTCAACAAAATCGGGTAAAAATTTTGAACAGAGAACGTTCACAAACTAAAAACATGTATTTTATTGTACAATCATGAGCCATGAAGTTACGTTCTGCCAAAATCAAGATCTTTTTGATATAAATATCATTGAATAGTGATACTAATTTTTAGTTATTTTCCAAATTATATTTTAAGAATACATAATTTATTTCATAACTTGTTATTCATGTATGTAGACAACATAGCTTACATGCCTTGTCGTTCGGATAGGACGAAAAACCGAGGTCCCGTGTACACATTGGAGTGCACGTAAAAGATCCCTTGGCGGTTGAAATTCAATATAAGAGTAGGCCGTAGCGCCGCTGCCCGGGCAAAATTCCCCTCATAGCAAACTGCATGGCGTATGCCCGTCTTCAATTAGCTCTGGTTAAGTGCATAACAGTAGGACGTTAAACCCCATTTCATTCATTCATTCATTCATTTAAGATTATCAGTCTGTCTGTCTTTACTTAATATTTTGATTTAAATGAAATGGGGTTTAACGTCCTACTGTTATGATTTAAAGTCTATATAGTAATTAGGGGGGTTGGGATGGCCTAGTGGTCTAGAGTGCTGCGCTTCGACCTCTAGCTGGCCTGTCACCTCTGGCTTGCGGCTGTGGTTTCGAGCCCTGGTGTGAGCGTATTTGGCATGTAGATAAAGGCGCCTTCTCAACCTCGTGGGTTTCCTCCGGGCACTCCGGTTTCCTCCCACTGCTAAAGACCCCTACGCACAAGCGAATTATTGAAATAAAAAAAAATTAAAACCATATGTTAGTCCCGAAATGACCTAGTTGTGTTGAGTGGACGTTTAACCCCATTTCTCTCTCTCTCTTTAAGTAATTGCCTTAAAGCATGATTGTTCCTGACTGTGCTATAATCTTGGGACGCCAATAGGCTTATTACAGAAACCTTGAGCAAAGGTTATAGAATTAACAGTAGTCACATCAGTGCCAATCAAGTGTCAAAGCTTTTACTTTATTTATGGCTTAAAGCTTATTAAAGGCCCAATACCACTCTTGATGTAACTGAATAATATGTCCCAATCTTTATTCTGGTCAACAAATTGTACTATTTTACAATATTCCAATTAATAAATGATACAAATTTCATCTTAACACACCTAAGTTAAAAATTTGGAAAGATTGAACTGTATGATTTGAAAGGCCTTACGTAAACACTTTCAAATGTAACTTGGATTTAAACATATTTTCAAACCCTCGGGACAAGTAAAATAGGATGTAATGGATAATTTACACAACAGGTAGGACACTTAAACATCTAGAAGTTAGAATAAGGCTAAATTTTTTTTGGACCTTATATATTATTTATATTATAAATTTTTTTATTTAACTTCTTTTATTTAATTTGTTAAAATATATTTTTATCCCTAATTTTATCTTTAATTTGAAAGACCCACTCTCCACGCAAGTCTCGCTATCCAGCATTAGTGTGGACTGCAAGGGAAGACAACTCTGTTTGGGAGATTGTAAAAGACCCACATACAGACAAAAGGAATATGAAAAGATACAGGAGCTCAGATGATATAGGCTTAAGCGCTAGACAAACTAGCCGAATGAATCGGTGCAGAATCGTTTCAGCCGAGAATGAGTGGACACACTTGGCGGATGCTTTGCCCATTATTACATCATCTTTTACGTGATAAGTCACATGATTAAACATGGCGGTCAATCATGATAGTCGCCATTTTGACTCCCAACAATCACGTGACCCTCGACATCGTTGTGATTGGCTAACGAATTCTACAATCGGGCGAATGCTTCGATGAAGTGGACACACTAGGCGAATATGATTCGGCCAAATATTTGATTCGTGCAAATAAGTGGACAGACTAGGCGAATTTCGACGCCGATTGATTTAGGCCAAATCATTTGGCTAATGTGTCCCCCGCTTTAGGATGTTTAGTAACCCTTTGATATGATCATGTAAATAATGTATTTTTCAACTGTATATATTATAAAGTAATATTGAAATGGATTTGGAATCAGACTTATAATGATGCACAGTCACCCTCTTCACCAGAAAACTTATCCAGGAATGAGCTATATACACCCCCCCCCCCCCCCGCCTGGGTGCAAATCTATACTTCAACCTTAAAATAGCCCCGAAACCGTGGGTGATATAAACCTATATTTCGGGTTTTGTCAAAATCGGATAAAAATTGTGACCTGCATAGAGTATCCAGAAACAAAATGTGAAAATGTGAACGAACCCACGTTAAAAAATCTGTGGCGGTGCATGATGCATGATGAGAGTCTTATCATTGCTGGGACTTAGGGGGGGGGGGGGTTAGATGGCTGAATGGTTAGCAGATGTGTGCTGTATCATAAAGCCTGTCATTGACTCAACCAGCATGGTTTCGAATCCCTGTTGTATGTGACAAGGAGTAGGGTCGCCCATGCATAGAAAAGGAGCCAAGAGTTTCTCAACCACAAAATATAAACTGGGACCCCCTCAACCCAGCCCCCAAAACAAAAACCATACAAACAAACAAAAAATTTAAAAAACCAAACAAAAGAAAAGACTAAAAAAAACAACCCCAAATTTGGCCAAAAAAAATACCCGGCCTTCCCCCCCCCCACCAAAAAAAAGTTAACCCAAAAAAAAAATAATAAGCAAATTAAAAATAAAGCTCTATAAAGTCGGAGTAAGAGACATTAAGCCCCATTATAATTTTCTGTAGAAAAGGGGCCAAGCACTTCTCACCCACAAACTATAAACTGGGACCCCCTATACACCCCGCCCCCAAAACTAAAACTATACAAAAAAGCAAATTTAAAATACCAAACAAAAAAAAAAAGAGACCAAAAAAAACAACCCCAATTTGCCAAAAAAAATAAAATACCCGGCCTTCCCCCCCCCCACCAAAAAAAAGTTAACCCAACAAAAAAATAATAAGCAAATTAAAAATAAAGCTCTATAAAGTCGGAGTAAGAGACATTAAACCCCATTTTAATTTTCTGTAGAAAAGGGGCCAAGCACTTCTCACCCACAAACTATTAACTGGGACCCCCTATACACCCCGCCCCCAAAACTAAAACCATACAAAAAAGCAAATTTAAAATACCAAACAAAAAAAAAAGAATTAAAAAAAAAAAAAATCCCCCCCCCCCCAAACAAAAATAAAATTAACCCAATAAAAAAAAAAGCAAATTAAAAATAAACCATTACTATTACTAATACTATAGTAAAATACAATGTCATTCTATAGTATTTTTAACTAAGGAAAAAAAAACAACGTCCAATCTGGATTCTCTGTCAAAATTAAAATATTCAATTTTACCATGGGCCTTTATTAATATTTCTTAGCAAGTCTTCTTTGAGCTTCCGTACAGGGGAAATTTTGCTGCCTATAAACAACCCATTTTGATTGGTTGAAGCAATCACGTCAATAGGGGTCAGGAGTTCATGTATCATTACAGCATGGCGTGATAGTTTGGATGTAAATACGCCGTTACTTTTCTATACGTGTACTACGACGATGGAGTCACATTGACTTGAAGATAAAGATTCGACGAATCAAGTAGCCAATTTTATTGAACATTTGGTTCGTTTACACAGAAAAGATGAGTTTCCCCACATTAAGAAGCGTTTTAAACCATAAGGTTAGTTTTGTATTTTCTAGAATTAAATTTATGTGCATTCATAATCATCATGACATGATATTGGCATTGCGATTGCTGGCTGGAATTAATGAAAAATCTGTTGTCTTTGACCGTTTTCAACAAAATTAGTCAAAATGACTCAAAATCAAAATGAACTGTCGAGTTAAAACAGCGATTATTAATTCGCCACGTCCGCACGCATAATTTCTTTCACATTCAATTCATTCAAATCTTTGTTCAAAGCGAGAATTTCAAATTTTCTAAGAAAGGTGGATATTCAACCGTAAACGGCACTTTACTCTATTTACCCGTAACTTCCGTTTGACATGCGCAGTTCTCTGATCCGTGGACTTAACAGTTTTCAGCAGTTTTCGCTTTTGCAATGATGCCTAACCCAAACCCTAACCCATGACCCTACCCCTACCCCAAAACCTAACCCAAACCCTTACCCTAACCATAACCACCATTCGTTCTTTGTCTAACCTTACTACTTTCTCCGTTTCTTATATAGGACGAAATAGCCATACTTTGATTTCTACGGTAGAACCCAGGGAATTAGTTTTAAAACTAAAAGAAAATAAAATAATAAATGTAAATTGTAGAAAATTATTCTATTTCGGTCAAGGGCTCATTTCTGTGGATTTTGGTTTTTAATTTAAGTACCAAGACGGTCGGTGGTTTACGTTTTTTTCCGTAAAACCGTGCTTCTGCGCCAAACTTGAAAGACGAAGTTACCGTTCTTGTGGAATATATCAACTGCGCATGTCGAACGGAAGTGTCGCACAACTGCGCATGTCGAATGGAAGTTAATATTTAACCAATCACACATGATGTGTATATATACGTCATTGCGATTTACGGTACAATAGCGTTAGTAAATACGGTACCATTTACGGCTATATATCCACTACGTAATTATTTCTATGTATTTTGCTCAATAGGTTATTAACTCACTATTTACTTTTTTGCCAATTTCTCCACTGGCAATAGTGAATTATAGGATTAATAGGATTATTCTTTAACAATTTAGGACTCTTTGTTGATACCACCTATTTTAAAGGACCTAAGTCCGTAACTCAAAATCTTCGACATCGAAATCACGAATAATTGGTCAATTTAAATCAACAATAATGATGTAAACTGTCTGGGAAAAGATGACCTTCTGATATCCGATATTTAAGATAAAATATTTTTTTTAACATTGGTACACGAATCGTGTACCATAATGCGCTTCAGCCCCAGTTGTATTTAGAGACTCGGGGGACGAGGCTAGACACATTGCATCAAACCAAACGGAGTTATGATGACTGGAATAACTAGACGCTAGAAATGTGCACTTGATTGAAATTGCTTGCATATTTCGCGGAACATAACTGATTTGAATTTGAAATTCGAGTAAAAACGGAAACCATTGAATGTAAATCAGTTTATATACATTCATATTGCAGTATTATATGAGTTGTGACCCACTTTTGTGAATTTCTAGATCCCAAATGTTAGCGATTTAGCTCCTTTAAGTTAAGGCTTTATTTTAATAAATTTTAAAAATATAACTTGAACATTTGAAATTGCAACTTTAAAATTGATAAAAATTCGAAAAAAAAATCGTTTAAAATTAAAAAACTTAAAAACCATCTAATTAAAAAATTTGCATGCCTACTTCAACTTGTGTCCAGTATAAAGATGACCATTCAATTTTGGTAATAGGTGTCCAATTTACGAGCGTTTAAATTTTCGATCACTGTTAAAAAAATAAACAACCCAAATGATTAGCCTTATTTTTGGATATTAAATACTTGTAAATTAAAATTGAACACTCATTATATCAAAATTAATCGGACAGCTCTAAACTCAGGTCCGAAGCCAGAAACAAAAATTTAGCCGACATAGGGGGGCGAGGAAGATTAATTTCCGACAACAAAAAATCAATGAACGAAGGTCATCGCCGACTGCTGTAAGCAGGAGGAGGGGAGAGCACGAAAATTAGAAGCTTTCATCGGCACCATGCTGTTCTGTGCTTCAGTGAATGGAAGAGTGCCTGTGGTATCTTAGATAACGGCACACCAATAGGTCCTAAACCCATACCGGTACTGGTCTAAGACAGTTAGCAGATTTATATCAGTCTCGGAATTATGGCTGTCTGATTTGAATAGTGAGTTACTTGTTTACCAAGAAATGACATGCTGGTGTCCAGGCCTGGAAATAACAGTTTTAGATGAAATAGTACCTGACATTTTCAACTTATGCCGGACATGTATTAATAATGTCAGCAAAAATGACAAATCAGTGCCTGACAAAATGACAGACACCAGAAGTTTTGTGCCAGACAAAGTCTGTATCTGTGCCTGACATTGTCAGTGACAGGTGCCTTATTTCCAGGCTTGCTGGTGGCGAATGTGTCGGAAAATTAAGAGTTTCCGTCAGACATTAACTATCTCTCGGCCGAATTTTGAGAAGATATGTTGTACTAAAACTCTCTTCCGGCGAAAATGCGAGCATAGCTAACCAGCGATTTTTTTTCCGACCCAGACAGAAAAATTCTGACAGGTACACTAAGATTAAATGATACGCAGATTACAATGTTATATTATTGTCCATGATTGGATTTGAAGGACCTATTTAAGTCAGTAACTCAAAATCCTCCAAAATCTTCGACATCGAAAACACGAATTACTGGTCAATTTAAATCAACATTTGATGTTGTGATCTTACATGTACCTTGAAACGGTTGGCCTCTGATATCATTATGCAAGAGCTAAATCTGCCCATTGCAGGTCTTTCTTTATTGAGATAAAATTTAGCCATATGTTAGTCCCGAACTGACATAATGTTGAGTGGAAGTTAAACCCTGATTCTCTCTCTCTTTAATAATGATCTTGTTGTGTTTCAGAATCCACTCCTTACAAAATGACATAATGTCGAGTAGATGTTAAACCCCATTTCTCTCTCTCGTTAAGGGGGGTTAGGATGGCCTAGTGGTTTAGAGTGCCACGCTTCGACCTCTAGCTGGCCGGCCACCTCTGACTTGCGGCAGTGGTGTCAAGCCCTGGTGTGAGCGTATGTGACATGGAGATAGGGGCGCCTTCTCAACCTTGTGGGTTTCCTCCGGGCACTCCGGTTTCCTCCCACTGCTAAAGACCACTACGCACATGCAAATTATTGAAATAAAATTGAACCACGTGTTAGTCCTGAAATGACCTGGTTGTGATGAGTGGGCATTAAACCCCATTTTTCTCTCTTTCTCTCTCCCGTTAATAATGATCTTGTTGTGTTTCAGAGCTCACTACTTACAGTTTGCGTGAGATGGATGGCAACCAAACCAAATGTCGTCAGGAAGAAGTTGGATACCAATCTCGTATTACAGACATTGGAACCCGGCAACAACAGTACAAGACCTTTAGTTATTCTCTTCAGCTGGATGAACGCGAAAGAGCGCCACATTGCCAAATATGGTAACCTCTATGCCAGCGAAGGTTTCGATGTTTTGAGTCTTCGCGTTGGTCCTTTAGACGTACTTCGACCCCAAAAAGCTCAAGGTGCCGTCAGAAAAGTAATAAAGATTTTGGAGGAAAAGGAACAAAGAGAAAGGCCCCTTTTGATTCATGGCTTTTCAGTCGGGGGCTATGTTTGCGGTGAGATGTTGGTACAGTTTGAAAAAGAGGCTCCGAAATATAACGATATATGTAGAAGAATTCGTGGACAAATTTTCGACAGTCCCGTTGACTTCGGAGGGGTGCCTCGAGGAATAGCGAACATCTTGGCCGAAAATAAAATTGGAAAATCGCTCATTGAATCAACAATTTCTGGTTACCTGAAACTTTTCGAAAACGTCGTCACAAAACACTATTTGACCTCGTCAGCGGCGTTCCACGCTAACTTTCTAAAGCTGCCTTCACTGATGCTGTACTCGCGAGCTGATCCAATCGGTGTGGATAAAGATATCGAGGTTGTTTTTAATAAATGGAAAGCCCAGGGGAATCCCGTTACGACTAAATGCTGGGAAAATACGCCCCACGTTAGTCACTTCCATCACCACCCCGACGAATACGTAGAAGCTATTTTAAAATTTGTGAAATCGGTCGGTTTGTCCGGCGAAGAACTGCCGAGAGAAGACATCTTGAATGAACAAAGAAGAAAGAGAGTTTCGGTTTAGATTCTAAAATTCGTGAAATCGGTCCGGAGAGGAACTACAGAGACTAGAGAGAAGACATCTTGAATGAACATAGTATGAAAAGAGTTTCGGTGTAGATGAAAACTTTCAAAATGGTGACTCTATTATGTGTTATGTTAAGTTAAAAATAAGAAAAGATTTTTACTGAATTTTCGGGGAAATATTATTTGTAAATAATCCTCGTCTCGTTAAAGATTTTTACTGAATTTTCTGGGAAATATGATTTGTAAATCATCCTTGTTGGCATGTTGAATTGCCTCTTGATTAATACAAGTGTGGAAATAAGGCCCCTGTCATTGATTTACACGCCAGGATATAAGGCACAGGTCACAGAATTTTCAGGTTTTATCAGGAGCAGTTCATCTGGTTACTTGGGGGGTTTGGTGGTTTCTTTAGATAAGATTTCGAGAAACAGGCCCAGGTGTTAAATTGACATATGGGTCCCTGGACTCCCTAGCAATTTTGATCATTTTTTAAGACACGGTTTTGACTATTAAACATACATGGTCAAATTAATATCCTATGACTTAAGGGGGGGTGGCTCCAATTCAATGAGAAAATATTTGTTTTTTAAATTGCACTATGAACTATTAAAGCTAATGCTCTGAAATTTTCAGGACTTTATCGTTATCACACATGTTTTTTAAAAATTTACATTTCGGAACCTGGACCACGCCCATTCCCTATAATCCAGGATGGCCACCCCATGCCGTTGAGGAAAAGCGTAAAAAAAACCTGCTTGATAGAATATAGATTGTTATATATCCTAGTAAAGCTAAAACACCAACGTACATAATTATCTATATTTGAATGTCATAAGCAGTAGAAGAAACAAGTAATTAAAGTAAATGTCAAATTTATTTAATATTTTCTCATTGGAGCCACCCCCCTTAAATTCACTAGTGCACATGTCAGTATATATAAATTCATTGCATGCTATTAGTAAGAAGGGAGAATTGGTAGTAATTTTGTATAGGTAACCAAAGTGATACTTGTTTACCGTGGGGAAATTGAATGATGTCATAATTTATTTATATGGTGGTTACCATAGTGATAATTGGTTAAAATAGTAAAGTGTTTTTAAAAGTTAATTAGGATATGGGCTGAAATTGTCAAATTTATCATTGTTTTAAGATGTTATGATAAACTATTCAAGCAGGTTTTTATCATTTGTACTGCGATAACAATTGGAATTCACATTTCCTAATAAGGTCTGTTTAATTATGCTTTGGTGGGCACATGAACAATCGCAAGATTTGTGTCTCAAAATCTTCGAAGTTCTTGAAGATTATAACCATGTTCAAAACAATCTGATTAAAACACAGATCCTATTTCGTTTCGTTTTATAGTTCAAAATTTTGTTTTACTCGTCTTTATTACACTATGACTTGGAAGAGTTGTTGTATTAGCGGTGTTTTGGTTGAAGTGAGTGATTAGCCAATGAAATGGTCTGTTACAGCCAGAGGTGCAGATCGCCAAAAAATAGTGGTGGGGACAGTCCATGGGCCGTCCAGAAATGAAAAAAAAATTCTGACTAGGCTATCTTGATATTACAAGATAGGCTATCTTGTTATTACAAGATACGGGGAAGCCCATGCGTAACTTATTTTAAGGTCGCCATACACCGATTTATAGAATAGCTAGGTTCAGGGGAGCAGATCGCCAAAAAATAGTGGTGGGGACAGTCCATGGGCCGTCCAAAAAGAAGACAAAGGGAAAGGAAACGGGCAGAGTGGATATGAGTGTTCTGTTTTTTAGGTTTAGATATTTTAATCGACAAAAACCAATCAATAAAGTGTTTAATTTAAAAAATTGCTCTCTGAACTATTTTGTTATTGGTAAAACCTCCCCAAAATCACTGAGAATGCATATTTAGACACCATTTTGTAACAAACATTCAAAAAACTGTAAAAGGTCCACCCATCCCCAGCAATATGACATCATCGTTTGACATGATTTGTTGAATAGGTCTAGCCTCTTTCTTGGAGTCCCTTGTTACAAATGGGGCTGAAACGCATTATGCTACACATTCATGTACCAATGGTAAAATGTTTATTTTGTCAGATAATGTAATATTCGGAGTTTCTTGTCAAATGACATAAAGTAGCTGACCAGGGGCGCCGGAACCCGGGTACCAGGGTATACAAATGGTACCCTGCCCTTTTCTGGGGTATACATGTATACCCATGCCCTAACGATAAAAGTTTTCAACCTTTTTACTAGTCTATTCATTTAAACCGGATCTTCCACTCATGATACGAAAATTGTGAATAATCAGGTATTTGTCTCTTTCATTATCATGTATTTTAAAGGGTTTTAGGTTGGAATTTGGAATGCTAGAGGCGCTCTTAACAGCATGCTCGGAATTGACAAAATTCAAAATTTTCTAGAGGCTGGGGGGGGGGGCATTCCCTATGTGTTGGTAACCTGGCCCTCGCGTCGTTACGGCGCCCCTGTAGCTGACAATGTATAAAATTCTCGCTAGACAATTATGAACCAGTCCTCCCACTGCTAAAGGCCCCCACGCGCAAAATGATCTAGTTTGTGTCGAGTCGACGTTAAACCCCATTTCCCTCCCTCCCTGTTTGTGATTTGGCCAGGGGGTTTGATGGCCGGATTGTTAACGCAAGCGCGCTATATCGTAATGTCTGTCATTGAGACAAATGGCATGATTTATATTCCCCGGTTGTACGTGTACAACCTCGTTGGGTTTATCTGGGTCCTTCGGGTTTCCTCCACTGTTAAAGACCCCTACGTGCAAGTAAATTATCAAAATGAAATTAAACCATGTGTCAGTCCAGAAATGACCTAGTTTGTGTCGAGTGGACGCCATACCCGTTGTTTTTATCTCTCTCACTGATAAACCACATATTCAATTCATGTGGAATGAATGAAAGAAATGGGATTTAACGTCCTACTATAAATTCATGTGGAAATATATGATAGATTTAATAAGTTCATTTATATCAAGATTTGTTGAGGAACGATTCGTGCTACAATCGCAATTGTCGAGTAATTGTGGTGATCCCCACCCCATTTTAAACTTCTGCTTAAGACCAATCTTTTAAAATAGCTTTTAATTAGCTTATTAGTCTGTGATATATTTACATGCTCATTTTTATTATTTTATTTGTCATTTTATTTGTTTGTAAATTTATAGTTTAATTGGCTGTCACTTTATATTTCATTTTATATGTCATATTATCATTTTATAATTTATTCGACTTGTTGCAGTTATTGTAAAACGCTACAATATGTATGTATCCTCGCTTATCAACATAAATATCAATAAAAAAAACTAAATTTAACGTGAAGAGAAAATCAATTAAAATGACAAGAGCCGTTTCAATATACATGAATAAATCAATTTATCGTGAAAACAAAACTGCTTTAACGATAACATTAAACTAAAATTAAAAGTTGCAATATACCAAAAATTAATTTGACGTGATGAAAAATTAATTTGTCATGACAAAAATATTGATAAGAACATTAAAATAAAACTGAGTTTAAAATACTGTGTAATACTGATAATGAGAGAGAGAGGGAGGGGGGGTGACGCCAAGTCAACATAAACTAGAGTTTAAAAAATTTCATTTCAGGAGCCAACATCCAATTCATTTTCACCAGTCGTAGATTAAGCGGGGTGTTACCAAGGTAACGACAGAAGGTACCAATGTTACAGGGTCCTAAACGTTATAGTTCTGTTGTACCAACTAAATCGAACATTCATACTGACAGACATTAGCCAAAATATGTCCGTTTTTCACTGTTGATGCAAGGGCCCATGACCAATGCAGACTTAGCCAGTTTCCACTAGAAGTCTAGACCAATCACCAAGTGGAACTTCACACAGAAGGTTGCAGGATAGCCCAGGCTCCATCCTCGCGCCGCTAGATCTATTACCATGAAACTTTCGTCTTTTTGACATGAGCCGCGGGACCCTGGGCCTGGGCCCATCAGACCCATGCCTTATCTGGGCACTGAGTATTCTCCTACATAGGATATGTTTAGCCTCGTTTATCGAATGGTTTCATACAAAAGCATTCTGGCACACGAATCGGGTGCCAATTTAAAGTGTTCAATTGCCTTAATATTGAATATCGAAAGTCCATCTTTTCACGGTAATATAGCAACTGCAATGTTGATGATTTGAATTAACCAATAAGTCGTGTTTTCAATGTCACCAACATTTAATTCTGGCCTACCAGCTGTATCACTCTCCTTTCAAATTGTTTATTAGAATTTTCAATTAAACATAAATGTTCTTGTAGCTGTTAAAAGCTAGATTAATATACCAATTGTTCATTTGTAACACATTTAACACCATATCTCTCCACGCGAATTGGCAATAAATTGTTTATTGAATAAAACAGAAACATTTTGTATACCTGTAAAATAATATACCAATTGTTTATATTAAAACATAAAGTCTACCGTGTAATACGAAAATTGGCAACACGTTTTAGCCCTTCAATATCCAGCGTATCAGATATGCAAACCTACATGATATACATTTTAATATAATCCCTACGGAATATTTTAATTATTTACTGTTATAATATGAATTATCACATATTCCTTGTTAACTGAAAATCGGCCACTAGTGCAGCTGTACAACTTTATGGTCCCTGGCCTCAAGTGCCTGGGACCAACACTTTCTGAAATGTCAATAAAAGCCCTGGAATCATTTCAATTAAAAAAAATAAACAGTAAGCAAAACATCGGAAATAAGTGGTGGGGACACAGTATATCATGTCCCCACCACTAAAAATATTGGTGGGGACGCGTCCCGGTGTCCCCATCGGGATCTGCGCCCATGGTTACAGCTACTTCTTGGCCTTTTGAAGCATGGAAATGTGGGTTTACCACTTGAAACGTCAACACTGATTGAATAATTCATGTATGCCACAACTTTCCACCACATGTAGTGTAGGCCATCGAAAGTAGGCCTATATAAAAACGAAATGAAAAATAGATCTGTGTTTGAATCAGATTGTGTTCTAATTGGATTATTTGTGAGATTTTGTGTAATATTGTTATAATATAATGTTCCGTACCTGAAGTATTTTTATGTGTAGAGTGTAAAGTTGTGTAGAAACCTAATATTTTATTTATAGCACATGTTACTTGGTACACAACCATTGTCTATTAAAGATACATTATTCAAGAGCTAAATCTGCCTTTTGCAGGTCTTTCATTAGCTTCAAATGTTATATAAACTATTAATTAGACATTTAGACATTTATTACCTCATGACAAACCATTAATCAATATTTAAAGAGATATGAACATAAGATTTTAAAATTTAACCATAAAATGGATAATCAAAACTTGGTCTATGTTATCTAGTTGCTATGATAATAAAAAGAGAATCTCCTACGAGTGTTTTTTTAATACATGTATCAAAAAATATCAACATAAGTTGATAAAGTAAAAAAAAAACTGAGTTGGAGATTTTATTTATCACCCAATCCTTTCTTACATGCAGAAATAAATAAATATAATTGTTTTCTGTAGATTTCACTTTTACTGAACCTATTTTTTGACCCAGTATTTCTTTAAAGGTCAATTAAATAAAAACAGTTTCTTTTTTTTTTAAAGTCACTCTTTACTTAAAATAAGTGGTTTCTTTAAAATAAAAGAAAGTAGTTCTTTTTTGATTGACCATTGACCAATAAAATTCATGTAAAGCGATACATGTAAATTATGTAATTAATCACAGAAATCTACTGTCAAATGTGTTATTTGGTGATAAACAATACCGGTATAATATGCTTTGTCATCGAATGGTCATGGCTTCAACCAGAATCAAGTAATTTGAATGAAATTTTCAATTAGTCATAACTTAGACCAGAATTTTCTACAGATTATAAGTTCATTATCTATTTAAGAACAGCCAGTTTATTATCCAAATCTTACACAATGTATCTTTACTCCTTCACGTTTGTTATTTTTTTGCATTCCATAGACAGAAACATCTGACCAAGTACTTAAAATTATTCAGTATATATGTAATGAAAACCTTCCCAGATACCAAATTGTTGTGCATTTAATTTTTTAAAATCTAGTTTTAAATCTAAGTCAGTTATAAATAGTTATTACTTTTTATTGTTTGTACATATTTATATACTTAAGCAGACTGATTATGATTAAAATACAGATCTACATGTATATTACGTGTTTGTTTTTTTTATACTGTCGATAAAAACCTGTGGTTGATGGAGGTTGCGTTAGGGGTAATATGAGTGGCCTTTGACCCCAAAATCATGTTTTTTGATTAACCAATCAGCTCCGATGTTTCAAGTGCGTATTCGGAAATACAACTTTTGCTGCTGCGAATGTCTACCGACAGTTTCGCGTGCTTAACAACAAGAACTCAAATCAACCCACCAATACATTGGGGGAGGAGATTGGATGATCGATTGGCAAGCACATGCACGCGGTACTGCGTGGTTTCGATTCCCTGCTTGTACGTGACAAGGAGTAGGGTCACCAGTCCAACTTAGTGGTCAATTCCTTGGTCCTCTGATTTCCTCCCACTGCTAAAGACCCCTACGGGCAAGCAATTTTTGAAATAAAATTTGAACAATGTGTTCGTCCTGAAATGACGTTAAACCCAATTTCCCTCTCCCTCCCCCCTCCCAAGGTTGATGTAACTGCCTCTTTAAACAGTGGGGGGGGGATGGATGGTTGAATGGTTAGCATGAGCGCACTGTATCCTAAAGCCTGTCATTGAGTTAACTAGTGTGGTTTCGAATCCGCGGTTGTACGTGGCAAAGAGTAGGGTCGCCTGTCCAGCCTCATGGGTTTTCTCCAGTATCCTGCTGTTGCTAAAGACCCCTAAGTGGAAGTGAATTTGGAAATATAATTTAACCATATGCTATTCCCGAAATGACCTAGTTTGTGTCGAGTGGACATTAAACCCCATTTCTCTCTCTTTAAACAGCTATAAAGATATTAATTAATGACATATTATTATCTTGTAGTTTATCTACTAGGATACAGGTACAGATAAACACCACCCAATAATAATTATTAGTATATTCTTATCTTGTAGTTATTATCTACTAGCAGACGCAGATCCAAGGGGGGGGGGGGCACCTGGCACACGCCCCCCCCCCCTTATTCAGGCAAACTGTAAAAATATTGTACCAACAAAAACACTGAGTTGTGTTTAATATTTGAAGATCAGATGCCAGGAAATCTCCTATATGGAGTCTTGTCTTAAAAAAAATTCTGGGGGAGGACTTCCCGCAGTTGCTTCACACCTGCGGCGCTCATAATTCGGGCTCAAGTCCCCCCCCCCCTTTTATAATATCCTGGATCCGGCCCTGGCACTAAGCGACACATACCAGTATCATCAGATAAATTAAATACTCCCCAATATTAACCCACTAATAACCAATAGTATGTTCTTATCTAGCTAGGATACACATTCCAGTATTAACAGATAAAAAATGTTATTTATGTACATGTAGGTATTAGAGTTGATCTGTAAACCAACGATCTACTGGTATCTATGAAGTCCACAACTAGGTGACACAGTTTTTATGCTCAATACTTATATGTATATTTTTCAACACCCATTATTAACATTATGTGATCACGTGAGATTGTATCTTGCCAGCGAGAGTTAGTTTTTATACGCCCACATTGTCGTCGATGCTCTAGAGGCTAAAGTAAATATCCCATTGACTCTAGACGAAGAGACAAGTGGTGAAGAAGCCTATTGATTTTCAGCGATTTCCAATAATTACTGCCAGAGTTATGGCCCTTGATCACTTAAAAAAATCTTGTGGATGCTCTAGAGGCCAAATTTAATATCCGATTGACTTTAATTAGTTAGTATTTGGTGGTATTGACAAGTATTGGTTAGTTTTTGACAGGTTTTGGGTGAGTTTATGGTGCTGGGTAGTACTGGACGAGTATTGGGTAGTACAAATGTATTTGGTGGAATCGGGTAGTATTGGTTCATATTTGGTTGTTTTGAGTAGTAGTGGATAGTATTTAGTGGTATTGGATATAGTCCGGTGGCTAGAGGGGGGGGAATCGCCACCCGAGCTGTTAATTTATGAGACCACACACATGCACCTGCCACCCCCACCCCCCATTCCCACAACCCAGACAGTTGTCCAGGTGCGTCATAAACACTTATTTAGAGATGTGCAGTCCTAGAAATTTATGTTTTATTAATATATAATGTCAACATATTACATAATGACAATAGTGTTCTGTGGTGAGTACTGGCTAGTATTTGGTGGTGTTGGGTAGTTATTGATAGTATTTGGTAGTATTTGGTGGTATTGGGTACTATTTAGTAGTACTGAAATATTGGATAGTATTTGGTGGTATTGGGTAGTATTTGGTGGTGTTGGGTAGTATTTGGGGGTGTTGGGTAGTATTTGGTGGTATTGGGTAGTATTGGATAGTATTTATTGATATTGGGTACTATTTGGGGGTGTTGTGTAGTATTTGGTGGTATTGAGTAGTATTTGGGGGTGTTGGGTAGTATTGGATAGTATTTATTGATATTGGGTAGTATTGGATAGTATTTATTGATATTTGGTACTATTTGGTGGTTTTGGGTAGTATTTGGCGGTGTTGGGTAGCATTTGGTGGTGTTGGGTAGTATTTATTGATATTGGGTACTATTTGGGGGTGTTGGGTAGTATTTGGTGGTATTGGGTAGTATTTGGTGGTATTGGGTAGTGTGTGGGGTAGTATTGGATAGTATTTATTGGTATTGGGTAGTATTTATTGATATTGGGTACTATTTGGTGGTGTTGGGTAGTATTTGGTGGTGTTGGGTAGTATTTGGTGGTGTTGGGTAGTATTGGGTGGTGTTGGGTAGTATTTGGTGGTGTTGGGTAGTATTTGGGGGTGTTGGGTAGTATTTGGTGGTATTGGGTAGTATTTGGTGGTCTTGGATAGTATTTGGTGGTGTTGGGTAGTATTTGGGGGTGTTGGGTAGTATTTGGTGGTATTGGGTAGTATTTGGTGGTATTGGGTAGTATTTGGTGGTGTTGGGTAGTATTAGGTACTATGTTACTATTTGGTAGTATTGGAATATAGGATAGTACCGATATTGGCTGGCATTTGGTACTATCGGGTGGTATTGGGTTACTATTTGGTAATATTGAAATATTGGATAGTATTTGGTGGTATTAGGTAGTATCATACTGCTGACATGGGATGTAACCCGAACAAAATAGTTTCGAGGAGTTAAATATAGCCATCAAAAAACCCTCAAAAAGTATGTACTGATACCACTATACCAAGGGGGTTAGATGGCTGAATGGTTAGCGTGCGCGCACTGTATCATAAAGCCTGTCATTGAGTCAACTGGCATGGTTTCAAATCGCACGTTGTACATGGCAAGGAGTAGGGTCGTCCAATAAATGTTTTAAATGGACAACAATAATATTTACTTGATAGGCCTACATATAAATAATAGGTCAAGATTTGACTGACCTTTGGACCTTTGGTCTGTCCATTTGTAGTAAACACAACATTCTCCCACTAGATTAATGACAAGTGATCCAATTTAACAACTCAAATATCTCAACCTTGAACTAAGAGAGAGTGAGAGAGAGAGAGAAATGGGGTTTAACTTCCATTCGAAACAAACTAGATCCTTTCCGGACTAACATATGGTTTCAATTTTCATTTCAATAATTCGCTTGCGCATAGAGGTCTTTAGCAGTGGGAGGAAACACAAGGCCCCAGAAAAAACCCACAAGGATGGACAGGGGATCCTTCTCCTCATCACATACAAGTTGGGAACAAAAAGTCACGCCACTTGAGTTAATGATAGATCTTATGAATGTGTGAAATCATTCGGTTATCCCCGGTTGTCCGTAACCAACATCCTCCTCCCAGATTTCTCCAACACCCATGCTTTTTTTTGTGAGGCACCCTAACCGGTAACCCCACCATATTCCTCACCCTAAAATAGGGGGAACTATCAACGCCCGTTAAACCATGTGGGGGGCCTGGAACATGTGGGGGGCCCCTGATCACCAGGATCGCCAAAAGCGCGAAGCCCCACAACGGGGGGTGTCTCCCCCTGGCAATTTTAAACAATTGGAGGCCTGAAACATAATTTTAGGCACTTGTGTGGAGCCATTTAGAAGTACCTCCCCCAGAAAAAATGAAATTCTGCCACAAATTTAGCGCATTCTGGCGTTATTTCAGTGGACCAATCCATGCAAGTGCTATGAAATGATGGCATTCTGAAATGAGGTAAATGAGATTTTTGTGAGTGGCCCTCGGGCCTGTGCCCCATGGTTAATCCGATCCGGGGAACTATTTAAATAGTGGGGTCCATCTATTGAGTAGGATATTCAAACTTTGTGAATGTCTTGGATGATGGTGATGAGAATATTCTTCTTAGACTAAGCAAGTTCTCCAGTAGAATCAAAATATGACAACCATAATGGACTGCTTAAAGACTGGGTCATTTTGAGAGTAAGATATGGTTCAGGGACCTGGAGAAAACCCACAAGGTTAGACAGGCAACCTGCTCTGAGGACTTGGCGTATCTCTCTAATGAAAAGGTGTGTAATGTCCTACTCTTCTGCTCCGACTGGGCTAAACACGATACAGTGTGCTATGGGGGAGATTTTACCCAGACTTTGGCACTCATACCTGCACTACCGACAAGGGGGAACCACACCGGAAAATCCCAAAGAACTATCACGACAAACACCAGGATGAAACACAGGACCTCCAGTTTAGAGTGCACCAACGTGGTTCCTGTATCTTGATATGAAATGAAATGGGGTTTAACATCCTACTGTTCTGCTCCTACTGGGCTAATGAAGACGAGCATACACTATACAGTGTGCCATGAAGGCAATTTTGCCTGGGCAGCGGTACTAAGGCCTACTTTTGTATCGAATCCAACTGCCAAGGGATCTTTTATATGCACGCCAATGTATACCAGGTCCTTTGCTTTCTGTCCCATCCCAACGACTAAACAACTGTTCTTGTCAGGCCCTCTGTTCTGTATCACTGACAGGGGGAACCGCGCCAGAAAATCCTAATGAACTTTCTCAGCCAATGCACAGATCGAACAAGGAATTTTCAAGACAATCACCAGCATCGAACACAGGGACCTCTACTTTAGCGAGCCAACGTCTCACGCCATGACCTATCATGGCTTCCATATCTTTAAAAGTGGAATTAGCCAACGTCTCACACACTGACCTATCATGGCTTCCATATCTTTAAAAGTGGAATTAGCCAACGTCTTACACCCTGACCTATCATGGCTTCCATATCTTTAAAAAGGGAATTAGCCAACGTCTCACACCTTGACCTATTGCAGCTCCCATATCTATAAAAAGGGAACATACTTTGAACATGTTGATAACATTTGTAGATCACTAAGAGTTGAATAAAGATTTTAATCTTAGCAGTGACAGTAGAGAATGTGATAAACATTCGAATGGAACCCACTGACCCCATGAAACATTTAAACACGTACCAACTTTAATACAATTTATCATCCCTTATCAATTTTTTTTTGAAAACCACAACAGATAAAATTGTATAGGTCTTGGTCAACTTAAACATACATTATGCAAGAGCTAAATCTGTCTATTGAAGGTTTTTTTAGGCCTGAAATGTTATATAAATTATTAATTATTATTAACTCTCGATGGCCTATGATCTTTAGTGGATTATGAGCCAATTTACTGCATAACTTTCTGCGCGATTTAATGATTAGATGGATAATCCACACTATGTTGTTTATCATTCTGATGATCGAGGCTAGGCGGTAATCTCAACTGTTTAATTCTCGGTTCATAGTGGATCAATTTGAATGAAATTTTCATCAAATTGCCTTTACATTATCTAGTGTTTAACTATTATAGTGAGAACTGCCAACTCGTTATCTAATCTCCCATAATGTATCTTTAAAGAAAATGACGAAACCAGAGGACCCTACGGAAAACCCACGTACAACCGGGGAATCGAAAACACACCACTAGACTCAATGACAGACCTTATGATCTAAACCACACCACTTGACTCAATGACAGGCCTTATGATCTAAACCACACCACTTGACTCAATGACAGACCTTATGATACATGGCGCACACGCTAAGCATTCGGCCATCCAACACCCCCACCAAATAGGTACATGCATTGAACATGATAATGACATCTGTAAACCAAGTACACCTAACATGAATACACATTTTCAGCTTATCATCGAATGATTGACTTCTCAGTGCATATCCGATTGACATCACATATAAGTTATCTCCCCTTATTGCTGAATGGTTAGCACGTGCATGCTGTATTATAAAGCCTTACATTGATTCAACTGGCGTGGTTTCGAATCCCCAGTTGTACGTGACAAGGAGTAGGGTAGCCTGTGGGTTTTCTCCGTGTTCCTCGGAGGAATCAGAGAAAACCCTTGAGGAGTTAAGGTTGGACAAGCGACCCTATGTGACAAAGTAATTTGTACATAGAACTTTGCTAGATTTGACATTATATTATTATATTGGACGTTTTCAACTATATACAACTTCTGCTAATGTGTGCAATATAATATTTACGGGCAACACAAGAATGATCTCTGCTCGTTTTGACAAAACGCACGATCTCATTAAATACCTTATTTATTCATATGTTATTTATAATCTACACATGTTCTATGTGTTTAACACTCCGCAGAACTTCGCAACGTAAAAGGAAAGATGCGGTGCAGTTATAGAAACTATAATCTCAAGTCCAAATAAGTTAATCTGTCATGTATCATTATTCTTAATGACTGTATGCTTTAAAAGCCAGAATTAACTGACAGTAAGTCAGACTTGAAAAGAGCTCCTTCCGATCTATGTCTATTCTATGTTCTCAATAAAGATCTACCAACTATGCTGATCGTCTATTACCTGTAGTGTTACACCTACTCCTTGCCATACAACCAGGGAATCGAAACCACGTCAGCTTAATCAATGACAGACCTTATGAGAGACAGCTTTGACACAAACTAGGTAATTTTGGGACTAACATATGTTACAATTTGTTTGCACATTAGGTTTCTTTGCAGTGGGAGGAAACATGATGTTTGGACATGCGACCCTACTCCTTGGGTTCAAAACCAGGCCACTCAATGACAAACCTTAAAACCTTTCCCATAAAAATGAAATTCCTCAATTTTTTTTTTTTAAAGGGGTTTAACGTCCACTCAACACAACAAGGTCATTTCGGGACTAACATATGGTTTTAATCTTATTTCAATAATTCGCTTGCGCATAGGGTCTTAAGCCATTGGAGGAACCGGAGTGCCTGGATGAAACCCACCAGGGCTCGAAACCACAGCCGCAAGCCCGAGGTGACCGGCCAGCTAAAGGTTGAAGTGCGACACTCTAGACCACTAGGCCATTCCACCACCCCAACCCCCTGAAAACCACCCCAAACCCCCTGAAATTCCTCAAACTTGTAATGATAAAACATAGATAACAAAACAAGTAAAAGAAGATAAAATCATTACAAATTATTAGACTTTCTGAATTATAACAATATTATTACAAGCCTGGAAATAAGGCGCCTATCTCATACATTGTCCGGCACAAGTTCAGGATTTGACAGGCACAGCCTCTCTGGTGTCCGTCATTTTGTCTTTTTGCAGTGCTTTTATTAATTATATTAATTCATGTCCGGGCAAAAAGTCAAATTGTTGGTCATATCGCTTCGGAGGAGAGAGAGAGAGAGAGAAATGGGGTTTAACCTCCACACAACACAACTAGGTCATTTCGGGACTAACATATGGTTTTAATTTTATTTCAATAATTCGCTTGCGTGTAGGGATCTTTAGCTGCAGGAGGAAACCGGAGTGCCCGGAGAAAACATACGACGTTGAGAAGGCGACCCTATCTCCATGCCACATACGCTCACACCAGGGCTCGAAAGCACAGCCGCAAGCCAGAGGTGACCGGCAAGCTAGAGGTCGAAGCGCGACACTCTAGACCACTAGGCTATCCCAACCCCCCCACCTTGGAGGAAGTGGTGTTAAATAAAGCTATTTCATACACACAAAAATGTCCAGCAAATACTTTAACTATCTTCAAAATCACTTCCTCGCAAGTGAACATTTAATAAAGCTAATTCACACACACAAAAAGTTCAAAATGACTGATATTATTTTATTAGTACCTAATATTTTTGTCAAGTACAACTAACAACTTATTTCCAGGATTGACAAGAAAATAGTTACAAAATAAACTTAACAACTTTAAATTTTGCACAAGGGAGACATTCCTCACAATAGTCACAACACAGGCTATGGTGAATTGACGAAATCTCGCTTTCATAAACTTGATGATGGTTTATTTTTAGCGACCCTGACAGGCACCACATGCTAGGGTAAGGGTAAGGGTTAGGGTTGGGTTTGATCCAAAAATTCTAACGTCATGTGCAATTCAAGTGATTAACCATGTGAGGAATGTCTCCCCGACGACCATGCTAACAACTTTTACATTTTATACTCTCTGACCACAAATAATTTTTTTTTTACAAATCTACTACATTTTTAAATTCTGGGCCCTGTTTCAAGAAATCTAGACTAAAGATAAAATCCAAATTTTAGTAGATATCAGAACTTCAATTTTTATTGACTGAACACTAAAATCAATCTAATATTATAATTAAATTACTAAAATTTAGATTTTATGTTAGTTAAAATTCCGTGAAACAGTCCCCTGATTTGATCAATCCTGTTTGTGTGTAATGTTTTATAACATGACATTAAATATACAAATCTCAACAATTCACTTTTTTTTTTATAATGATGATAATAAAGAAACACAACACAATTTATATGGAAAACAATCACTGGTTTATACACAAATAGCACAACGTTTCCACAAGTATTCTCTTATCGTTATCATACAATTGTCAATAATTTACATTTTTTATTCTCATTATTCATAATGATCATAATAACACAACTTTATGGATTTACTACTAACGAAGTATAAAATAAATTATGCGTTGATCATCTATTGGCTACAGAATTTAACTGGTCTCGTATTTTTGATAAACCATCCAACATGGTGTCGAGTGTTTCTTTCGAGAGTTCGACCTGTACACCATTAACATCAGGCATGGAATTTACATCGGTTGCTGTCTCCTGAACCTGAGAAATAAAACAACAAGTTTTACCTACCAGGAATATTATAAGACATTAACACACAGAGAGAGAGAGAGAGAGAGAGAGAGAGAGAGAGAGAGAGAGAGAAATGGGGTTTAGCGTCCACTCGACACAAACTAGATCATTTCGGGGCTAACATATGGTTTAATTTTATTTTAATAATTTGTTTGCGCGTAGGGGACTTTAGCAGTGGGAAGAAACTGGAGGACAAGGAGAAAACCCACGAGGTTGGATAGGGGACCCTATTCCTTGCCACATACAGCCGGGGATTCAAAACATGCCAATTGACAAAATGATAGAATATTATAACACATCATTACACAGATAAAGTAGCTGAAATATGAATAGGGCCCTGTTTGTTTCTTGAAATCTTAACTAAAGATAAAATTTCAATTGGCTAAGCACTAAAATCAATCTAATACTACCCAATGAAATTACTAAAATTTGGATTTTATCTTAGTTAATATTTTGTGAAACAGGCTCCTGGTCCCTAAAAGGGTGGGACGAAACCCAATCACCACTAAATAAAGCTAATATATATAAACTGTCTTATCGTTATGCCTCTATCAACCCTGCACAACACATAAATTTTATTATGTGGTCCAAGGGGAGATAAAATGGTGAAAGGGAAAGAGATGTATGAGTTACTCCCACTTGAATCATCAATTCTATCAGAAAATTATATGCAAGTTTCAATTCCACATTATCTGTGTAAGTGAATTGTACCGACTCAATTTAGTGCCGATATTGTTTTTAGAGATTTACTTTTCATCAATAGGATGTTTATAACAAAATATAGGCATAATCTTGATGACTGTCTTTATTTTTGCTCCATAATCAGTCTTTTTATTAATATTAAAACATACATAATGCAAAAGCTAAATCTGCCTATTATAGGTCTTTCTTTAGGTCTGAAATGTTATCTAAATTATTACAGTGACGTCTGGCCCCCGGATCCATTCACTTTATTTGATAATTGTTTATTTTTTGTAATGTCTATTTTCTGTCTTGTCCACAGGTTTATCTTCTATATTTTTGTTTTGCGTGTAGTGGGGTCCTCCTGCACTTACTATTAGACATTAATTAACCCATCCAGCCCATAATCAGCTCTCGAAGGCATCGGATACTCGAGATTTTAACTAAATTAAAACTGTTTGCTATTTCAAAATTTAATTTAAAAACAGAAAAGCGAGGCTGGAACATCTTGTCAAAACTACAAACAGTGCTAACTTGGCTCAGGGTGAAGTAATTTGAATGAAAATTTTCAATATTTTCATTTAACATTATCTATTTTTGAAGTTTTATAGCAAGAATGGCTACCTCTTGATGTAAATCTTACATAATGTATCTTTAAGAATTTCAAATATTTACAACTGCTTTTGTTTGTGGTCTAAGGGGAGACAATATGGCTTTAGGACGAAAGGTGCATGAGTTACTTCCCTTGAAATTTCAAACCTATTTGATAAAATTTTTAAACTTTTAGGAGAAATTATCAAATATCTACAACTGCTTTTGTTTGTGGTCTAAGGGGAGACAATATGGCTTTAGGGTGAAAGGTACATGAGTTACCTCCCTTGAATTTTCAAACCTATTTGGTACAGACTAATTAAATAAACAAATAATAACTTGTAAATTACAATATTGTGGAAGATGAATATCTATCCAAAATGACAATCATTGGTTGAGATATTTTTTAGAAAAAACCTGTATACCATCAAAAGTCCGCAGGAGTCATTCTTAAGGGTGGGGTCTTTTGATTTTTATTAATTTCTAGCCAGACATTTCTTACGCCATGAGAATGCTTGAAGATTCTCCCCCAGTTCCCCAGAAAAAAAAATTCAATTTTAATGACATTTTAAACATGGTTGAATTGTATTTTAATAATTTGCGTGTGCGTAGGGGTCTTTAGCTGTGGGTGGAAACATGAGGACCCGGTGACAACCCAGTGACAACCCACGAGGATGGACAGCGGGCACCTGCTAACCATTCAGTCATCCACTCCCCCCATTTAAACGAATAAACCAAAGTAATATTTCACAGAGGATGGAAGAGAGAGAGAAATGAGGTTTAATGTCCACTAGACACAAACGAAGTCGTTTCGGGACTAACACATGGTTCAGTTTTATTTAAAAAATTCGCAAGTTGACTCAATGACAGGCTTTATGATACGCATGTGCTAACCATTCGACCCCCCAGGATGGTAGAGAATGACATTACATTACCTGCATGTTTAAGATACAAGTGGGAACGGACATCCTTGCTATAGAATCAGATGATGTCTTTACATCCACACGCCAATCAAAATCTACTAAATTAGGTAACGATACTGAAAATAGAGAAAGTAACAGCCATTAACGTCAAGTCAACACAGATTAGGTCGTTTCAGGACAAACATATAGTGTTTATCTCCTAATTATTGAAATGAAATGAAATAAGGTTTAACGTCCTACACCTAAACTTCGTTAATGAAGGCCGGTATACGCCATACAGTGTGCTATGAGGGAAATTTTTTCCAAGCAGCGGCGCTATGGTCTGCTCTTATATCGAATTCCAACTGCCAAGGGATCTTTTACGTGCATGCAAATGTGTACACAGGACCTTGGTTTTTAGTTCAATCTGAACGACTAGACAGCTGTCCTTGACAGGCCCATTGTCCTGACAAGTGGAAACCACAACGGAAAATCTGAATGAGCTTTCTTGGTCAATGCAGGGATCGAACACCAGGCTAGTGAGCCAGTATCTTACTTACTTAGCCACGTGATCCCCCATCTAATTATTATTGTACATTTTTATAGGGCACAACTTCCATGACTAAGTGCTCATGTGCGCTTTACAAAATATGGTACAAATATTAAATATAAAAATTAAATAAAAATCTTATAAATTTCATTAATGCAAAAACTATTATTACAACAGCAGAACAGCAGGACGTTAAACTCAATTTAATTTCATTTCATTTCATAAATTTAGAAATCTATGCGTGGCGAGTAGCCGTCCCAGATTACTCTCATGAAGCGACTAGTTTTGTTCATTTTGAACTCATCAGGCTTCAGTGAGATTGTGCAGATGTTCTCTTTATATAGTCGTCAGGGGCCGGAGCACAAAATGGGTCTTTGATTAACTTGCACACTGCGCAGTGCTATATCAGCGGTGCGACTTTTTCCGTTTAATGGTGAACAGAGAGATGGCCACATCCTTCGTATGTATATCATGACAATTTACTATACATAAATTAAAATCATATATGAATGCCACCACATTCTACAACTGAACAGAAACGAGACAACTTCAGAATCAAGTTATTATTTGAGCGTTATGAAAATATGATGGTTTTCATTACTGGTATAGGAGTGTAATAATTTCCTTTATTAATGAATATTAAATGCTCAATCAGAGTTAATCACATGAAACTCTTGGAATTCTACGCACAAGGGACCAGGGGGAATAACTCTGAAAGAGACTAAGAAATGGTTAAAATTTCAAAGAGCATATATGTTAAGATCATGACTATTGAAAACCGTCCCAAAAAAAGAGAGAGAAAGAGAGATAGAGAGAGATAATAACTTTACTTTGACTAGCACTAGCTATAGACTTCCACCTACTTATATTAGAGAAAGAGTGAGAGAGAGAGAGGGAGAGAGAGAGGGAGAGAGAGAGAGAGAGAGAGAGAGAGAGAGAAAGAAAGAGAGATAGAGAGAGATAATAACTTTACTTTGACTAGCACTAGCTATAGACTTCCAACTACTTATATTAGAGAAAGAGTGAGAGAGAGAGAGGGAGAGAGAGAGAGAGAGATATAATAACTTTACCTTGACTAGCACTAGCTATAGACTTCCAACTACTTATATTAGAGAAAGAGTGAGAGAGAGAGAGAGGGAGAGAGAGGGAGAGAGAGAGAGAATAACTTTACCTTGATTAGCACTAGCTATGGACTTCCACCTACTCATATTATCAATGGTTATCTTAATTATTAACTCTTTTAAATTCTTCTGAAAATCACCTGAAAGAAAATCGTACACATTCAAATTACATTTTTTGGGGTTGATCTGAGACTACCGTTATTTGATGCAGGTATACAGTTATTTCTTATGGCAGAGCAGGGCTAGAAATTGATGTGAATCTCCAAATCTAATTCGCGCAAGGATTCTCGCAAGAGCTTACGCTGCAAATCTATAAGGATTCGCTGTACATTTTGTAAAGAGTCCGACTAGTGAAAGTCAGGGTGTTTTGAATCAAATGTATGACTTACTTTATAGCATACTACATGTATAATAAAGGAAAATAATTGTTGTGTTTTTGTTTTACTGTTTACTTCTAACTTATAATTTTGACAAGTTTCTGGCTGGCCGATGTCTTTGTTATGTTATAAATTGTGTGGAAAATTCCCTAATTAAGACAAAGCGACATCTTTTAGGAGTAGAGTATTTATGTATATTTCAATTACTTTTTACACTATTTAAGTGTTTACCAAAAATTCCATCTGATTGTTTTATTTTTATCATTGTTGTTGTATTTTGATTTAGATTAACACAAAAAATACAATTTTCTTTTTTAGACATTATTATTAATTAAGATTCAGAGGATTCCCACAGATTTCATGAGAATCCTCTTAGATTCTCGCAAAAAATGGCGAATTTTCTAGCCCTGCAGAGCTAAGGAGGTGAAAGTTGTATCAAATGTCTTGGAATCTTTATTATGTATGCCAACATATACACTGGCAGACCTAATTTATTTGACCCATTCAAACTAGGCAACACTTTATTGGGGGGGGGGGGATGGTCGAATGGTTAGCATGTGCATGTGTATCATAAGGTCTGTCATTGAGTCAATTGCCGTGGTTTCGATTCCCTGGTTGCCTTCCACTGCTAAGCCACCCCCAAGAACATCATAAATCTCTGAGAGGAATGTGTTGGCCGAATGGTTTAATGTGATTGTGAGCCGATTTATTTCAAAAGTCCTGTTTTTCATTGAGTCCTACAACTGGGGTTTAAAATTATTATCAATAACTTACTAGGATATAACTGGGGTGTAATTATTATAAATAACTTACTAGGATATAACTGGGGTGTAATTATTATCAATAACTTACTAGGATATAACTTACTAGGATATAACTGGGGTGTAATTATTATAAATAACTTACTAGGATATAACTGGGGTGTAATTATTATAAATAACTTACTAGGATATAACTGGAGTAGAAACTTGGGATCCGATGATCCATGGAATACTGACATCTTTAATAAAACACTTAAACTTTTATATAACTGAAATAGACATGTATATGATACTTGATATAACTGATATGAAATGGGGTTTAAGGTCCTGCTGTTCTGCTCTGAACTGGGATAATAAAGACAGACAGCTGTACTAAGGCCTACTCTTATATTGAATTCCAACTGTTTTTTTATCCCATCCAACGGACTAGACAGGCACTCTTTCCTGCATCACTGACAAGAGGGATGAACTTTCTCAGCCAATGCAGGGATTGAACACCTGACCTCCAGGCTAGCAAGCCATAGTATCTTACTCACTTAGCCATAGTGGTCCCCAAATGTAATAGACACGTACATGGTACTTTCATATAACTGAAATTCCAGACTTATCATAAATATAATCCTTGAGTGGTATTTAAAAAATACAACACAATTTATATGGAAAAACAATCACTGGTTTAAATTTATACACATATAGCACAGTTTGCATGTTTTTGAAAAATTGTACTTAGTAACAGTTTGCATGTTTCTAAAAACTGTCCTTAGTAATAGTTCGCGTGTTTTTAAAAACTGTCTTCAGTAAGAATTAGCGTGTTTTTAGAAACTGTCCTTACTCTTAGGTTTGCATGTTTTTAGAAACTGTTTTCAGTAACAGTTTGCGTGTTTTTAGAAACTGTCTTCACTAAAAACAGTCTTCAGTAACAGTTTGCGTGTTTTTAGAAACTGTCCTTACTCTTAGTAACATTGTGCTTGACTTTAGAAACTGACCTTAGTAACATAATACATGTATTTAGAAACTGACCTTAGTAACAGAATACATGTATTTAGAAACTGACCTTAGTAACAGTAGATCTATCTGAGCCTAGTTTATCTATGGCCATATTTAAAATATTATCCGATAACATTGGTTTATTTCGGTATAAAAATGCTTCCTGACAAATCTGTATAACATCATCTTTGGAGGATGCCTGAAAAACACACGGAAAACATTTAATTCTGTTCAAATTTTTTATTTGTTTTTTTATTTACAAATAAATGATGAAATGAAAATGTAAAATAATGATTGTGAAATGATCACACTTATTACTCAAAACATAGGTTGCCAGGCAACGAAACATACGCCCACAGCAGCTAAATCGTCCGGGCAGTCAACAAGAGTTGTCGCATATTTTACTTTTTTCGGTAATGAAACATTTATAATACACTAAAATCTGATTAAAACTAACAACTCATCTCATTATGTAATTATCAGAAAATCATTGGAATTTGTTTGGCTTTGATAAAGTTCTCCTCCACGCTGTTCAAGTTATCTAAATTCATTGAAACTCAATATACTTGTTCGTCTCATGACCTTAAACACTGTGTATAAATTTAAAGTCAATCGGTTATTAACTTTAGCCTCTAGAGCGTCAACAAGATTTTTGAAAGTGATCAAGGGCCATAACTCAGTAATTATCGGAAATGCTGAAAATCAATAGGCCTCTTCGTCTCATGACCTTAAACACTGTGTATAAATTTTAAGTCAATCGGATATTAACTTTGGCCTCTAGAGCATCCACAAGAATTTTTGAAGTGATCAAGGGCCATAACTCTGACAGTAATTATTGGAAATTGCTGAAAATCAATAAGCTTCTTCGTTTCATGACCTTAAACACTGTGTATAAATCTTAAGTCAATCGGTTATTAACTTTAGCCTCTAGAGCGTCCACAAGATTTTTTTAAGTGATAAGGGGCCATAACTCTGACAGTAATTATCAGAAATTGCTGAAAATCTATAGGCTTCTTCATTTTATAACCTTAAACACTGTGTATAAATTTAAAGTCAATCGGTTATTAACTTTAGCCTCTAGAGCGTCAACAAGATTTTAAAAAGTGATCAAGGGCCATAACTCAGTCAGTAATTATCGGAAATCGCTGAAAATCAATAGGCTTCTTTGTCTCATAACCTTAAACACTGTGTATAAATCTAAAGTCAATCGGATATTAACTGTGGCCTCTAGAGCCTCCACAAGATTTTTTTAAGTGATCAAGGGCCATAACTCTGACAGTTATTATCGGAAATCGCTGAAAATCAATAGGCTTGTTCGTCTCATGACCTTAAACACTGTGTATAAATTTAAAGTCAATCGATTATTAACTTTGGCCTCTAGGGCGTCCACAAGATTTTTTAAAGTGATCAAGGGCCATAACTCTGATAGTTATTATCGGAAATCGCTGAAAATCAATAGGCTTCTTCGTCTCATGACCTTAAACACTGTGTATAAATTTAAAGTCAATCGAATATTAACTTTGGCCTCTAGAGCGTCCACAAGCAATTGTGGACGCCGGACCGACGGACGGACGGACGGACGGACGGACGGACGGACGGACGGACGGACGGACGGACGGGGGCGACGGCAATATACGACCACATTTCAATGTGGGCGTATAAAAAAGGCAGGGACACCTATAACTTATATGTTTCCTTATTATCATGGGGGGTTAGGTGGCTTAATGGTTAGCATGTGCACGTTGTATCATAGTTAAGGTCGTCATTGAGTCAACTGGCATGGTTTTGATTCCCTGGTCATAGGTGACAAGGAGTAGGGTTGCCTGTCCATCCTCATGGGTTTCTCCTGGTCCTCCGGTTTCCTCCCACTGCTAAAGACCTGTACGTGCAAGCGAATTATTGAAATTAAAATTGAACCACATCTTAGTCTCAAAATGACCTAATTGGGTTGAGTGGACTTTAAAAACCCCATTTCTCTCTTCCAAAAAATAATTTAATATAAAAATATTGGTTCACTAACATTTTTTTATTGGATTTGTCACACAATTTTGTAGAATCTGGTTTTCATGAACTAAGTATTTTAGCAAAAACAAATGTCAATATTTGGTAGATTTCAAACAGGGGACCGTTTCACGAAATCTTAACTAAAGATAAAATCTGAATTTTAGTAGATACTTCGATTTTGATTGGCTAAGCACTAAAATCAATCTAATATTATCCCATCAAATTACAAAAATTTGGACTTTATCTTAGTTCAAATTTTGTGAAATAGACCCCTGGGTCCTGTTTCTCAAAATCTTAACTCAAGATAAAATCCAAATTCTAATAGATACTTCGATTTTGATAAGTTAAGCACCAAAATCAATCTAATATTATCTAATCAAATTACTCAAGGCCAAAAGTTTTTATCTTTCCCTAAATCTTCACCATTTGGAATCTTCTTTGATTGGCATTTACATGTAGTAATTGAACATAATAACACAAGGTACGATTTTATGGATACACAATTACTGAGTTTGATACTAAGCGACGTTTCGACGAGGATACTCTCATCTTTATCAAGTAATTGTGTATCCATAAAATTGTAGGCTACCTTGTGTACTGTCATTTTGAATCTTCTAAATTTATGGAATTGAGGGAAAAAAATCTGAAGATGTTTATTCAATTGTCTGAGGTGTGATAGTCGTTAGCGCCCAGCAGGGATGAGGACGGTCAGTAGAGGAGAAATCAAAAGGGGGGTTTGTTTGACTCTCTTTGTTCAAGAAACATTATAAATCCTCAAATTACGTAATATTACAGAAGAGTTGCTCAAGATGTCAAACAAGGTATTTGATTAAAAATCCCCTCAGCTTCCCTTTTATCTCACATCTAAGCTAAGTATGGTATTCATTAGCTGATTACATGTTAAACAAAATCCGTTTTTTTCGGAGGGCGGAAGAAATGACACTTCCAGTTAACTACAGATAGACAATGGCTGAATAGTGTGTTGTCACACTGAGTGTTTGAAATAGCTTTATTTAACGTCGTCCGCTTCCACCGGAGTGATATCGCAGACAATCGATGGCTTGTCACTATCCAAACCCTTTATTATAACTCCCTTTATTTCTTCTTCACAAAACACTAGCCATGGTTTGAAATGGACAAAAGAATAAATGGAGTATTAGATCTGCGTTACTCATTTTGTTGGGTTTCAGATTTCATTCAGATTAAGTTTAAGATAATATACGTTTTCTTCAATGAAATAGTAATTAAAGTAAATTTTGTTCAGAAAAAGTTGGATTTCAGATTTCACTAGGACTTAAGTTGTGAACTTGTGACAATATAAGTTTTATTAAAAGAAGTATATTATGGATTCAAATTTCACTAAGACAAAGTTAAGATAACAGTCTGATAAGCTTTAATTGAAGAAATAGTATTTAAAGATGGTATCCATTCACAGTCCTACCTTGTTAAAGAATAATCCTATTAATCCTATAATTCACCATTGCCAGCTGAGAAATAAATTCCAACGTTTGAATAAAGCTTATGCATGGAGTGAATGGGAAAACAAGGGAGGTACTTATGTTATTATTTCCTGTGTCAATGATTTTTAAGGGTGGGAAATAATGCCTATGGTCATATAAAAGTGAGCTGATAACCTATTGAGCAAAAGACATAGAGATAATTCTGTTTTGACTTTCTTAGAAAATATGAAATTCTCGCTTTAAATGAATTTTGTTGGATTTCTGACCTCATTAATAGTAATACTAAGTTGTCACAAACATATTTTTATTCAAAGAAATAGTACCAGTATTTAAAATAAATTTTGTTTTAATCTTAGATTTCAATCAGACAAAGTTAATACATACATTTTTAACAATGAAATAGTATTTAAAACAATTTTGTTTTGATTCCAGATTTCATTAAGACTTCAGTTGTGACAATATTAAAAGCTTTATACAAAGAAATACTATTTAAAATAGTTTTTTTGATTTTATTTCAGATTTCACTAAGACTAAGTTGTGACAATTTAAGTTTTAATCAAATAAATAGCATTCAAAAAGGTTTTTCAATCAAATTCAAATTTCACTAATAAAATCTATTTAAGATAGTTTTTTTGTTTGATTTCAGATTTTACTAAGACCAAGTTGAGCCAATATGAGCTTTAATCAAATAAATAACATTTAAAATAAATTAGTCTTTTCACAAAGGACGTTTTTAAAAAATTCTATTATTTAATTTGACAAAAAAAGTGGGAATAAATTTCAAAATTATAACATGTAGACAATTGGCTAGGAAAGGATAAATTAAATATAACTGATGCTTTACTGAAAGGTAACAATAAAACCCATTCTTACATAGCTTTAAACAAGAGTAGAACAGACCCTAGTACTGTTGAGATCTTGGCGGTCGGTAAAAAGTAATTTTTCAATTTGACTATTCAGTGAGGATGGGTGGAGTCAGTGGGGGGTCCTCACATTACAGTGTATATAATATTCTCTTTATAACCTAAATAAATAAGCCATATGGCCTAAAATCATATATATATAGAGAGAGAACGAGAGAGAGAGAGAAATGGGGATTTAACCTCAACTCCACACAAACTAGGTCATTTAGGAGTGGGAGGAAACCGGAGGACCTGGAGAAAACCCATGGGGTTGGACAGGCGACTCTACTCCTTGTCACGTACAACCGTGGATTCGAAACCATGCCAGTTGACTTAATGACAGGCTTTAGGATACAGCGCGTGCGTGCTAACCATTCGGCCGTCAAACCGGCAACCCCCCTTTAAAATCATAGGAAAATGAAATTTTAAACACAGTGTTAAGTAAGACTAGTTTATTTTAAATATTATTTATTTGATTAAAGACACAATAGCACTCTTGCTAGCTTAACAGCCCTAGAAAATAAATAATAGCCTATTTTAAGTACTAGATGTTTAAGTGTCCTACCTGTTGTGTAAATTATCCATTACATTCTATTTTACTTGTTCAGAGGGTTCGAAAATATGTTTAAATCTAAGTTACATTTGAAGGGTTTACGTTAGTTGAATTTTTCCAATTTTTTACATTAGGTGTGTTAAGATGAAATTTGTATCATCAATTAATTGGAATATTGTAATTTAGAACAATTTGTTGACCAGAATAATGATTGGGACATATTATTCAGTTACAACAAGAGTGGTATTGAGCCTTTAAAGTTTATGTTACCATAACTTAGTATTTTCGGGGGGGGGGGGGGGATTTTGAGTTGTGGTCAAGTCCGAAATCAAACAAAATTTATTATAAATACTTGTACTATTTATTTGAATCAGCGAAAAAAACACAATTAAAAAAAAAAGGTCCCACTTTTTTCTGTAACCACCCCTGACCCGAGTTCACCAAGCATTCTTTGACTTAAGTTAAGAATTTACTTAAAATTGTTCACCCTATTTTAACTAAGATATAGCCTTTATAAATACATCAATAAGATACTATGTGCAAAGTTTTGTGTTTCTGGATCAAAGATATTTCTCATAAACAGTGATTGAAAGTTGAGTAAATTTTTGACTTAAGTCTGAGAATGCTTTGTGAACTCGGGGCCTGATTAATGCAGATTAATGAAGTGTGCTTTGGGTGAAATTTTGTTCTGAGAGAATGGGGGGGGGGTAACCTCGCCACTCCACACAAACTAGGTCATTATGGGACTAACACATGGTTCAATTGTATTTAATAATTGGCATGCATGTAGGGGTTCTTAGCAGTTGGGAGAAACTAGAGGACCTCCCCTCAACACAAAACAGGTAAGTTTGGGACTAACCTATGGTTAAATTCATATTTCAATAATTAATTGGCATGCGTGTAGGGGATTTAGCAGTAAGAGGAGACCAGAGGACAGGTGGCCCTACTCCTGCGTTATGGCATCGCAGAGTATGATAATTAAACTTTTACAAGCCCCCCCCACCCCCCGAAAAAAAAGCCAAAACTAACCCAAAACAACATGTATAAAAATATAAAAACTCAATTAATATGTCATGATAAAAAAAATGTTGTTTTTTTTTACAGTATCACTATCAGCCTAGCATAAATAAAATTATGTTCGGTCGCTGAATCTTCTAATAGCTGAAAATGGTTTTATTTATTTATATAAAATATTTTAATTAAATAAGTAAGTAAACAAAATTAAGTCAATTAAGTGACAAAAACCTTGAAGCTTTGAAAGGAAGTATTTTTATAGCATCTATTTGTGACTACAAAACGATTAATCATATTTAACGACATGGTTAAATTTCATACATATTTTCCTCAATAAAAAAAAATGACTAAGGATACTGGGTGTGTGTATGTACTTCTATTTTTATTTCGATGATGTACTTGTGTGAATATACATGTGTGATTCTTCTCTTGATCTCAACTGCAGGAAATAGAGTGGTCCACTTTAACGAAGGGGGAGCAAACAGTATGTCACACGAAAGAATTTGGGCTTTTTTTGTTCCAAGATTATTAAAAGAGACATTTAAATTTCCTTTACGCAGTAATAAACATTAGCTAAAAAATTGATGTAAATTTTAGTGACCAAAATCTTAAAAATTTTGACGCTTGCATCCCAAATTTCACAACCTCTTAACCCCCCGTGATAAATGGTAAAACCTGTCTAAAACAAACAGTACAATTATCGTGGCTTCTGAACGAAATGCTTCATTAATTACATGAAAATCAAGTCAAATATGCGATATACCTTTAACAGAACACTTAAATCCGAAAATTCGCACTGCATTTTGAAAACCTTGTCTTTAATTTAAAGTAAATAACATCAACAATGGTGTCCTTTTATCACCACGTGACTTTACTATGGGCGTATTTACATTGTAGCGAAAACTGTCGAGTATTGTTTCCGGAGATTTCCGTAAATGTCAGCAAAAAGCGCGCGTTTTCTACATGCGCATTGAAAAGCAAAAATTTGACGTCATATTTTTTCAGCCAATGAAAATGATTTATTTCGTCACATGTTGAATTAATTGCACGCACCGGGCGGGAATCTTAACGGAAGGTCGTCTGCTGATCCTTTGTTTGGAAAGAGAAGCCAGCGAGGAAGGACTGTTCGTTATTTTGTCACGAAAAAGGAATCTACTATAACAATCATCATGCCTGGAACAAAGTAAGATCTGCTAAAATTTTACAATTAATGATGTTAGCTGTTCACCTCATATTAATAATTTATGCCGTAATTAACCCAGCCAGCCACACGAGAATTTCTGAACACAAACACACCATTGTGTGATGAAAAGCGTGTAGCTGGTGGCTTCGCTGAATCTCTCTGTTCACGGTAGCCACTCTTCAAATATTGTTTCAACGACGTTGAACTAGACCTAGAGACTCCTTAACGAATTCTTGACAAGGATGCAAATGTTAAAAGGTAGAAACCATTTTCAAGGGACTAAGAAAAAGTTATTGTTGAATTTATTTCGTAAACGGGGAAAAGAGCGCATTTGAATGAAAACAATTTAATATTCATTAGGCCAGTGTGCTGACTGTTGTTTCTAAACAAATATATCATCAGTTTATTTGTACAATCGTCTGCAAGTAGAGGTTTTTGGCAGTTTTCCGAATAGCTAGAAATAGATGTGGATTTACGGTACGCGGACAACCTATTCGGATTGCCGACACTTTACTTTGTAGTTGAAAAAAATTATAAATATGACATTCTTTTTCAGAACCGACGTTGAAGTTGAAAGTACCGAAACAACTGAAACCACCGAAACTACCCCAACGGTGACGAAAACAGTTGAAGATGTTAAGGAATTAAAGGAAGGGGTGAGGACATTTCATTGTTTAAATTTTGAATCATTTCCTCCCTGGTTCCACAGACTAAAAAATGTACAACTTAGTACTACACAAGATGTGCATAACCTAAAGTATTTTTAGACCTTGACTTTATTTCATCTACCTCCTTCATCAAAGATTTCATGTATTAACTATTTTCTGGTTGGCTGGTTCTCTTCAGTAACCTGAAAAATGTCATACAACTACAAGATAGCACATAACATAAAGTGTTTTTAGATCTTTAGTACTGGACTTAAATCTTACTTCCTCATCAAGCAGGAAATAAGTTTTATTATCCTGACCAGTTTAATCAAATTTTAAGTACAAACCGCTTTGATCCTGGTTTGAAGTTGATATTCAATTCAATATTATTTGCATGTCAATTAGGGTTTATGTTAAACAAATTACAGTTTACGCACATCTGGTAAAATCTTAAAACTCAAATCTCTCCTTTTTCAGAAAAGTGAAACTAAAGAAGCTGAAAGTACAGAAGGTGAAGCCGAGGCAGAAGCCGAATCGGCTACCACAGAGGAAACGGAAGCCACAGAAAAATCAGAAAATACAAATCAAAATGCTGCCACAGAATCTAAAGATGCTGACAGCAAAACAGGTATGTACAGCTATAGTTGCATTATCTTCAGACTAGAACATTCTCGTTGGTTCACTGCTAAACGATCCCTACGAGCAATGGTCTGTCGTTCAGTCCCCCTGCATTTACTATTGAGTCAACTGGCATGGTTTCGAATCCACGGTTTTAGGTGGCAAGGAGTAGTTACATGTCCATTTATTGAAATAAACTGTTAATACCAAAACGACCTAGTTTGTTTTAAGTGGACATAGGCCTATTAAACCCCATTTTTCTTTGTCAGTCAAAAGATAGAGATGTAATTGTCTAAATTTTGCATAACTAAATTGTGGGATCTGTTATTGTCAAACAGTACAGTGCAATACAGAATCCATTTCCATCGTTGTAGAGGTCAGTCGCAGCTTTAAAATATTGCGATGATTCCGTTATTATTACTTCCAAAGACAATGTTCAGAGCTATTCTTCTGTAATATTTTTTATATGCGATTTGTTCATATTTCTGTAAACTAAAATCGCGAACCTTTTCTACTTTCAGAAACAACAGAATCAACAACTGAAAAGCGATCATCTGAGGAAGCCAACGGAGAAGATGAAAGTCCCACAAAAAAAGTGAAATCAAACAACGGTGATTCGACAACTGCAGAGGCAGAGAAAGCCGATGCGTAGTTTAAATTATTTTATATACATAGAAACTTTAAAAATTCATATCATAGGGTTATAAACTCACAACCTCAAAGTCAAAGGTCCTCATTATACCATATTGAATCAAGTTGTAAAATTTGTGTCGTCCGTTTCATTAATTACTAGTTGTTTACTGTATGTAATAAATATTATTAAGGACATTACAGCCGTGTTATGTTTGTGTTGTGAAATTGGTGTTACACTACATGTGTGTTCCTGTTACAACACATGTGTGTGTACAATGTTCTGTGAAGCGACTATACTATATACCGGAAAATGACATGTTATACTGAATAACGGAAAACGCCCTAAATAGGTAAACCAGAGCCTTGCCTGTGTGTGCAGTTTTGGACCCAGGATTAGGTTTTTCAAGTATTCAGGATGACGAAGTGTTTTCTGGTATATAGTACATGTTTGTGAAGCTGCTGCAAAAGGGGGAGAAGAGGGGTTTTGATTTACATATGCTCGAGGTTTTGTGACCTTTCCCCCCATGAATCACATTCAATTATCCTTAATAAAAAGAAAGTTGTGAAAAATCTTTTGAACAAAAATGTGTAGCTACATGTATTTGAATGTTCTATTGCATTGTTTTCAAGTGAAAGTAGAAAAGTCTGGATCCAAAAGAAATTCTCTTCCTGGTTAACCAGACATAGGAACAGATTCTATACATTACATTTAGCTGCATAAGTTTGTATCAAGATGGTTTATAACTTTAGAATTCCCCTTTTCCAATATTGGCAGCTAAAATCCAAATTTGGTTCTTGTATTGTGGAAAGTAGTCCCATGGTTTGATTAAATATATTTTTTTAACTCTTTGTCGGGAGTTCATGAGGAAGTTAAATTGTACTTCGCAAGAAATTCGGCTCTCGCTTTCCCACCACTGCATAACGTCATTTTCCTAGAAATTACCAGGGTCCTGTTTCTTGAAACCTTTACTAAAAATAAAATCCAAATTTTAGTAGATACTTATTTTTTGATTGGCTAATAACTAAAATCAATCTAAAAGTACTAAAATTTCGATTTTTTCTTAGTTAAATTTCATGAAACTGGGACCCGGGTTTCATTGTCGGTTAGGTGGGTTGGTATTTGTAATATTTTGAAATACTGGCTGCAAAATTAAGAATTTATTTACCATGGGTAACGACATATTGGGCATGTATATTCTTGAGCGAAAGTGAATTGCAATCCAACCAGCTTTGGCGCGTTACTGGATGAAAACTATACTTTTAAAATTCATGTTGGGTAGGAATTAGGTCCATTTTAATTTGAATCTGTACGGGCGGTGGATCCCTGCATTGGCCGAAAAAGTTAATATGGTTTTTCAGGTTGACGACCCGACAAGTACAAATGTCTTGACATTCGGATGGGACGAGGGCCAGTGTATTCATTTGCGTGCATGGTGCCGCTGCCCGGGCAAAATAAAGGACACTGTGCACTAGGTGAAATTCCTAACTTATTAGAAAGATTTTCGCGGTGGCCCATGAAAATGATTGTTCGATATAAAATCAGTACCACCCCTAGTTCATACAGGTGTTAACCAAGAAACTTTATCGGAATTTATCGCCACTATCCCCCCTTGTTAATGATGCAGGACAGGGACAACCCAGTCGTACGCACGAGAGGAAAAATCCAGTCCCCTTGTGTGTACTGCGTCCAGCCCCTCCTCTAAAAATGCCATCATTTCACAGCGCTCGCATGAATTGGCCGACTGAACGAACGCTAGAATGTGCTAATTTTGTGGCAGTCTAAATTTGTTTTCTGGGGGAGTTAACACAAGTGCCTTAAATGCCAGGAAATCGCGTCTCCGGCCTCCAATTTCTGAAAATTCCATGGGGTTTAATTTTGAAGACAGACATACGACACATTCGGCAAACCTCGACAGATTCCGGTGCCCTATATCTAGACTCGGCTGTATAATGAAGTCCGCCATTTTGGAACTATTTTAAAGGACCCGGATAAACAAGGTTGCCCCCAGGAGATGGGTGCCAGTCAAGTCGTCCACAAGCGAAGTCGTCCACAACCGTTGGTGGAGTCGTCCACAAGGCATTGGTGATGTCGTCAACAACTATTAGTGATGTCGTCCACAACTAAATATGTTTATGAATGTGTTAATGAATTTGTTATTTATGGAATAAAACGATTTACTTTGTTGTTTATTTGCCGGGAGAAAGGGTGACAACGCAGAAAAAACTATACTAATTAAAAATACATCGTGTGGACGACTCCAAAAAACGTATTACAATTACAATATCCAGAAATTATTTACTTTGTTGTTTTTTTACCGATAGAAAGGGTGACCACACATTAAAACTATACTATTTACAAATACATTATGTGTCCAGAAATTATACTAAGTCGTGTGGACGACTCCACCAACGGGTGTGGACAGCTTAACCAGATTTTGGGACTTTTTTGTAAAAGCGGAACGTTTTCCTGTTAGAGTAAATCGGTAGTCGATAAGCCGCATCGCAAATGTATGGTCGTAGGTACATATCAATGACTATCAGACATCCGAGTCTAGATGAAGGTTACGGAGAGTACCGGAATCTGTCGAGGTTTGCCGAATGACATACGACATACATTGTGCTATGGCTGAAAAATATTTCCCAGGCATGCAGCAGCACTGTAACGTACTCTTAAATCGAATTCGGTCTAAGAAACTTTTACGTGCACCGCTAGTGTATAAACGGGGCCTTGATTTTTTGTCCCATCCTAGCGACTAGACAACTGTCCATGTCGGGTCCTCCGTTCTGCACCACTGAAAAAGTGAAGCCACGCCCGAAAATCACGATCCTGGTGAACTTTCTCGCCAATGCATGCATCGAACCCGCGACTTTCAGGCTAGCGAGCCAGCGTCTTATCCACTTAGCCACTGTGTCTTCTTCCCTAGCCATACAAACCAACCCTTTCATACGCTATCTTACGTTTTTTAGTGGTAGAGGTCACAGTTATAACGGATTTCGAGATGACATAGTTATGCCTATCTTAAATATGTAGAAAAAAAAATCCAGCGACCCGAGTCTACCTTTTTACATGTCTGCCTAGTCGTTTGGATGGCACGTAAAATCGCGGTCCACTCACGTACGGGCATGCGCATAAAACAGCCCATGACAGTAATAACATTCAATAACGAAACCTGTAACAACACACTAATATAGTCTCAAATAATTGCCGTCTTCATTAGCCCAGTCGGTGCAGAAAAGTAGGGCTTTAACCCTCCATTTAATTTTTGAAAGGAATGTGTTAGCAACGTTAAAGTACATTTCTATCGGTGTGTTCTAGACGACGGTGGAAGGTCAGAGATATTTGGGGTTATCTCCCATGCCCTTTCGTATCAAAAATGTGAGTGTGAATGAATGAGATGGGGTTTACCGTCCTACGCTTCTGCACCTAACCTGGACATACGCCATACAGTGTGCTACGAGGGAAAATTTGCCCGGGCAGCAACTGAATTCCAACTGCCAAGGGATCTTTTACGTGCATGCCAATGTGTACACGGGACCTCAGTTTTTCGTCCCATCCGAACGACTAGGCAAATGTTGACTGGCCCTCCGTCTGCATCACTGACAAGAGTAAATCACGACCCACTGACAACTTTTAGCACCATGAACACTATACCTATCATATTTAGATTGTCAAGGATATAGCCAGAATGTGTGAGGCACGTGGACTAGATACCTACTTGGCCTCGATGTTCACTGAACAGAATGAAGTATCTTCATTCATTCATGAAGTAACGTGATAATTAGGGTTAACATAGCCTATAGTCGAGTGACAGGCCTATCGCAGAAGAACATTTATTTTGAAAACCGGAGTAAACCCACGAGATTGTGAAGTAGTCCCCTACGCGGGTGATTATCTCAGCACCCTCGGAAAAACTATATATATACACATGTCCGTAAGAAAGTATACACGAAAGTTTTGTTTAGATTAAAAACAATTGATAAAACATTACTGAGCTTGTCTCTTGCATCCAAACTCAACATTTCTAAGCAACAAAAGGTGAAACAAATTGAAATTGTATACCAAATACCACAAAGAATGAAAAAAAACCCGACGTTGGTTAATACAACACGAAATGCACAGCGTATACAGTACTTTCTTTTGGGCATCAGTGTAGTTTCTTTGTGAAGAGGAAAATCTGGGCCTGTTTCATGAGATTATAACTAAAGATAAAATCCAAATTTGAGTAATTTGATTGGATAATATTAGATTGATTTAAGTGCGTAGCCAATTAAAATTGAAGTATCTACTAATAGTTGGATTTTATCTTTAGTTAAGATTCGAGAAACAGGGTCCAGACGTTACATAGAAAACCAAACTAGCTTGATTTACTTTTCGAACAACGTACACACGCCACGCATTGATTACTTTTCGGAGATGATTTTTATTTATTTAGAAAAAAATATATGTCAATCTTACTTTTTCCAATGGGCCCCTGGCCCTGATCCCTTGGTCCCGGCCCGACGGTCCAGCCCCGCCCATCCTGTCCATAGGTTATAATAATATACTCTCACACTAGGCATCGAACCCACGACTACTCCAAGCTAAATGTAGTGTATACAACAATCGGAGCAGAAGAGTAGGACGTTAAACCCCGTTTATAGAGCTCGAAGTTCAACACCTTATAGACGTTTCCCTGAAGCAATGGCCCGAGAAATCCCTTTGTTGGGGTTCGGTCTAATCAAACGAAACACTGCGAGGAGATATGCACCTTGGGCCACTATGTGATCACAACACCCCCGCTGACACTATGTCGAGAACTGGTACCGAGTTCACAAAGCATTCTCAGAAGTTGATAATTTTACTCAAAATTGATCGCCTTATTTTATCTAAAATATAGCCCTTTATAGAAAAAAATTGTTGTTTAATGAATCAAATACACCAGTAAGAACTATGTGCAAAGTTTTGTGTTTCGTGATCAAAGATATTTTTCATAAACAGTGATCGAAAGTTGAGTAAATTCTCAACCTAAGTCTGAGAATGCTTTGTTAACTTGGGACCCGGATGAATAACAAGTCCACCATAGGCAGTCAGTCTCACACTGTACAAAACTGTGACAATAACGAACAATGCAGGTGTTTTCCCGCGCAAACATGGGTTAATCAACTGTTACAAACGACAGGTGCACGAGCCAGTCTATATCCAGAAACACACTTTTGTCTTCGCTTGTCAACTTTTCACCTCACAATAAAAAAGAATCACTGACTGAGATACTACAACAATATGAAAGGCTACTATTTTTTGTTTGTTTGTACCATTAGACTATCAAACAGATAGGCTATATCCAACCTCGTGCGCTCTGTATCATAAAGCCTCCCCGATTGTACGTAGCAAGGAGTAGGGTCGCCTGTCCAACCTCGGGGTTTTTCTCTTGGCTCCCTGCCCCCCCCCCCACACTGCTAAAGACCCCTACTTGCAAGCAACTTATTAAAATAAATTTGAACCATGGGTTAGTTCCGAAATGACCTAGGTTGTGTCGAGTAACGTTACCCCCCCCCCCCTTCTCTCTCTCTCTCAGTTTAACTTATTAACTGCATAACTAACTACAGCTTGTAACCTACTTTATGTCGAGCGGATGTTAAACCCCATTTCTCTCTCTCTCTCTCTCTCTCTCTTTTTTCTCAGTTTAAAATATTAACTGCATAACTGCAGCTTGTAACCAGGGCATATTTCTATACCAGAGTCGTGGCCTTTTAAACCATAAAGAGAATATGTGTAATAATAATATTGCGGTTTGGGGGAGATTCGTTTAAACTGCATGCGTAATTAAACGGAGAGTCTAAAAGCTCGAGAATATACAGAATGCTATCGCCAACGAAACTATTGTAAAAAAAAAAACAACAACACAAACCAAACGGTCAAACGTTCGAAGGGTTATTTCAAGGACAGATGCGGGGTTAACCAACATGTAAAAGAACCGTTGACAATCGCCAATAATTTAGCGAAACTGCAGCAGCTTGGGCCAAGTGCCCCTTTTAGCACACTGCATGGTGTATATATTAAACCCGTGTTAATTTTATTTCAACAATTCGCTTGTGCGTAGGGGTCTTTAGCAGTGGGAGGAAACTGGAGAAAACCAACGAGGCTGGACCGGTGATCCTACTCCTTGTCACTTACAACCGGGAATTCGAAACCCCGCCAGTTGACCTAATTGGCATGCTTTATTAGTAAGTGCAGGAGGACCGCACTACACGCAAAACAAAAATCTACAAGAAAAACCTGCACAAGACAGAAAATAGACCCCCCCCCCTCAAAACCCCAACCCCACTACGAATTAAGTGAATGAACAGCGCGAACGTGCCGACCATTCGATCATCCCCCCCCCCCCCGGTGTAATTAAACAGTATTGGTTAAAGGGACAATACCACTCTTGCTGGCTTGACAGGTCCAGAATTTTTTTTTAGCCTTATTTTAACTACTAGATGTTTAAGTGTCCTACCTGTTGTGTAAATTATCCATTACAACCTATCTTTTTTGTCCAGAGGGTTCGAAAATATGTTTAAATCCAAGTGACATTTGAAAGAGTTTACGTAAAGCTTTTCAAACCAAGTTACAGCATATATAGTTGAATTTTTCCAATTTTTAAAATTAGGTGTGTTAAGGTGAAATTTGTATTATTTTTTAATTGGAATACTGTAAAATAGTACAATTTGTTGACCAGAATAAAGATTGGAACATATTATTCAGTTACAATAAGAGTGGTATTGGGGCTTTAATAAACGCCATTTCATGTTATTATACGTTTCCCAGTTATACCTCGAGCGTTTTCGTGATTAATATATATATATATATATGGCCCATATCATAAGCACGGTTCATAATTAAGATAAGCGTGATCAATCTCACCTACGATCATTGTGTGAACTAATGGAAGCATTGACATTCTGTTTTAGAATTAGGTCACACACAAAAAATCCTCCAAGACTTAGGGCTCTTTTAAAAAGGCGGGGAGACTGGATCACGGTCGGCGATCTGATAGAATAATATTATAACCGCGGAGGAATGAATGAATGAATGAAATGGGGTTTAACGTCCTACGCTTAAGCACCGTACCTGGGCTAATTGAAGACGGGCATACGCCACAGTGTGCAATGAGGGAAATTTTGCCCGGGCAGCGGCGCTACGGCCTACTCTTATATCGAATTCCAACTGCCAAGGGATCTTTTACGTGCACTCCAATTTGTACACGGGACCTCGGTTTTTCGTCCCATCCGAACGACTAGGCAGCTGTCCTTGTCAGGCCCTCCTTCTGCATCACTGACAAGGGGAAATCACGCCGGAAAATCGAGATGAACTTTCTCGGCCAATGCAGGGATCGAACACTCAACCTCCAGGCTAGCGAACCAGCGCCTTATCCACTTAGCCACAGTGATCCCTAACCGCGGAGGAATCAATTGACATTCTATTATAGCTTCCATTTGAGTCAATTAGGTCATAAACAAAAAAAAAAGAAAAAAGACAAGAAGCGATTCTTGATTGGGGGGAGGGGCTTCCATCCTTAGCTCCTATAGGCGAGGGTCCAGAGGCCGCAATAACCTGAAGGGGAAAGAGTATAATATACATGACTTGCGGACAAATTATTTTTACGGGTCGGCGATCCGATAGAATTATAACCGCGGAGGATTCAATATATATCGTTCTTGGCTACGACACCAAGGTAGGGTATATACCTCTCTATATTTGATAGATTTAATACTACGACACTATCGGGCTGTTAAAACCCCTAGACTTTGGGCTCTTGTGAAAAAAGACGGGGAGACGGAATCACAAGTCTGCGATCTGACAGAATAATATTAAAAACGTAGAGGATTCGATATATTTCGTTCTTGGCTACGGCACCAAGGTATCTAGGCCCTAGTTTTAGTCTATATCTGATAGATTTAATACTACGACACTATCGGGCTGTTTTTAAAGAAAGCAAATAAAACCCCTAGACGGGGAGACCGGATCACGGGTCGGGGATCTGATAGGATTATAACCGCGGAGGATTCTATATATTTCGTTCTTTGTCATGGCTACGACACCAATGTATATCTAGGCCCTATAGTTTTAGTCTATATCTAATAGATTTAATACTACGACACTATTGGACTGTTATTGAAGAAAGCACATAATATAAATATCAAAGATGACGTCTGCGAGTTTCAGCAGCGCGGGATAATCGATATCGTTGTTAGTAGTTACGATTCCAACCTAAAAGAAAAAATCAATATTCGCCAAGAGTTGTTTTTCTATGATCAATGATAAATTGATGTTGTTTTGTGTATATTGTTAACGTTTGTAGGTTATAATAAATTACACACGTATGATGTAAGGTGTACGGGCACCTGTCGATCACACAAATAATGAATGTTTTGGGTAATAGGTATAAAGGTATAAAAGAGATAGCAGGATCTAAGAATTGTTAGCTTATTGCAGTATATCTATATATAGGCCTATATTTAATGTCGATGTAATGCACACAGGTCTATATATTCATTCGTGAAATGAAATAAAATGAAATGGTGTTTAACGTCCTATTGTTTTGTTCCTATCTTGGCTAATGAGGATGGGCACATACGTCATACAGTGTGGTGCTATGAGGGACATTTTCCCCGGGCAGTGGCACTATGGCCTACTCTTATATTAAATTCCAACTGTCAAGGAATCGATAACGTGCATGCCAATGTGTACATAGGGATCTCCGTTTTTCGTCCCATCCGAATGACTAGGAAGCTGTCCATGTCTGGCACTCAGTCCTGAAAAGGGAGAACCATGCTGGAAATCTGGATGAACTTTATCGGCCAATGAAGGGATCAAACACCCGTTTCCTCTTGCCAGTAGTACTGGGCAATGTCTAGTGGATCGGATGAATGGAGAGGAAACCTTGACAGTTGGGATTCAAAGTAATAGTAGGCGGTGGCGCGATGTCCGGGCAGACTCTCACACATGTGCCCATTCGGTGCAGATAACAGTAGGACGGTAAACCCCATTTCAGTTCTAAAAACACAATAAAGGTTTCACTGTAGCTAATACGGGTATAGGTTTTTGATTTAGAAATTCAGCTTAATTTGTTGAGATTTGGTACTCGATCGCTTGTCCAAATTATAAAGGCATGTTGTAAAAAAAATTACACCCCACCCCCCTTATCTTATTTCAAAAGAAGCTGGGATTGGTGGGGGGAGGGCGGTTACCTAGCTCCCGTGTGATGAATATCAGTCTAATACAATACTCACAAATATACCCACCTTTATAAGAGCGATCAAAAATAAACTCGAGGCGCACTTAATAAACAGGCATTATGTCTATTGCATGTCTTTCTTTTGGCCTTAAATATTACGTAGGTTAGAACGTTTCGGTCATTTATTGATTAAATTTAAAAATGGAGAATTTTTGAAATATTATAGCGAGAACGGTTAGCTCCTTTTTTTTAACCTTACATAATAATGTCCCTTCAACAGTTAACTTGGGTTTACCGCGGGATTTTGACGTGGCGATGAAGCGAACTCTCCCAAGAACGCTCTGGGCCAACTAAAACCAGAACCTCCTGGTTCTCATTAAATTTTCATAAAGCCCGTCATTCAATCAACTGGCGTGGTTTCAAATCCCCTATTGTACGTGACAAGGAGTAGGGTCGCGATCGCCTTCCAACCTAGTGGGGTTTCTCCAGGTCCCCCGGTTTCCTCCCAATGCTAAAGACCCCTAGCGCAAGCGAATTATTGAAATAAAATTAAACCATATGTTAGTCCCGAAATTACCTAGTTTGTGTCGAGTGGAAATCGTAAGCCATGTAAATAATTATCTAATCAAGTGAACAGTTTGATATCACAAAATATATCACTTTTTTATCCGCATCAAAAAATTAATAGATCTATAAAATATTTGAGATCAGAATTTCTTAAATTATGGTAGTCTATATAATATTCGATCCTTTGGCTTTTATTAAATTTGCTCTTGATTTCTCGCTAATCAGGATGTCCGGGTGATAGCTGAGAAATTTATTCCGGGATTTCTGGGTGTTATTTCCCCTTGTCAGAAGTTAGGAACAAGGTTTAGTATGGACCTTATGTCCATGGGTTTAGTGTCTAGTCGTTGGGATGGGACGAAACCCGATAAAACGTGTTGACATTGTTAAGAAAATAAAAATCCTCGGGGTAGGAAATCAACTAAGAATAGGCCAGAAACGCTGCCAAATGGGCACGTTTTTCTCACGTAGCACACTATGTAATTAATGTGTCTTCATTACATTAGCCATATGATCGTGCAGAAAAGTAGGACGCTGTCCGGTAATTCATAAATTCCTTTTTATTTCATAACCTAGCTTTCCAAATTTTACTAAAAATGATGTACGTGTAGTCATTACATCCCTTTCTATGGTTTAACGAATCTACTACGCCGCGGGAATATACATCAGGCCAATATCCACAACTTTAATACATATATTTTTTAGTCGGCTATAAATACAGTGCAGTTATACGCGCACTTCTTTTTCTCTGTCTCTGCTCCATTTTTCATACACAACACTGTTCCGCGTGCAAGGTACATACATAATTATCAGGTTTATTTACGGAAAACTTCAAATAGACTCGAATGTTTATTTTATTTGAATAAACATATAAAATTAGCAGGAGGCAACGCCATTAAAAGTCTTAATGTTCTCGACACAAAAGACTGACCCCGATATGTCACAAAATAAATAAATTAGGATGACCCCGCGAATGATTACGTGGTATAAACTATTTTCAACCAATCATCTTTAAGCATTGATGCCTGATGCGGATCTTGTTCTGAAACCACGTACTATATCCGGTTGATATTATTAATTTTTGTGCTCGTGAGTGAAAAACATCTGTTTGGCTGAGAAAGACAGAAATCCGAGATTTATATTATTCAAAAATTACAGGTAAGTAGCTTCGATATTGATTTGTATTATTTGGTCAAAGAAAAGCTTTTATAGTGAAGAAACGTGATTTTTTTAATAGACTTATTAAAACTTAGACACCCCTTTTCGGTTTTATTTTTCGGTGATAAATGTGATGCATATATCGTCACTATCGTGTAGAATCTATATATGTCATAATTTTTTTAAAAATTCTTTTGTTGTTAGTAAAAGTCATAGTTAGAGTCAAAAAGAAATTTGGGTTCAATTGGGAATTTGTACTTTGTTTTAAAATGTTTTATAATACTAATTATTAGTGTAATACTATAATAGAAATAGATTAATTAGATTCATAGATGAATATTTTTTGCAGTAGACATTAGATGGATAAAATTTTTATTACATTCAACAACCATTTTGGTCAGCATGTAACAGTAAATTATACATGTAGGCCTAACAATATATTAAACATAATTATGATATGATATCAGAAAGAGATGAAAGCTACATAAATGGTGGAGAGGGCAATTAGGCCTACTATTACTAAGTTCTTTGCAGGGTCGGATTAAGTGTGGGGGGGGGGGTGACTAGGCCGCAGCCACGGTCCTGTACTTTACCCCCTACCCCTACCCCTGTACAATAATATTCATACCGGTATTGTAAATAAATATGTTTGTGTTGCTTCAGCAGATTTAATTTAACAAAGGGTCTGTTACAGGTAAAGACCCAATATGTGTAAACTATTTATTATAATAAAGTGGTACCATAAGTTGGTCCTAAAATACCCTAGTTTGTATTGAGGCCAAATAGTTAATGCACATATTTTGGATAATAAGGTCGTTCATTGAGTCAAGTAATGTGGTTTCGATTCCCTACATGTATGTGACAAGGAGTAGGGTCGCTTCGCTTGTCCAGCCTTGTTGGTTTTCGATGGGTCCTATGGTTTCCTCCTAGTGCTAAAAGTAGCACAGTCTTTCGGGTCCCCTGTCATTTCAGTCTCAGTAGGACAACTTTTTTTGACTCTAATGAAATATTAAAAGGCTGTTGAAAATTTATGAGGTATATAGTAACAGCTGTTTGTTTTTTCATTTTATGTGAGACTGATATTTGTCTTTTCTTTTATTTAAAGGGACAATAACACTCTTGCTGTCTTGACAGTTCCCAAAAAACAAAAATAGCCTTATTTCAACTACTAGATGTTTAAGTGTACTACCTGTTGTGTAAATTATCTTACTTGTCTAGAGGGTTCGAAAATATGTTTAAATCCAAGTTGCATATGACAGTGCTTACGTAAGGCTTTTCAAACCATGTTATGGCATGTAGTTGAATTTTTCCAATTTTTAAAATTAGGTGTATTAAAATGTAATTCGTATAATTTTTTAATTGAAATATTGTAAAATAGTACAAATTATTGACCAGAATAAAGATTGGAACATATTATTCAGTTACAACAAGAGTGGTATTGGGGCTTTAATATTCTCCTTTGTTTTGTTTCATCGGCGAGTATAGAACTTGACAATAAAATATTGTTGAAAATTTGTGTATATTTGGTTTAAACAATATTTTATTTCTATCGTATCATGCTTATTCACAAATACTGATATTGTGATAACAAACAGCTTTATGGATAACATTCACTAGGTTTATTAACTGCAACGTTTCAATGAGGACACTCTCTCACCGTTATCAAGCAATTGTTATTATATACCACTTTCACTAAATGCCATTCAAAGATACTGATATTGTGGATCTGAAAACAAGCCATAGCTTATATAAATATTACAGTATTAATAATACTTCGTTGTTTTTCTTTTTCTCAAATAGTAAGCAAGCTTGGCTGACTGATCACAGGCTAATGTTTTTTCGTGAAACAGAATAATTGCAATCACACGGCCGCTATTCTCGATGATTGACAACTCACGTTTTTCTTCATCTACCAAAGAACCCCATTTCTCTCTAACTTATAAATCTTATTCTTATGTTTTTTTATATTTCAGTCATGATTCCCAAGTTATTAACGACGGCTGTAGCTAGCATTGTTTTGTTATATGTATTAAATATATCTGGTAAACCTGTGGCGCCACCAAAACCAGTCGAAGGAAACTCAAAAGATGAAGAGGCGGTAAATGTAATGAGAAAACTATTTTAAATTTATACCCCAAAAATAGATTTCTCATCTTTCTTTTATTTTAGGAGAACGCTAGATCGAAGACAGTCCTTAGCATTTTATGACGCCATATGTGGGTAAGAGTTGGGCTTGGCTAAGCGTTAGGGCTAGCCCTGTCTACAACTCAATACTCTGACGAAAGCTGCAGTTCCTAGCCCTTACCCTTATCCTAACCCATAGTCCACATATGATGTCAAAATGCTAAGGACCGTCTTCGATCTAGCGTTCTCTTTTCTTTTATTTAAGAAACAAGCAGCTTCATCAATTTTATCTCCGCCCGAAGACTGAAAATATTTTACCTTTGTGCTTCGGGGGTTGGATGGCCAAATGGCTAGCAAGTGTGCGCTGTATCATAAAGCCTGTCATTGGCTTGTTTTTGAATCTCCGGTTGTACGTGGCAAGGAGTATGGTCGCCTGCCTAACGCCATGGGTTTTCTCCGGGTCCTCCAGTTTCCTGCCACTGCTAAAGACACCTTCATGCAAGCAAATTATTGAAATAAAATTTAATCATGTGTTAGTCCCGAAATGACCTAGTTTGTGTCGAGTGGACCTTGTGATTTTCATGTGAGAGATGTTGAATAAGGTACATTGGAAACTACAATATTGGGGAAAGTTTTATCAATAAAAGAAATAGAATTAGTAATTATGATTTCTTAATATGTGTTATAATCTATTTTAGTAAATGTGAGCGTAAATTTCAATTTATCATAACTTTGTCAATAATAGAGATTAACTTTTGCAATATTGTAGTTTGAAAGCGATTACACAAGTGTCAAATGACTCATCAAGCGATAGATTTTCATATGTCAAGGGGTTAGAACACACTTGTGATAAGTCAAAATGCCTGATTTTGAGAAAATTGCAATTTAAACTTTTGATTCACATTAATTAATATTTTTGATCGATATTGTCAGACATTTTGAAATGAGCGATGGTATTGATTTATATACCAATAGAAAGAGAATTACAAGCGCTTTATTTTAACTTATCACAATTATGTTCTAAACCCTCGATGTGAAAACCTCAAAGCGATATTTGAAAAACATCTATTTACCATCACTAATGGCCACAATCTAATTAAAACGCAGATCCTATTTCGTTTTACTTGTCTTTACTACGCTAGGAACTCTTTTTGAGGGATTAGCCAATGAAACAGTCTGTTACGGCCAGCCTTTGGCGTGAGGTGCACGGAACGGTGGGTAATCCACTAGAAACATTAACACTGATTGGTTAATCAAATGTTTGATGTCATAGGGTCAAATGTCGCTTGTTTGGCCTCTGATGCAACCTCCCAGTACAACCGGTCAGATCTTCCTGTAGTGTTGGACGTCGGAAAATAAAAACGAAATATAAATCTGTATTGTAATCGGATTGTAGCGAACAAATTTTCCCGGGACAGAAAAAGCAGTTTTGATTAAGCTGATTGTTTCTATGAATTTTTTGTCTGTTTTAGTTAATAACACATGCTTGGTTTTAAGCAGGCCTGGAAATAATAGTTTTAGATGTACCGGACGAAATGTCAGACACTAATGAAATAGTACCGGACAATTTCAACTGAGTGCCAGACATGTATTAATAATATCAATAAAAAAGACAAATCAGTGCCGGACAAAATGACAGGCACCAGAGGTTTTGTGCCTGACAAAGTCTGAATCTTGTGTCTGACATTGTCTGTGACAGGTGCCTTATTTCCAGGCCTGGTTTTAGGGTCCGCATAAACTTTTCTTTTGTTGCTCATAATTAACATGTTTAATTATGCCGTTAGTGCACTGGGTCCCGTTTCTCAAAATCTTACCTGAAGGTAAAATCCAAATCAATTGGCTAAGCACTAAAATCAATCTAATATTATCATATCAAATTACTAAAAAAATGGATTTTGTCTTAGTTAAAATTACGTGAAACAAGCTCCAGGGCTTTAGATTAAAATTTCTTGGGTTAGAATTTTGGTTTGGAACAAGGATTTGAGTTATGCATGCAACTAGGCCATATATACAAACAAAACACATACTTATGGAAAACAGCTACTAGTGTATTTAAGGCGAATTTTCGTAGAGAGTATTCTCTCTGTGTTATCAATCTACATTGTAATTTAAAGAACATAGGCCATATAGAAGAATATTCTCACTTCACTTAAGAAGGCATCACGAGACATGATCCATTTTATTTTAAAAACGAATCTCATTAATTGTTGCACGTGAATGTTTTATCCAGTTACAGGAAGTAGCTCTAACAAATGGTTGAATAAAACCTGAAACGTGGCATAGGCTCATTTATCATGTAGACTAGCTAGACAGCCCGAATAAATCATATTGGCAATCATAAATGACATTAAATAATCATACATTCATACAAACAACATGATGAAATAAATGTAGTGTTTTGGAATGTGATGTTTGTGAGGAATCATTTAGCTGGTAGTGCTCCCTTGACACCCCCCCCCCCCCCACAAATATAAAAACCTAATCAACTCATCAAATAGGATTATTTAAAATTGCTGAAGGAGGCTTCACATTTGATTTAAAGGTCTGTCATTGAGTTTTCACCGGGTATTCAAGTTTCCTCCCACTGCTAAATACCCCTACGCACAAGCGAATTATTGAAATAAAATTTTAAAAAACCCATACGTTGGTCCCGAAATGACTAAGTGTGTGTCAAATGGAGGTTAAACCCCATTTCTCTTTCTACCTCTCTTATTCACACCTCTTTCAGGACAGGGAACATTTAATGTGCCTGGCCGTGGAATCAAAACTTTGTTACTATACTCAATGACAGACCTTAAAATCAAACACATATGGTCCAAGGTTGTCATTCCATTCTTTTTCAAATTTAAATACTTTTATTTTAATTCCTTTAAAACAAGACTTTACAAAGTCAGACTTTTTATGTTTGGAAAGGTGTTTTGATTTCCAACCATTCATTTTTTATGGCCTACATATGGTCCCAAAGTGTCATTCCATTCTTTTTTAAATTTAAATACTTTTATTTTAATTCCTTTAAATAAGCCTTTACAAATTCAGACTTTTAACGTTTTGAATTCCAATAATTCATTTTTTATGGTCCAGTAGTAGGTGCTGGAAATGATTTTAATATATTTTATATTTCTGTATTTCATAAAATAACTGGGATGCACTCAATGATTTTAAACTGTTTGATTTATTTATTAAAATAACTGAGATGCACTCAATGGTTTTAAACTGTTTATTAAAATAACTTGGATGCACTCGATAGTTTAAAACTGTTTATTAAAATAACTTGGATGCACTCAATGGTTGTAAACTGTTTAATTTGTTTATTGGAATAACTGGGGTACTCTACTCTACCAGGGTGTCCCAATCAACTTGTCCTATCTTTAAACAGTAAAAATTAAAGTTACATCATTCAAGAGCTAAATGTGATTACTGCAAGTCTTAATTTAGGCTTCAGATGTTATAGAAATTATACATCTAATTCCTGGCAGGACAATTTAGGACGCTTGGAATGGAAAATAGCGTTGGACATTTCAGGTGTTAATTTGATGTTATTTTATCAACAGAATACTGGTTTAGAGTATGATAGATATTTACGAGAAGTTGTGTCAGTTCTAGAAGAAGATGATGATTTCAGGAAAAAATTAGAAGCCGCCAACGTGTCGGAAATTAAGGTATTTATTTAAATAAAATTCAGAATGTTTTTTTTTTCCAGCACTCGAAAAAGATGTATGAAATAGTTATGTACCTCTTTCTGGTAATATCGGGGAAGGTTGGATGGTCGAATGGTTAGCACAAGCATGTTACATCTTAAGATTCGTCATTGAGTCAACTGGCGTGGTTTCGATTCCATGGTTGTGCGTGACAACTTCGTGGGGTTTTCTCCAGGTCCTCCGTTTTCCTCCCACTGCTAAAGACCCCTACGAGCAAGCGAATAGTTAAAAAAAATTTGAGCCATATGTTAGTCCCAAATTGACCTAGTTTGTGTCGAGTGGACATTATACAATGTTTCTCTCTCATTCTCTCCTCTCCTTTGTTGTACATGAAAAGAGTTATTAAAATCTTTAACACTCAGGGAGAGGGGTTTAATATACATGTAGGCTATGCCTGTTCCCCAATCCCTATTCAGATACAAATATGAATAAAAATATTGCTTATAAAAATTCTCTCTTCTGGTTACCTGCCATATGCTAAAGACTGCTATGTGCAAGTGAATTATTTGGGGGTCGTGGGGTTGAGTTTTCAAACATGACATATGCTCCTTAGATCATAATGTCTCTCATTGAGTCAAGTGGTGTGGTTTCGATTCAAAGTGTATATGTGAGGCCAGGGTGTAGTTTTGTCTGCTCAATCTCATGGGTTTTCACCATTACATCCTGTTTCCTCAAACTGCTAATGAAATAATATGTTCCATAATATTAAGTCAATCATGGCAGATTAAGTAGTTAATCAAGGTAGGTGTAAAGATGGTTGATCACTTAATTACCTAATCAGTCCAGCCTATTGTCAAGGATAATAGTTATATACTCATCAGGTTTAATCTCACTGTGCCCCCCAATTCACTGGTGTTATTGGGGACTGGTGTGAAAACCTAAGTACACAAAGGATTATAGACTGTATCCTTATTAGTACTGTTCATCTGGTTAAGATTTAATTATTTTAATGATTAAAATATATAAGGTTAAGTTTAAGTGTTATTAATTTTGGAATTAGAATATTATTCACTATGCCTTGATGTCCGATTGGGCATATTCCTGGTCGAATAACTTTGGGCGTTTGGAAAAAAAGTGTCAGACAATTAGGAATATTCGGGCAAAATCCCATCACTATACCCCCTTATTATTATTTTTTTTTTTTTTATTGATTTATGTATTTTTCAGGATGGCAGTATCGCTAGAAATTTAGAATTCGTGGGAAATCACATCAGAACCAAGTTAGACGAAATCAAGCGTCGAGAAGTGGAACGTTTACAGGAGTTGGCCAGGTTAAAAATGAGATCTATGAAGGGTACGCAAGTCTTGCATAATATAGCCTATCATGGAGGTATGCCCTCAATTGTAATTTGTTGTTACTATGGTTTCGTTCTGTTGCCATGCCAACCATAGTCACCTGTTCTTTTTGCTGCCTTCTAGTTACCCGTTAGTTACCATGGTTACCATGGTTTATCACAGCTAAGTTTAAAACAACCTTTCTTTCTTTTTTTATTTCACTGTTTGTTTTATCTGTTTGGTAAAACCAAGGCCCGAGTTAACAAAGCATTCTCAGACTTAAAGTTACATTATTCAAGATAGAGATAAGAACTAGCCATTCTTGCTATAATAGTTCGAAAGTAGGTGATGTAAAATGAATAATTTGAAAATTTCATTCAAATTACTCTATTGCAAGCGAAGATATTGGCATTTGAAGATTTGGCCGACCTGTGCAATAATTTCAACCACGGTCCTTGATGATCAAAGCTAAGACTCGAAGCGTCTGGCCGCGCCATATTTGATTTATCACTGAAACGTTTTAATCTGTTTAATATCGGAGCAATCTGATGCTATCCAAAGTTGATTCAGGCCTGGATCAGTTAATTAATGTCTTATTAATACTTTAGAAAACATTTCACGCCCAAATAAAGACCTGCACTAGGCAGATTTAGCTCTTGAATAATGCATGTTTAAGTTGAGAATTTACTCAAAATTGTTCGTCTTATTTTAACTAAATTAAAGCCCTTATTAAAACTTTCGTTGTTTTAATATATTAAATACACCATTAAGTAACTATGTGCAAAGATTTGTGTTTCTGGATCAAAGATATTTCTCATAAACAGTGATAACATTCTTGACTTAAATCTGAGAATGCTTTGTGAACCCAGGGCCTGATTAATGAAGTGTGCCCCGAGAGAAAGTGGAGTAATTTCTCAACTTAAGTCTGAGAATGCTTTGTTAACTTGGGGCCTGTTCGATAAAACCAGATTCTTGTTGATGAAATTAACTGGACCCTCTTTCGTAAATTGTTCCCTCCCCCTTGTCAGTGGTGCAGGATATTCAACATATTCATTCTGCATTGTCTATTTTTTGAATGATTAATTCCGCCATTGTGTCAGTGTCAAAAAGAAATGATTTTTCTATCAACAAACCAGAGGGAGAACCATTATTTCTATTCAAGGGCCAGTTTGTTTCTGATAATGTCTGTTACCATGGTAATAGCCATATTTATATAGAATCTGTTTTTACTCACGTCATATAAGTCGCTAATCGTTGTTTGAGAGATTCTGAATCTTTTACAAGATAGTGAAAGTTGAATATCTATAAGAGATAGAGAGGTTTCCCAGGTTAACAGTTACATTTAGAATAGAGAGGTTTCCCAGGTTAACAGTTACATTTAGAATAGAGAGGTTTCCCAGGTTAACAGTTACATTTAGAATAGAGAGGTTTCCCAGGTTAACAGTTACATTTAGAATAGAGAGGTTTTGCAGCTTAACAGTTACATTTAGAAATAGAGAGGTTTCCCAGCTTAACGTTTACATTTAGAATAGAGAGGTTTCCCAGCTTAACGTTTACATTTAGAATAGAGAGGTTTCCCAGGTTAACAGTTACATTTAGATAAGAGAGGTTTCGCAGCTTAACGGTTACATTTAGAATAGAGAGGTTTAGCAACTTAATGGTTACATTAGATAAGAGAGGTTTCGTAGCATAACAGTTACATTTAGAATAGAGAGGTTTAGCAACTTAATGGTTACATTAGATAAGAGAGGTTTCGCAACTTATAGGTTACATTTAGAAATAGAGAGGTTTTGTAGCATAACAGTTACATTTAGATTAGAGAGATTTCGCAGCTTAACAGTTACATTTAGATAAGAGAGGTTTCGCAACTCATAGGTTACATTTAGAAAAAGAGAGGTTTCGTAGCATAACAGTTACATTTAGAATAGAGAGGTTTCCCAGCTTAACAGTTACATTTAGATAAGAGAGGTTTCGCAACTTATAGGTTACATTTAGAAATAGAGAGGTTTTGTAGCATAACAGTTACATTTAGAAATAGAGAGGTTTTGTAGCTTAACAGTTACATTTAGAAATAGAGAGGTTTCGTAGCATAACAGTTACATTTAGAATAGAGAGATTTCGCAGCTTAACAGTTACATTTAGATAAGAGAGGTTTCGCAACTTATAGGTTACATTTAGAAATAGAGAGGTTTCGTAGCATAACAGTTACATTTAGATAAGAGAGGTTTCGCAACTTATAGGTTACATTTAGAAATAGAGAGGTTTCGTAGCATAACAGTTACATTTAGAAATAGAGAGGTTTCGTAGCATAACAGTTACATTTAGATTAGAGAGGTTTCGCAGCTTAACAGTTACATTTAGATAAGAGAGGTTTCGCAACTTATAGGTTACATTTAGAAATAGAGAGGTTTTGTAGCTTAACGTTTACATTTAGAAATAGAGAGGTTTCGCAGCTTAACGGTTACATTTAGAAATAGAGAGGTTTCCCAGCTTAACAGTTACATTTAGAATAGAGAGGTTTCTTAGCTTAACGTTTACATTTAGAAATAGAGAGGTTTCTTAGCTTAACAGTTACATTTAGAAATAGAGAGGTTTCCCAGCTTAACAGTTACATTTAGATAAGTGCAAGTGAAAACGGTACATTATGATGTTTCGCTAAATTCACGCTTATAGTTACACTTAGTAGATGGTGACAGAAACTAGGTCCCAATCTCGATAGGACTACAAAACGGATAGATTGTTGGACCCACATTTTGTATCAGCCTCTTCTTATTTTGTTTACATGTAACATGAAGGAGAAGGTCTTCTGTAAAATTCAATCTTTCTACATTTTTAGTGTGGATTAGGCATGAATAGTTAGAAAATGTCAGAAATACAAATGACGATTAGTGGCTATAGCTATATATTTTGACTATCTTTTATATATTGTAATATGTGACCCACTCCCACAAAACCAGGGGGTTGGGATGGCCTAGTGGTCTAGAGTGCTGCGCTTAACCTCTAGCTGGCCGGCCACCTCTGGCTTGCGAATGTGGCATGGAGAAAGGGGCGCCTTCCCAACCTCGTGCGTTTCCTCCGAGCACGCCGGTTTCCTCTCACTGCTAAAGACCCCTACGCTCAAGTGAATTATTGAAATAAAATTGGACCATATGTTAGTCAAGCAATGACCTAGTTTGTGTCGAGTGGACGTTAAACCCCATTTCTCTCTCTCTTTCTTTTATGTAAAACAAATATTGCACTGGTTAAATATGCACTGCCTTTAAAAATATATATAGTTAAAATTGCTAAAATTGCTAATATAAAAATGCTCTGATCACACCACTAATAGAGTTCTAATGCAACTAATTTTATATTATTAATAGTTGAGATAACATTTCAGGCCTAAAAGATCGTAAATAGGTAGATTTAGCGCTTGCTAATGACAATGTATGTTTAACATTCATTTTAGAATTCTGTGTTAAAATCAAATAAAAAATATGTGTGGTTTAATGATCGAGGGCGAGACATTAAGTAATATATTTTAACAACAAGAGGACCATGAGGTCAAAGTGTTTTAACAATATATTACGCAATGTCTTAAGCTCAAGACGATTCAACTACTTAAAATACAGACACTCCGCACGTGCGCTTACAGTGAAAAACGTCATGCCAGTCTAATATTGTTAAAATATACGCTTGGCAAGTTGCCTGTACATTATTTGAAATAATGGTACGCCAGCATCAAAGGGTGACTTCACATCTGTGTGTGTTATTGAGTAAAACGATGACATACTGTAGACTAATATAGATAATAACTGTGATATATTAACTATGGTATATTAACTGTTAAATTATTAACTATGGTATATTTACTGTGTGTTATTAGGTGTGATATATTGATATAATACCAGGTGTTACAAACATAATAAAGTCATATATTGATTATTAATCTATCTTCTAAAAAATATAAACACATATATACACAGTACTTTCAATTTTATCTAAACATTTATTAATTTAATAGTAGTATAATAAATCACTAAAGACATCTAAATTTAATATTTGACTTTTTCAAATCTAATAACTCTGAAATAATCTAATAAAAAATTTATACAGTATACACCTACTTTCAATTTTGTCTGCACTTTTAATAATTAAATATTATGATAATAAATCACTAAAGAAACAGCCATGTGTTTTTTCCCCAGGACCTACGGTTTCCTCCCACTGTTAAAGACCCCTACACGCAAGCGAATTATTGAAATAAAATTAATCCATAGATTAGTCCCGAAATGACCTAGTTTGTGTGGAACAAAACTTAAACTCCATCTCTCTCTCTCTCTCTCTCTTCAGTACATTTCTCTCTCTATTATAATTTTTCTACTCCGACTGGGCTATTGAAAATAAATTAAACCATATGTTAGTTTCGAAATGACCTAGTTTGTGTCCAGCAGTGGCCTTTAAACCCTATCTCTCCCTCTCTCTCTCTCTCTCTCTCTCTCTCTCTCTCTCTCTCTATTATAACTTTTCTACTGGGATTGGGCTAATGAAGACCTCAACAGATGTTAAACCCCATCTCTCTCTCTCTCTCTCTCTCTCTCTCATAAAACACTAAAGAAATCAATAGGTAACAAACTTTAATTTCCATCTTATTCAAGCATAATAACTCCTTTGTATAGAAGTTTTATTACATATAAGTATATAAACTATACACCTATGACTTTAATCTAACTTACATCAATAATAATCAATTTTCAATCACTCACTTCACACGGCACCTGTCACCAGATTGAGTTTATTTTTATGTTTTTGTCTGTATACATGTGTTGTTTAGTTTGTTATAAATTTATTTAGTTATTTTATGAGATTTTGGTTATTTTGTACGAAGGTTTTAAGTTAAAACTAATAAATATACCACAGAGATTATCCTTTATTTAGTTATTTTATGAGATTTTGGTTATTTTGTACGAAGGTTTTAAGTTATAACTAATAAATATACATAAAGAGATTATCCTTTATTTAGTTATTTTATGAGATTTTGGTTATTTTGTACGAAGGTTTTAAGTTAAAAGTAATAAATATACTACAGAGATTATCCTTCCTTTGAAAAGAGAGAGAGAGAGAGAGAAATGGGGTTTAACATACACTTGACACAAACTAGGTCATTTCTCTCTCTAGGTCATCAGATGTTAAATGTCTTTCAGGGGCGGTTGGGATGGCCTAGTGGTCTAGAGTGCCGTGCTTCGACCTCTAGCTGGCCGGTCACCTATGGCTTACAGCTGTGGTTTCGAGCCCTAGTGTGAGCGTATGTGATATAGAGATAGGGGCGCCTTCTAAACCTCGTGGGTTTCCTCCGGGCACCTCGTTTCCTCACACTGCTAATGAGCCCTACAAGCAGGCGAATTATTGAAATGAAAATTGAAAACCATAAGTTAGTCCCAAAATGACCTAGTTTGTGTCGAGTGGATGTTAAACCCCATTTCTCTCTCTAAATGTCTTTTAGAGATAGTCGTGTTGAGATTACAGACATGAAAAACTAAATCTCTGAACCGCTTTATTAAATGATGTGTTTGTTATATGTTGACGTCTGTTTTTGTAGTGGTACCTTTAACTTTTCATACTTTCATACTTTACCGTGAAACAAAGTAGCTCTAATATTTTTTATATATATATACGTACATGTAGTAGTGTCTCTAGTATATTACCTTCATTTTTTTTCAATAATTGTTTATTTTAGGAGCCGTGAAAGATTTCCAGATGCCCGGTCATTTAGATGTGATGAACCCACATTCATTTGAAATGAAAGATTTGGAACATTTAATTAAAAAGGTAAAAAAAATGAAGTCCGCGTTATTTGAGTTGGCTCTTCATATTGAAGAATCTACAATAGTTTTTAGGGTCCTTTATTGGTGGCCCAACATATTCTCATAGGTGGGGGGGTGGGGCAAATTGTTAACGCCAGTGCGTTCGATCAGAAGTTCTGTTATTGAGTCAAATGCCATGGTTTCGATTCCCTGCTTGTACGTGACAAGGATTAGGGTCGCTTGTCAAACCTTGTGAGTTTTTCCAGTTCCTCCGGTTTCCGCCCAACACACAAGTGAATTATTGACATAAAATTGAACCATATGTTGAGTGGACAAAACCTCATTTCTCTCTATGTATTCTCACGACCAAGGTTGTGTGGTAGTATGTCATTGGCATGCACGTAAAAGATCCCTTGACAGTTGGAATTCAATATAAGTGTTACTGTAGGTCATAGTGCTGCTTTCGGGGAAAAATTTCTCTCATAGCACACTGTATGGTGTTCATGTATGTCCATCTTCATTAGCCCAGCCGGAGTAGAACAGTAGGACGTTAAACCCCATTTCATTTCTTGTATGTCCAGCATTCGGCAAACCTCGACAGATTCCGGTACTCTCCGTAACCTACATCTAGACTAGGATGTATGATAGTAATTGATATGTACCTACGACCATACACTTGCGATGCGGCTAGTCAACTCAACAGGAAAACGTGCCGCTTTCACAAAATAGTCCCAAAATAGTGTCTTTTCTAGATATATTATCTCTATGGGGGGCAGCCATTTTTTAGTTTGTTGATATAATCTCCATGGCCATGGGGACAGCCTTTGTTTATCTTTAAAATAGTCCAAAATGGCGGACTTCATCATACAGCCGAGTCTAGATGTAGGGCACCGGAATCTGTCAAGGTTTGCCGAATGATATGTCCAGGAAATTTAACCCTTTCTTCTTTGATCTACACCTTGAACTGGCAAGTTCTACTGTTCCACTGAAAACAAATGTTCCTTTGGATATAAAATAAAATGGTAGTAATATTTTGGTGTTTTGTATCGTTTAAATTGAATTCTATTTTGTTTTTGTTTCCGATCAGACGACAACCGACCTGGAAGAATTAGACAAACAGAGACGTGAAGAATTTAAAGAATACGAAATGGAGAAACAGTACGAAGAAAAAGAGAAATTAAGTCATTTATCACCCGAGGAACAAGTGAAAGAAAAAGCTCGTTTAGAAGAATTAAAAAAGAAACATGGAAAGCATGAAAAAGTTAATCACCCGGTAAGTACTGGATAATGTGGTCTTATCAAATGGCATCAAGCGAATTATTGAATAAAATTAAACCATATGTTAGTCCCGAAATGACCTAGTTGTGTTGAGTGGACCTAAAACCCCATTTCTCTCTCTCTCTCTAAAGACCCCTACATGCAAGCGAATTATTGAAATAAAAAAAAAATATGTTGGTCTCGAAGTTACCTAGTTTGTGTCTAGTGGATGTTAAACCCCATTTCTATCTCTCTCCCTCTCCCTCACTCTCCCCTCTCTCTCTCTCTCTCACTCTCCCTCTCTCCCCCTCTCTCTCTATCTCTCTCTATCTCTCATTATTTAAACCATTTGTTATTTATATGATTGATTTTACAGGCGAGTAAAGATCAATTTGAAGAAGTCTGGGAAAATCAAGATCATTTAGATAAAGAGGATTTTGAACCTAGAACATTTTTCAACTTACATGGTATGTTATTAGTAATAGGGGGTTGGTCTAGAGTGCCACGGTTTGACCTCCGGCTTGCGGCTGTGGTTTCGAGCCCTGGTGTGAGCATATATGGCATGGAGATAGGGGTGCCTTCTCAACCTTGTGGGTTTCCTCCGGGCACTCAGGTTTCCTCCCACTGCTAAAGACCCCTACGCGCAAGCAAATTATTGAAATAAAAAAATGAAACCGAAGTTAAACCCCATTTCTCGCTCTCTCTCTCTGGTATGTTATTAGTAATACTCAGTTATTCTGAGATTTCATTGTCTTTTATATATTCTTTTTTACTTGATTTGATTCCAGGTCAACCAAATAAAAATCTTGTAATTAAATATTCAAAACTGGAAACTAAAGCATATTAAACTATTATATGTTGTTCCATTAAAATACGATGGTCCTGTGTTAGAGGGATGTTACAGTTAGTTCGCTCTGAGAAATAATGTCGTTCGGATGGGACGAAAAACCGAAGTCCCGTGTACTCATTGGAGTGCACATAAAAGATCCCTTGGTAGTTGGAATTCGATACGGTATAAGAGTAGGCCGTGGCCGGGCATAATTCCCCTCATAGCACACTGTATGGCGTATGCCAGTCTTCTATTAGCCCAGGTTAGGTGCATAATAATAGGACGTTAAACCCCATTTCATTCATTCAATAATGTGAAAAAATGATTTTTTTCTCTAGATACTAATAGTGATGGTTTATGGACTATAAATGAAGTTGAGGCTCTCTTACAAGTAGAGGTATTTATTATTGTTCATATTCAATCAATGTCAAAGTTATTCTTGTTGTATCCATTGAATGGCATTTAGTGAAAGTGGTATATAATTGCTTGATAACGGCGAGAGTGTCCTCATTGAAACGTTGCAGTTAATAAACCTAGGGAATGCTATCCATAAAGTTGTTTGTTATAAGTTATTTGTGTTGTTTTTGGTCAGTGAGTAAGATGTTGGCTCTCTAACCCAAAAGTTGCTTGTTGACCAGGGTTTTCTGTGTACTCATTGACATGCACCTAAAAGAACCATTAGCAGTTTACATTCTATATAAGAGTAGGCCGCAGCGCCACTTTCTGTGAAACATTTCCCTCATAGCACCCTATAATTGTGTGTGCCCGTTTTTATTGAGCCAGTCGGTGCCGAAAGTTAGGACGTTAAGGGAGGTTAAATGGCTGATTGCTTAGCGCGTGCACGTTGTATCATAAGGTCTGTCATTGAGTAAACTGGCATGGTTACGATTTTCCGGTGTGACAAGGAGGAGTAGAAGGGCCTGTCCAACCTCGTGGGTTTTCTCCGGTTTCCTCCCACTGCTAATTATTGAAATAGAATTGAACCATATGTTAGACCTAGTTTGTGTGGAATGAACGTTAAACTCAATCTCCTCTCCCCGACATTATTAACCATTGTATATTTTCTTTCCTAGCTAGATAAGGAGGGGGGGGGGTTGTCTGTCCAACCTCGTGGGTTTTCTCTGAGTCCTCTGGTTCCCTCACACTGCTAAAGACCCCTACGCGGAAGCGAATTGTTGAAATAAAATTAAAAACCATATGTTTGTGTCGAGTGGATGTTAAAACCTATTTCTCTCTTTCTCTCTCTCTCTAGCTAGATAAAGTGTACGGAGAGAAAGATCAAGAAGAAGATGACCCGATTGAAAGAAACGAAGAAATGAACCGAATGAGAGAACATATTTTTACTGAGATTGATCAAGATCGAAACTTCATGATCACTCAGGAGGAATTCTTGGCGTACACAGGACCAAAGGGAGAAAATAATAAATTTGAAGAAAATGATGAATGGAAGGTAATATTTGGCGTATTTTTTCATTTGTTTGGTTTTCATATTCAATTGGGGGGTTGGATGGCTGAATATTTAGCGTGCGCACACTGTATCATTACTCTCTCTCTCTATATTCAATTGGGTTTGAGGTAGTGCAGTCACTGCGATAGAGAGGTGGCTTCTCACCAATGCAATGAGTTACGAGGGTTCAATCCCAGCTCAGGGCAAGAACTTTATCGTTGTAAGTGAGAGGGATATTCGGTCTCCCGTTCAATCAGGCAGGTTTCCCCCAGAGTTCTTCGGTTTCTTCCTGCAGTAATTATCGAAATCATTCGCATGATCTGTGCCAAGGGCCAAAATGGAAAAAGGCCTCAGGCCTAATTTGACGCGATTATTATTTTTATTATTTAATACGCACGATTCATAACCAGGTCAATTTTTACCAAGAAAGCAACAAGATAAATGATATTGCCAATATTAAAGAAGTAAAACTTTTATAACAAACATACATATAACACAACAAGCTAGACAGGACAAGGGTCAGGGTTAGGTTTTATAACAAACATACATATAGCACAACGAGCTAGACAGGACAAGGGGGTTAGGTTTTATAACAAACATACATATAGCACAACAAGCTAGACAGGACAAGGGTTATATAGGGTTAGGTTTTAGGTAGGTGAAGCAGACCGTTAACAAACATTGCCACTAGATAAAATATCCATATGCTAATGACCACAGATGGCATTTACTGCTCGTTGACTGACCTGATCTACCCAAATGACAACAAGCGGCATTAAGTGCGCCCTGACTGACCTGATCCAACCAAATGACCGCAGACACCATTTAAGTGCGCCCTGACTGACCTGATCCAACCAAATGACCGCAGACACCGTTTAAGTGCGGCCTGACTGACCTGATCTACCCAAATGACCGCAGACAGCATTAAGTGCGGCCCGACTGACCTGATCTAACCAAATGACCGCAGACACAGTGCGGCCTGACTGACTAATCTAACCAAATGACCGCAGACACCGTTTAAGTGCGGCCTGACTGACCTGATCTATCCAAACCAATCTAAATATAGAAACGTCATTATTTTCATTTGCACAGACGTATATGCTCTCTTTCTTTGCAGACACTCGATAACGAGGAAATGTTCGATGATAAAGAATATCAAGATTTTATGAACGAACATCATCGTCAGCAACAACAACAACAATTAAACGTAAATATTTACATTTATTTCTTATATCCAATTTGTTTTTACAGACCCTCGACCAGGAAGACAATTATTTCACCGACGACGAGTACAACGAATATGTTGCGCAACATCACGTCAGGGAAGCTGCTGAAGGTCTCAATGTAAATGTACATTCATTATCCATTTCTATCTTCTTTCCGTAACAATCGTTAGAATTTATAAAGATGCAGAGTTTTAGCCTAAGGCAAAAATTTAAGAGAAGTTTGCATCTTTATCTTCTTTACGTAACAATCGTTAGGATTTATAAAGATGCATGGTTTTAGCCTAAGGCCCGCTTTTCATAACAATTGTTAGAATTTATATAAATGCAGAGTTTTAGATTAAGGTCCCCACTTTTCATGTACACGTTTCCGCCAGAGAAAATAAATGCAGCATTTCTGTGAAAATTTTTGGGAATCCCACTCCTATCTTCTCACCGTAATAATCGTTATAATTTATAAAGATGCAGAGTTTTAGATTAAGGCCAGCTTTTCATGTACACGTTTCCGCCAGAGACAAAAATGAAGCATTTCTGTGAAAATTGCAAAAATTGGGGGGAATCTCATGTGAGGACTTCTCTATACGGCATGGAGTACGACATTTTTTACGTTCAGGCACTTGCCAAAAAATCTGCTGTTTGCAGCAACAAAAGCAGTTTAAAAATTTCATGGAAGAGAATCGTTTTTTTTGTGCTAGAACATAAACATCCCGATCCACACAATTCATGCGAATAAAAAAATAACACGCAGTTATTTTTCCCGAGCTCGGAAACACTTACATGGAAACGGTCACATTAAACAAGCGTTAGACCAACATTTGTACTCAGAGGACAACATTAAAAGATTAACAACCTTAAGGTCTTTTTGGGGTAATCCTAGATTTCAAATATATCTTCTTTTTTTTTAGTTTTAAATAGTTGTAGTCTTCATTTCATTTAATTTAGTTTTAGGTCTTTTAAAACTTTTGCATCTTTATTTATAAGTTCACTAATTTATCTGAAATAACCGTGATCTCTTTTTCTGTTAATATCGGTTACAGGTCCTTATAATCTATCGCTTGTCTTCGGTTCTGTGATTTTTTTTTTTTCTGCACAATTTATCTTTTCTGTTTTCAGTTATATTTTATTATGTCGTTAAGTTAGCTTGACTTGCAAATGACACAGGTGGAAGAACATTTGTAGGAATAACTGTGTGCGCTAGACCATAAACATGATTTTCAGTTGTCCAGATATTTCAAAATTCCATAGTTAAATGGGTTTTGATTTCCCGGTTGTACGTGGCAAGGAGTAGGGTTGTCTGTCAAATCTTGTGGGTTTTCTTAGGGTCCTCTGGTTTCCTCCCACTGCTAAAGACACCTACGCGCAAACGAACTATTGAAATAAATTTGAACCATATGTTAGTCCTGAAGTGACCTAACTTGTTTCGAGTGGAGGTTAAACCCCATTTATCTCTGTCTCTCTGTCTCTCTTAATTGCATGACTTGTGATTATGGTGTATCATATATTGGGTTTTGAAAGGTTTGGAAGGATGAAGTTTAATTGTAGACATGATTGTGTTATGGTATTATATACACACCCACCTTGTCCCTCTACTGATACAAGACAGGAGGGCTGTCTAGTCATTCGGAGGGGATATGAAAAACTGAGGTCCCGTGTACACATTGGCTTGCACATAAAAGATCCCGTGACAGTTGGAATTTGATACAAGAGTAGGTCGTAGTACCGCTGTCCGGGCAAAATTCCCTCATAGTACACTGTATGGCGTATGCCCATCTTCATTAGCCCAGTTCGGAGCAGAACAGTAGGACGTTAAACCCCATTTCATTATATTTTTTTCCCCTGTACTGATATAAAAGTTTTATTTTGAATTAAGGAGAAACATGAGGGGGATCATAAGGAGGAACATGAGGGGGAACATGAGGGCTATGGTTATGATGATCGAGATAGCGAACATGAGGATGTAAGTTGGCCTTGACACCCACCCATTTCCCTGAATCATCAAACCTTTACCCAAATACCTTATTCCCCAGAAAGTGGATTCCTTTTTCTCCAATAATACAACTAATATCTGTTTCCCCACATGCTGTAGTCCCAAAATAACCTAGTTTGTGTCGAGTGGACATTAAACCCCATTTCTCTCTCTCTCTCCCCACATGCTGCCTTACCCTCTCTTTTATTCAGAATGCACTTTGACAAACTTAACTCACTTCACCCTAATGATATTACAAATTACAAGCTCACCCAGTCTCATTGATTGATATTACAAACTCACCCAGTCTCATTCATATTACAAGCTCACCCAGCCTCATTGATATTACCAACCCACCTAGTCTCATTGATATTGCAAGCTCACCCAGTCTCATTGATATTGCAAGCTCACCCAGTCTCATTGATATTACAAGCTCACCCAGTCTCATTTGATATTAAAAGCTCATCAAGTCATAAATTTTATAAGTTCACCAAGTCTCATTAATTTTACAATCTCAGCCAGTCTATTTAATTTTATAAGCTCATCCAGTCTCATTGATGGTAAAAGCTCATCCAGTCTCATTGATGGTAAAAGCTCATCCAGTCTCATTCATATTACATGCTCACCCAGTCTCATTCATATTAAAATATAACCCAGTCTCATTCATATTAAAATATAACCCAGTCTCATTTGATATTTAAAGCTCACCCAGTCTCAATGATTTCGTTTTCTGTTTTATATGTAACAAAAACTGATACAATTGTATTTACAACATGACCCCCAACAAACTGATAGTCGTATTTACAACATGACCCCCACAAATGGATAGTCGTATTTACAAATTGACCCCCAACAAACTGATAGTCGTATTTACAACATGACCCCCAACAAATGGATAGTCGTATTTACAAATTGACCCCCCACAAATGGATAGTCGTATTTACAAATTGACCCCAACAAATGGATAGTCGTATTTACAAATTGACCCCCCACAAATGGATAATCGTATTTACAACCTGACCTCACAAATGACCTCCCACAAATCTATCTGAATTAGGCTACGGACACCGAAAACACAATACATCCTAAAAACCCAAATAAACCTTCTAAATTTGTCCATTCGGTGTAGAAAAGTAGCACATTTCATTTTTTTTAACCTTCATAGATCACCCACTCCTTATACAGGGGGGTGGATGGCCGAAAGGTTACTGTGTGCACCCTGTATAAAAAAGTCTGTCATTGATTCAACTGGCATAGTTTTAAATCCCGGCTGTACGTGACAAGAAGTAGGGTCGCCTGTCCAACCTTGTGGGTTTTTCCCGGGTCCTCCGCTTTCCTCCCGCTGATAAAGACCCCTGCGCGCAAGAGTATTATTGAAATAAAATTAAACTATATGTTATCTCGAAATGACCTCGTTTATGTCGAGTATATAAATTACATCACTGAAACTCAAACGAAATCACTCATATTTAACCTCCAGAAATACCCCCTCCCCCATCCCCACACCAACCCCCATCCTCGTCACTCTTAAAATTTTAAACACAAACTTCCACCATTCTTCTTTAAATTTTAAAAAATCAAATTTAAATCCTTCATTCAGGTAACTATTTAACTAACTTCCTTGTCCCTTAAACTGTATTGATGCATCTGATTGGCTTGTCCCTTTAAAGTGTATTGAGGCATCTGATTGGCTTGTTCCTTTAGAATCTATTTATAGTAACAGAAATCTATTAATAGTAGGAGAGTATGTTATTGACAGCATGTTTAATAAGTTAGATTATGATAGTTATTCCCCTTGATTCAGTCAGTAAGATTACTCCATTATAATCAAGCTTTATTCACATTACTGACCATTGTCTTCATATTATAAACAGGCGCGGATCCAGGGAAGGGGGGTGCCCAGCAGCGTATACAATTGCTTTTGGAATGAGGCCGCGTTGAAGACTCTGGGGACTACACCAAACCGTCTTTATAAGCCTAATGTCTTAAATGTCTGAATTGAAACATGATGTTTGAGGAAGTCCTGAGCATGTTGTAATATGAATGAAGTTCAAGCAATGGCTAATAGTTGAATGTTTTAGATACTTCAATTTTAATTGGCTAATAATTAAAATCAATCGAGTTTTGTCCATTCAAATAACTAAAATTTTAATTTTATCTTAGTTAAAATTTCGTGAAACAGTCCCCAGAATTTCTATGTTCATCAACTTATTTTTAAAATTGTTTTTTTTTCTTGTTTTTATTTTGTTTTTGTATTTAAATTTTCACAAGATGTATTTTGAGGAAGAGGATGTAAGTGTTTAATATGTATACAGTAGAACTTGTATTAAGCAAGCACCCAAGGAAAATTTAAAAATGCTTGCTTAATGGAGGTGCTCTTTGACTAGAGGTGTCCAATATTTAAAATACAGATGTGATGTCATTCTTTTGATGTTTGTGTACTATTATTTCAAATAATTGTATGGGCAATGTTGCAAGCATTCATTATTTATACTAGCTGAAACTGTGGATCTGTGATGTTTTTCATTGAAATGCACATGCTGGATAGTGTCTTATTTTAATGAAATAATTTGTTTGATGGTCTCGATCAAGACATTGCGTAATATATACAGATGTAGCCATCGTGCTAAACACACTCGTACAATATCAATATTTTATTTAATGTCTCGCCCTCGACCATTAAACTTTACGTTTATGTTAACTATGACTCTCTCTCTCTCTTTAGCTCCGGATACATGTATTTAATAACCTCCCCAGGTCCCTGTAAATATTGACTATGACTACGGACTGTTCCCTGCAGATAACAACTACGTCCGATATTTACCACCCCAGTTCCCAGTATTCATATTAATGTAAAAGATTTGCTTAAAGGAAGGTGCAGTCGTACCAAGCCTTGAAATAAGGCACCTGTCACTGACAAGTGTACCTGACATTTTCAACTTAGTGCCAGACATGTATTAATAATATCATTAAAAAAGAAAATTCAGTGCCGGACAAAATGACAGGCACCACTGCCAGAGGTTTAGTGCCTGACAAACCCTGAATCTGTGCCTGACATTGTCAGTGACAGGTGCCTTATTTCAAGGCTTGAGTCGTACTAAAGGCTTAAAAGTACCATTAGCAGATAAATAGAGAACCTTGTGCAGATGTTTCATTGGTAGCAATATCGGTTACTAACTTATTTTTATTTTTTTACATTTTTAATGCCGAATTGTTCAACGCATGCACTTTAGATCATAAGGACCAATTTCTCTTTTCTTGTTCTAGTTTTTATCGTTATTTGTTTATCCATCTTTCAGGTCCATCCAAACGTGCAGAATATGCAGATTCCTCCTGGTAGTCCACAAGATCTTCATTTACAGCAACAACAACAAATATTAGCGGCTCAGCAACAACAACTGCATCATCAGCAACAACAACAAGCTCAGTTTGCTCAACAGCAAGCCCAACAACATCAGCAACAACAACAAGCTCAGTTTGCTCAGCAGCAAGCTGCCCAGCAACAACAATTTGCTGCTGCCCAACAACAACAGCTTCATCAGCAGGGTCAGGGTGTTCCAGTTCAACAGGTAGAGATTGTTTAACGTTAGAATGGAATCAAAAACCAAGGTCCCATGTATTCATGGGCGTGCACGTAAAAGATCCCTTTAGAGTTGGAATTCGGTATAAGAGTAGGCTGTCCGTGCCAAATTTCTTTCATAGCACGCTGTATGGCGCATGCCTGTCTTCATTACCCCAGTTCAGAGCAGAACAGTAGGACGTTAAACCTCATTTCATTTTTCATTTCATTTCCTGAAAATCCATTAAAAGCTGCTAACTAACTTTACACTGAGGAGGTTAGGATGTCCTAGGAGTGTCGTGCCTCGAGGTATAACTTGTAGACCCCCTCTCGCTCATGCTTCTGATGTGATTCCAACTGATTTTACAGCGAGGAGGTTAGGATGGCCTAGGAGCGTCGTCCCTCGAGCTAGAACTTATCGACCCCCTCTCGCTCATGCTTCTGATGTGATTCCAACTGATTTTACAGCGAGGAGGTTAGGATGGCCTAGGAGTGTCGTCCCTCGAGCTATAACTTGTCGACCTCCTCTTGCTTATGCTTCTGGTGTGATTCCAACTAACTAGGTTAGGATGACCTAGGGGTCTAAGAGTGTTGCGCTTCGTTTCGAGCTATAGCTTGTCGATCAGCTCTGACTTATGCTCATGGTTTTGATCTCTGGTGTGAGTATATATGGCTTGGAGATAGAGGCAATTTCTCAACCATGTGGGTTTACTGTGGGTTTTCCGGTTTCCTCTTACAGGAAAGACCCTTGTTGGTGCGAAAGAAATGGGATTTAACATCAACTCAACACAAACCAGGTTATTTCGAGACTAGCATATGGTTTAATTTTATTTCAATAATTTTTTTGCTCAGAGGACCGAGAGAAAAAGCATGAGGCTGGTCAGGCAGCCTTACTCCTTGTAACGTACAACCAGGGAAATGAAACCATGCCAGTTGACTCAATGACAGGCTTTATGATACAGTGTGCAGGTGCTAACCATAAGGTCTGTCATTGTACGTGATAATGATGGGGGGCATCTTCCTACTCCTGTGGGTTTTCTCTGGGTCCTTCAGTTTCCTCCTACTGCTCAAAGACAGTTACATGCAAGCTTATTATTGAAATAAAATTGAACCATGTGTTAGTCCCGAAATGACCTAGTTTGTGTCAACAACTTCTGAAGACCTCTAGGTGCAAACGATTTATTGATATAAAATTGTACCATATGTTAGTCCTGAAATGACCCAGTTGTGTTATGTGTATTGTTATTGTGGATGTCTGTTTCTGAGTCCTGTAATAATTTTTGTAAGCAGGGTGTTCCAGTCCAAGGAATGCAAGGATCTCCAGTCGTACAACAAGGTTTACATGGACAACAGCAAGTACCAGTACAACAACAGCAAGGTGTTCCAGTCCAACAACAGCAACAACAACAACAAGGTGTTCCAGTACAACAAGGTGTTCCAGTACAACAAGGTGTTCCAGTACAACAAGGTGTTCCAGTACAACAACAGCAAGTCCCTGTCCAACAACAGCAAGTCCCAGTACAACAACAGGCTGTTCCAGTACAACAACAGGCTGTTCCAGTACAACAACAGCAAGTACCTGTCCAAAATGCTCAGGTACTTTGATTTAGATAATATAATTTATTACATCTTGCCTCTTAAATGATGAATGTTGATTTGGCTGAGTTCTTTACTATTCAATCCGTCCTAATTGAAAACCAACTCAAGACATGAACACACGAACGTCCAGGTTAGCGAGTTAACATCTCACTCACTGAGCCCTGCAGAACGAACTCCCTGACAAAGACAGCTGTCTTGTCCTTCAGACGGGATGAAAAACCGAGGTCTTGTATACATGGTTGGAATTTGAAATAAGAGATGTAGGCCGTATTGACGCTGTCTGGGCCAAATTTCCCCCCCTACCACACTTTAGCATATGCCCGTCTTCATTAGCCCAGTTCAGAGCAGAACAGTAGGACGTTAAACCCCATTTCATTTCATTCCATTTTAACTCATTCCTCTCTTCTTTTATTTTTTGCAGCCAAATCAAGGTCATCCTAATCAGGTCTAGAAACTGTTAATCCTTCATCATCTACATGGAAGATCTGAAAACAAAAGCAAGTAAAACCAAAATGAACAAGATAACAAATTTTAAATTGAAAGTAGTACAAACTGAAAGTAGTACAAACTGAAAGTAGTACAAAATTTAAAGTAGTACAAATGGAAAGTAGTACAAATTAAATCCACATGAAATTACCAATTTTAAATTGAAAGTAGTACAAAACCGCATCTTTTTAAGATCCACACCACTAAGTCCACTTTGTCTTTTCTTAAAACTGAAAGTAGTACAAAACTGAAAGTAGTACAAAATTGAAAGTAGTACAAAACTGAAAGTAGTACAAATTGAAACTAGTAGAAATATTTTGTGTAATTTGGCTGATTGCATTCGATATATATTCATAATGTGATTCATAATGTGAACAGGGTAAATGCCAAATAAGTTTTTGAGACTTAGATAAAAATTTTACTCAAGTTTAACCAGCCCTTAGTTTATCAAATTCAAGGGTGTTTTACATTTAACTCTAAGTAAAAATTAAATGTGAACATAAATTGCCCTACCGTATTATTATCAGTTTTTGTGAAATTTCAATTCGTTGTCACAATTTCTATTTCAAAACATTATAAATGACACAGTTATTGAATCGATGTTTAAATGGTTTATTTAAAGGAAAAATAGATTGTTTTTTTATATAAACTGTTATTGTTTAAGGGCAATATTGGTGTCGGTCATTATCACATTTGGTAATGGTTAAACACATTCCAAATATATAAATTTAACACGGAGATCATTGCTACAATAGATGTATAATACAGGTGTCATGAATCGGAAGTGACGAAACCCAAAGGAAAACACGAGTCATCCCTCTATATAACTGACTGCATGAATTGACAAGTGATAACCAGTTCCATGTGTGATAATGACCGACACCAATATTGTCATTTGAAGATGTTTGGGAATGGTAAGAATAGCTTCAAAGGGAGATAACTAACCTTTTCTTTCCTTGGAGTTCAAAGGAAGATAACTGACCTTTTCTTTTCTTGGATTTCAAAATATTTCTTTTTAAAAAAATGTTTTACTTTGATTTAAAAATGCTTAAATTATTCATTTAATAACTGCCCTGCCCTCGTCGAAAGTTTATTTAAATCAGTTATGAATATGAATTTAACGACATATAGTAGCACGAGTCTTTCAGGAAATATAAATGATCATTTTTCATCATTTCTTGATTTCACACTGTATTCCATTTGCATGCATTATTTAGAAATTAACTTCCAATTTTCTCTTTGACGTTGTCATGTGTTCTTTTTATAAAACTGTTGTCACAATTAATCATGAGGAATGTATTTATAAAGGATAATCTTTTCTCCTTCATTATACTGGATAACCATTTCTATAGATGTAATGATAGTCATGATTATCAAGTTAAGTGAATTCAGCAATCATTTCTGACCATCTCATTGTTTTGAGAGGAAATTTTCCAGGCGATTTGTTCCCATTTTGACTTTTAATTTTGTGTGTACTTAAACCCATGTACCGATAATAACTGAAGAGAGAGAGAGAAATGGGGTTTACCTCCACTCTACACAAACTAGGTCATTTCGGGACTAACATGATTTAATTTTATATCATTAATTTGCTTGCGCGTATTGGTCTTTAGCAGTGGGAGGAAACCGGAGGACCCGGAGAAAACCCACGAGGTTGGACAGGCTAACCTACTCCGCTACAAGCCTGGACAACAGTCATTGTCTGACACAAATTATAATATATTTATTGTGTCTGGATGTTGGATGGCTGTATCATAAGGTCTTTCATTGAATCAAATGGCGTAGTTTTGATTCCCAGGTTGTACGTGACAAGAAGTAGGGTCGCCTGTCCAAACTTATGGGTTTTCTATGGGTCCTCCAGTTCACTCCCAATACTAAAAACCTCTAAGAGCAAGCGAATTATTGAAATAAAATAGAACCAAATGTTAGTCCCGAAATGACTTAGCTTGTGTTAAGTTGACGTTAAACTCCATATCTCTCTCTCCCTATATTCATTGTGCCTGTTGTCCAGTCCAGGGGCCTGTTTCACAAAATTTTAACTAAGATAAAAATCCAAATTTTAGTAATTTGATTGGATAATATAAGATTTAGTTTAGTGCTTAGCCAATCAACATTGAAGAATCTCCGAAAATTTAGATTTTATCTTTAGTGAAACAGGGCCCAGGCTTGTAGCTCTCGTGAAACAGGGCCCAGGCTTGTAGCTCTCGTGAAACAGGGCCCAGGCTTGTAGCTCTCGTGAAACAGGGCCCGGGCTTGTAGCTCTCATGAAACAGGGCCCGGGCTTGTAGCTCTCGTGAAACAGGGCCCAGACTTGTAGCTCTCGTGAAACAGGGCCCAGACTTGTAGCTCTCGTGAAACAGGGCCCAGGCTTGTAGCTCTCGTGAAACAGGGCCCAGGCTTGTAGCTCTCGTGAAACAGGGCCCAGGCTTGTAGCTCTCGGGTCTCAGGGCCCGGGCTTGTAGCTCTCCTGAAACAGGGCCCAGGCTTGTAGCTCTCGGGTCTCAGGGCCCAGGCTTGTAGCTCTCGGGTCTCAGGGCCCGGGCTTGTAGCTCTCCTGAAACAGGGCCCAGGCTTGTAGCTCTCGGGTCTCAGGGCCCAGGCTTGTAGCTCTCGGGTCTCAGGGCCCAGGCTTGTAGCTCTCGGGTCTCAGGGCCCAGGCTTGTAGCTCTCGGGACTCGTCTCTCCGTTGAATGATTACCAGGTGTTCATATCCTTGTGTATATTTTGATTCCTTTTGATTCTTGTAAAAAATATCAAATCTTCGTGAATTGTTGTATTTAGACATTTGTGTTAGGTTACAGTTTTATTGATTGAAATTGAAAGTAGATTTACCTCAGAATTGTTCATTCTCCTTAAAAATTATTTGACTTATCATCTTCTGATAAGAAGGGGGTTGGATGGACGAGTGGTAAGCATGTGCGTGCTGTATCATAAAGCCTGTCATTGAGTCAACTTGCGTGGATTCAAATCCCAGGTTGTACGTGGCAAGAATTAGGGGTGCCTGTCCAACGTCTTTGGTTTTCACCGGGTCTCCGGTTTCCTCCCACTGCTTAAGACCCCTACGTGCAAGCGAATTATTGAAATAAAATTTAACCATATGTTAGTCCCGAAATGACCTAGTCTGTGTCGAGTGGGCGTTGATGACATTATACTTGTTGTCTGGTACTTGTTTTTCTAAATTTAACCTTTTCACTGAGGAAAATAGATTAGATCCTCCATTGTGAAATAATATATACAAATTCTAATTAATTAGTTGAAGTTATATATATATATTGTCATTTGAATCAAAATTCTCAAGAAACCAAAGGGGGGTAATCCATTAATCAAACATGAGTTGTCTTTCCATTACAATTCAATATATTTATTTTTCATAGATAGGTAATTGCACTATTTGTTCTTTGATAATCAGTTATTTTGATGATGGTGACTTTATTCATTAATTAAAGTAGAAATGATTTGCACTTTCCTTTGTGTATTTTGGAATGATGAAACACCTAAGTTTAATTGGAAAATAAAAAAGAAAAGAAAAATAGTGCTAGATTGTTTCACTGTTAATTATTTCATATTGGATTATAAAAAAGATCATTTTTAATTCTCCATTCCATTTCCATGTAAAAAATTGTCTGTGAATTTCCAGACTGTCCGTTGGAAATTATTTTAAACTTGTAAAAAAAAAAAAATGTTTTTTTTGCCAGCTTTATAAAGCTTTACATGTACGTTATATTATGAGTATGTAAATATTAAAATTGTGTATATTTAAGATGTGCAGTTTTACGTATTGTTGGAATGTGGGATATTTAAAATATTATTTTATTACATTTTGTCGTTTCTTTTGTGTGGGTATCCAAGCCTGGAAATAAAGCACCTGTCACTGACAATAAAATAAAACCATGTACGAACAATTCAAACCATTAGACAAAATTCGAAGTCCTACAAAAACTTTATGCGCAAAATAGTGTAATCAGCATATGGACCGTTCACAGGGTACAAAATACACGACAAAAAGTGGTAACAGGTGTCCGTAAGAGTAAGCTTACCCTGCCTGGCACAGATTCAGGCTTTGTTAGGCACAAAACCTCTGGTGCCTGTCATTTTGTCCGGCACATTTAAAACCGTTATTTCCAGGTCTGTGGGTATCAAATTGTAAAATAAAGTTTCTTATTTATCTTTTCGTTTTTCAAATCGCTAGAATATATTTTTGTTTTAAAGAAATCTATCTATGAGAATTATTAATTAAAGGACAATATGAGTGTCGGTCATTATTATATATGTGATTAAAACTTGTTAAATAGATTCCAAATATAATTTTAACAGAGATCATTGTTACTTAAGAAGGATAACTTGTGTTTGTCATCACTTCCCGTATATTCATGTGTTTGTTACCCATCTACCGTAGCAATGATCTCTGTGTTAAAACTATATTTGGAATGTATTTGACCTGGCCCCAAGTTCACAAAGCATTCTCAGACTTAAGTTGAGAATTTACTCAACTTTCAATCGCTGTTTATGAGATATATCTTTGATCTAGAAACACAAAACTTTGCACATAGCATCTTAATAGTGCATTTAATAGATTAAAACAACAAAAGTGTAATAAAGGGCTATAGTATCGTTAAAATAAGGCGAACAATTTTGAGTAAATTCTCAACTTAAGTCTGAGAATGCTTTGTGAACTCGGGGCCAGTTCTATCACATATGTAATAATGACTGACACCAATATTGTCCTTTAAGTTACTATTTATGGCTAGCTTCATCTGTTCAATTTCTTGCTTAAGTCTTATGGCACACTTTTTTTGTTGTGTCCCGCAGACGAAAGACACATTTAATTAGATATTTGTTGTTGAGAGAATCTTGGATTTTATAAACCATTATAATTATAATAACTAACTAAACTTGTCTCAGAAGACAGAAAAATGCCAAAAAATTAAAATGGTTTGGTACTTAGATTTTATGTCTTGTAGTCCGGAAATAAATAGTCTCGATTATCTAGTCTGTTGGTTTAAATCTAATGTCATGTTTGTAACCATTAGCGATAATTTTGTTTGATTTTGTAAACCTGCTCACCTTCTTTAATCCCTCTTTGTTGTAGCTTTTCCATGGAAGAAAATCACCTAGTTGACCATATCAGCAATATTTTTGATTTTTTGATTTTGAGTAGAAAACACACCCCAATCTCGGCAGACATTGTTTGAGTAAGCAAAACCTAGTAACTCATTTTTTTGTTATCAAATTGAGTTAGGACCAAATTTGTAGTTACTAGGATGTGTGCTTCCTGTTGTTGTACTAAATATTCCAATCTTTTGATTTTGTAAGCAGTTACACCCATGTCAGAACCTAGCACTGCCTTCATTTTCCTAGTGTGCCACATACGTTTTCCTTTGTTTACTCAAAATAAGAAAAAAAAATGAGTTACTAGGTGTTTGTTGCCTTTTGACGGGAGATCTAGGCTGTCTAAATTAAATATTAAAAAGTCGAATTCAGTAAATATTTACGGGGGATTAAATTGTTCAAAAAATACAAATGGCGATCCGTGACTTTAGATATATGAAGGGAGATGCTAATTGTAGGCCGATTGGGGAGGTTCGGGAGGTTTCCGAAGTCCAAAATGGCCGATTTATATAAATGAGTTTTTGGGGGAATACTAACCCTAATCCTAACCCTAACCCCTTTTAGAAGAATGAACTTGGATCTAATTTACCCTTTACCCCTCCTAAAAGGGTTAGGGTTAGGGTACGGGTTAGTACTCCCCGAAATACTCATTTATATAAAGCGTCCATTTTGGTCTCTGGAAACACCCGAACCTCCCCACAATTAGCATCTCCCATTAATTATATAGAAGGTAGTAAATGTAGTTATAAGATGATATTGTAAAAATAGAATAAAGTAAATTATTTTATTGTTGATGGAGATATAAAACATTTATAAATAAATCTTCTTTATTATTGTAATTCAATTTGTTTATTTTTTTACCCCCACATTGAAATGTTTGTATATTGCCGTCGCCCCCGTCCATTGGTCTATCATCCGCTTATTGGTCCTACATCGGGGTTTTTCTCCGGGTCGATCCCACTGCTAAAGACCCCTAAGCGGTTCAATTTTAGGTTAGCATCGAACGTCATTACTACTATCAGGAGGTTCTCCAGCTCGAAAATAAATTGCTTGCCATTTCTGTAACACCACAGATAACAGAAGATCAGCATAATGATAAGATCTTAATTAAGAGAATAAAATAGATAAAATTCGGGAGGAGCTCTATTCCAAGACGAAGTCTGACTTACTCTCAGTAAACTCCAGGCCCCGAGTTCACAAAACATTCTCAGACTTAAGTCGAGAGTTTGCTCAACTTTCAATCACTGTTTATAAGAAATATCTTTGATCCAGACACACGAAACTTTGCACATAGTTTCTAATTGGTGTATTTGATACATTAAAACAATAAAAGTTTTATAAAAGGCCATTTTTTAGTGAGAATAAGGTGAACAAATTTGAGTAAATTCCCAAATTAAGTCTGACAATGCTTTGTGAACTCAGGACCTGCTTATATAGCTTACGACAATTAGAGTGATCATCATAATATATGGTATTGTTTATTTATCAGATTATGGTATCTGTAACTGCACTGTGTGTTTTCTTTGAAGTCATTATCAGGTCATGGTATGATGAACTGACCACTGAATTCCCTTTGAAGGACATGCGAGATTAAAGGACCTAAGTCCGTAACTCAAAATCTTCCAAAATCGTTGACATCGAAAACACGAATTATTGGTCAATTTAAATCAACATTGATGATGTAAACTAACCTGGAAAAGATGAGCTTCTGATATCCGATATTCAGGATAAAATATTTTTTTAACATTGGTACACGAATCGTGTACCATAATGCGCCTCAGCGCCAGTTCTATGGAGAGACATGAGGGGCGACGCTAGACACATTGTAGCAAGTCATGCGGAGTTATGATGACTGGAATAACTAGACGCTAGACCTTTGCACATGGTTGACATTGCTGGCTTATTCGCCAAACATAACTAATTTGAAATTGGAGTAGAAACAGAAACCATTGAATGTAAATCAGTTTATATACATTCATATTACAGTATTATATGCGTTGCGACCTCTTTTGTGAATTTCTAGGTCCCACATGTTCACGATTTAGCTCCTTTAATCAGAGGCCCGGGCCCCCCTAAATGACAGTATAAAAAATAGATATGCGCCACGAATCAACACTGACACCCCGATTTTTTCAAAAAATTTCTCGGGGGACCCCCACGCCCTCCACTAACAGGATTTCCTGGGTCCGCCTCTGCTTTTAATTACAACACAGACAATCGTGACTTAACAGAAGTATATAGAGTTGAAAAGTCAATATAATATATTATCAAAAAAGTCAATATGTATTACCAAAAAGCAGCTGGGTGTCAGTAAGTTCTATGTACCTAAAAGATCGTTCAATTTGATGAAAGTTATTGAGCACCTCAAATTTTGATTAAAGTGGCTAAAACTTATTTACACATCTGGTATAGTTCATTTAGCGCCGGATCAAAGGTACTAATACAGGTACTGAACACTGAATTTTATCGAATTCTAAGCATTAAAGGTCTGGATGAAGAAATTATCGGGGATGACAATTCCAGCCAGGTACTTGTATGTCACTAAATGTTCGCCATTTATCAATGATTTAACAAGGCCCTCACATCTCTATCCAGTATGTCGGCCCAATGATGATGTGCACATCTTTTAAGGACTTCAATTATTCGCGGTAAAACATCGTTTCCGCGATCAAAGAGCGTATCGATGAGATAATTGGCAGCTTCCTGATTTCCTTCTGATTTCTTCCTGCTCTCGATCTGTGCTTTATCATCATCAGATATGATACCAGCAGCAAAGAACTCCCAAACCAGTTCGCCGACGTTCCCTTTGAAATCTTCTTTTAATTTGACACAATATTTCCGCCATATATCGTAATGGGCGTCCTGCATTCTTCCCTTCGACACAACGATTCTTCCTAAAAAAAAAAAATACTAGTAGTTATTATCAAAGATTAATTAAAGGGTCAATAGTTGTAGTTTTGACAAGATATTGTGTGCATTGGTCGAAACCAACGTACTGGTCATTCGAGTCTTAGCCCAGCTTCTTCATTTTTATATTAAAGCATTAAATGGCTGAACCGTTCTAATCTACTTAAAATCGGAACCATACGATGGCATCAAGAGTCGATTATTGTCTTGCAATAGTTTATATAACATTTAAAACCCAAAGAGAGACGTACATGCGCAATAGTCAGATTTAGCTCTTGCATATTGCATATTTAACTCAGAAAATTTTTTTTTTTCTAACTTGTTGTATCCCAGGGAGACTGTTATAAATATGTTAGTCGTATTCATAGAAATAGCAAAAAGTTGGTTACGGCAGCAAAATTGACGAAACTCCCCTTAAGACGAAATCGAAGAAACTGCCGACCCGAAACTAGAGAAACTGCCGAAACACCTATATAGGCAGTGCCGGATCTAGGGGAGGCAAAGTGGGACAAATGTCCCGCCCCCCCCCCCCCCCAATTCTGGCTCATGCTAATATTTTATCCCGGGCGGAGCTAACCAGTACCTGGACTGATGGGCGAGGATTGGGGCCCTAGGCAGTAAGGGATATTGGGGCCCTAAAATTAACTAAATTACATAATTTAGAGGTTCTATCAATCAATAGATCCTAACCAATTCCGGGGACCACATCCCGCGATGTGATTGCTGGGGCCCAACCAGTCCCGGGAAATTAACGTAATCATAGTATAGTAGTTCAGACAACAGAGTAAATGAAAACATTATGAGAGAAAGGTTTAAAATACTCAAATTGTCAACGAGTTTTAAACGTCAATGAAATTGCTGCCTAAATTGTCTCAGATGCACTGAAATTAATCTTTATTTTAAACAAATAAACTCTGGAGGGAAACACCCCAGTCACTCAAGGGGGCGGAGTACATACATACTGGTACGATCCGCTGCCAGTACGAACAATTTGAAATGGGGCCCAGACAGTTGGTATGTCCCGGGCCCCCCACAGGGTTAATCCGGCCCTGTATATAGGAAATACTACTGTCTTCAAATATCAAAAGTTGGTTTCGTCATTTTTGTTTTGGGGTCACTAAAATCAATAATAAGCCTACTTAGTAACGACACCTTACCCGGCATGTTTGGTTGAAAGCTGTCACCATCATTGGCATTCTGAAAGAAAAGGAAATTAGTTTTGAGGACCTCAAAATAGCAAATTGGTCGTACAAAGTTTAACCTACCGTCTACCTGACACTTTTATAGGGGGGGGGGGGGGGTGATAACTCTGAAGCAATGGGGGGGGGGGGTTGACAAGAATATGTCGGCCTTCACGTTCCAGGGGTGACACCTGCAATGCTAACAAGGTCACTAGCCTAGTTCTTCGAATGGAACCATAACCCGATTTCTACACATGTACGGAGCCAATGCTATATGGGCGAAATCCTCATATCTGGCACAGTACAAATAACCACAAAAATATAAATAACTGACCATAGCTTTTCTCCAAATGAAATAAAAGGAAATCGGGTTTAACGTCCTATAGTTCTGCCCTGAGTGGGCTATCGCCATACAATGTACTATGAGGACAGCAGCGCAACAACCCGCTCATAGCGAATTCATTAGCCCCTAGTCGGGGAAAATCGTTAAACCTCCATTTTATTTAATTCTTGTTCGTTGACGAAACATTAAACCACATTCAATTGGTAGAATGAATGAATGAAATGGGGTTTAACGTCCTACTGTTATGCACTTAACCTGAGCTAATTGAAGACGGGCATGCGCCATACAGTGTGCTATGAGGGTAATTTTGCCCGGGCAGCGGCGCTACGGCCTACTCTTATATCGAATTCCAACTGCAAAGGGATCTTTTACGTGCACTCCAATGTGTACACGGGACCTCGTTTTTTCGTCCCATTCGAACGACTAGGCAGCTGTCCTTGTCAGGCCCTCCTCCTGCATAACTGACAAGGGGAAATCACGTCGGAAAATCGAGATGAACTTTCTCGGCCAATGCAGGGATTGAACACCCGACCTCAAGGCTAGCGAATTAGCGCCTTATCCACTTAGACACCGTGATCCCCATTCAATTGGTATAACAAATATTATTATCTTTGATTTACAGCCAACTATAGTATACGGTTTACCTGGTTTACCTGGGCAGCCATGTTTTACCCTTCAACAAAACGTCTAATTTAAGCCACTGCCATAATACTTCCGTGGTCTACAATATCCATATGAAGTCTGACTCACAATAAGTGGAAAGATTTTAAAGTTAGTAAGTTTCAGTTAACTGTCGTCAATAATATTAATATATTCATAGATCTTATTTTATAGAAAAGGCGATTATATTAAATCTAAAACCTAATCTACAGTTTTGTCCTAATTCAAACTTCAAATCATACTGTCTGGCGCAACTCCACTTTCGTAACCTATAATACTTCCCGATTCACAATAAGCGGGAAGTTTTTTTTTAAGTTAGTTTGGGTTAACTGTCGTCAATAAGTTGTAGTAAACTCACCCAAAGCTTCACATTTGCCCTAAATCATAATTCTGTGTTCGGAATTTGATAGAGAGCTCTGTAAGCTTTCGTACTCCATTAACCCGAAAGTATGACGATCGCGGTTTTATCGTCCAGCGCGTGATCGTTGTATTTGCCTATTCTTTCGTTAAGTGGAAAACCTAGATTTCATTTCTTTAAGAATTGATGTCAACGACAGACCCTGTCAAACATTTGGCTCCGAAAATAGGGACGGTCACATGATATGATTTTCGAAATTAGGATACATATTGTCAGACCTCGGCTACTAGCAGGCCCATAGCTAAAGATTTTGAAATAGTGAAGGAAAATGCATTTGCAGCAGTCCAATCTTCCGAAATTATCAGGGGAACCACCGCCAGAGCCTTATGATACAGCGCGCACGTGCTAAACAATCGGGGGGGGGGGCTAATGGTTAGCACGAGCGAGCTGTATCATAAGGTCTGTCATTGAGTCAGCTGGCGTGGTTTCGATTCCCCGGTTGTACGTGACAAGGAGGTGGGTTACGTGTCCAACCTCGTGGGTTGTCTATGGGTTCTCCGGTTTCCCCCCACTGCTAAAGAGCCCTACGCGGAAGCGACCGGTTTCCTCCCACTGCTAAAGAGCCCTACGCGCAAGCGAATTATCGAAATAAAATTAAACCATATGTTAGTCCCGAAATGACCGAGAACAGTAAAATCAGTGGTCACCACAATCCTAGCCAAACCATGGATGTAATGACGTGATATAAGAGTAGGCCACAGTGCCGCTGTCCGGGCCAAATGTCCCTCTCAGTACACTGTATGGCGTATACCCGTCTTCGTTAGCCCAGGTTAGGTGCATACCAGTAAAATGAGCGGTCACCACGTCCCTAGAGTTAACAATAATTGTGGTTGTATGTGACGTATTTATGTTAGTGTTTTCTTTAGTCATATTTCTGTATATTGAGGTTTCGTTTTCATTGACAGAACCTTTAGAATAAATGTTTCCTTGACTAAATGAAATGGGGTTTAACGTCCTACTGTTATGCACGTTACCTGGGCTAAGAGAAGACGAGCATACAATGTGCTATGAGGGAAATTTTGCCCGGGCAGCGACGCTACCGCCTACTCTTATATCGAATTCAAACTGCCAAGGGATCTTGCCAGCCAGCGCCTTACCCACTTAGCCACGTGATCCCCTCCTTGACTAAAGCTGAGGTGTTTTGATCTAGTGGCGTCCTACTTTCATCTCAGTAGATACTAATTAGACCAAATAGGTTCAGCTATTTCTGTTAATTACTTCTAGAGTTATGACCCTTGTTTCGCTTCGTTGGAACGGATGAACACTAGAATGACAAAACATGATCGTTCGATCTGTGTGAAATTTCTATGACTGTCGAATTCCAACAACTTCTATAAACTACTGCCAGGGTTAAGGCCCCTGATTCAGTTAACATTTTAATATTAAGTGCAGGAGGACCGCACTACACGCAAAACAAAAAATCTACAAGATAAACCCCCGGACAAGACAGAAAATAGTCATTGCAAAAAATAAACAATTATCAAATCAATTGAATGGATCCGGGGACCACCCATAAGCGTCCGGTGCGCTGTAGGCCTACAGTGAATATTATTATCTGATCTGTAAGAAAGTGTGCCCCACATTACCAACAATAGAATAAAATACGCGACCACCTTTGTTGATCGTCGGACAATTTAGCTACCGTGGGCGTATGTTTTGTTGCCTGGCAACCTATCTTGATATCATTTCCGAACATAAAATATGATTTGAAATTGTATCCATTACAAGGGTATAGGTTATAGGGTTATCATACAAACGCCCCTTTTAAAAAAATCAAATAAGGTCTATTTATAGAATACTATTGTGTTCACGTCAATTGAACGAACTAACTTAAAAAAAAACCTTCCCGCTTAGTTGTTAATAAAGTCGATGCATATAATACTATTGTGTACGCGTCAATTGAACGAAACTAACTTTTAAAAAAAAACTTCCCGCTAAACCTATTTGTTAAGGCCAGTTAATTTCGTGTCAATGTCTCTGAGGTGTAAATAAGGTAATACACGTGATTGGTGTTAGGGTAAACATTTGGGGCTTAGTCCAGGGTTAGGGTTAGGATTGGGATTGGGACCTGTGAGTGATGAAATATTGAGTTGGCCTTATCATTCAGCAGTAACCGGCTTATAGTAAGTTCGTCTTAATTTTCGGACCACGGGAAGGATTTGGTGTACGAAAGTACAATCGCAGCTGCCTGTGTGAGCAAGTTTGTTGAAGGAAATCTATTCTAAAGCACACCAGACCAGGTAAATTATTTTTCACATTTTGTTAAAGAAATAACCAACGATGATAATATTTGTCCCCGCGTTTCGACGAAAGCGGGAGAGTATTAAAATTGGCCTGTTCGTCTGTCTGTCTGTTGTCCGTCTCCCAGTCCCACTTTTTTGAACACAAAATCCCCCTTCTAATGAGCTAGCATGTCCAAACTTGGCATATGTGTTTATTCAGTGAATACTGTCCGTCCGCCTGTCCGTCCTTCATTAGCCCAGTTTAGGAGCAGAGCAGTAGGACGTTAAACTCCATTTCATTTCATTTCGTATGTATACTGTTCAAAATATTTATGCTTATAGATAAAGAAATAAAAAAACGAGTGCACCATCAACCTGATTTACTAAGAAACAGGAATGGCGACGATTCTGATTTTACTGTTAGTTTGTGTAGTAATGGCCGATGGTAGGTAACAGATATTTTACATATTAAATTATTACTACATGGATATTATTTATCATTTCCGTGGAATGAAACTAGTGTATGTAATATTTTACATATTAAACATGAATTACACAAGAGCTAAATCTACATATTATACAGGCCCCGAGTTAACGAAGCATTCTCAGACTTAAGTTGAGAATTTACTCAAACTTGTTCGCATTTTTTAAACTTAAATAAAACCCTTTATAAAAAATTTGTTGTTTTAATATATTAAATACACCAATAAGATACTATGTGCAAAGTTTTGTGTTTCTTGATCAAAGATATTTCTCATAAAAAGTGAGTAAATTCTCAACTTAAATCTGAGAATGCTTTGTGAACTTCGGGCCTGGCCTTTCTTTGGGCCTGAAATGTTATCTAAATTAATAATTGGACATTGGTTAACTTATCCAGACCATAATTAACTCTCGATGTAATCGCCTGTGATATTTAATGGGTTTGAATACGTTGTGTGATGGTTTATTTAAAGTTACATTAGTTAAGAGCTAAATCTGCCTAAAGCAGTTCTTTCTTCGGGCCTGAAATGTTTTCTAAAGTAGCCTATTAATTAGACATTAATTAACTGATTCAGGCCTTAATCAACTCTGGATGGATTCAGATTTCTCCGATATTAAAGAGATTTAAACGTTTCAGTAATACTCTGATTTAAACAAATATGGCGGACCCAGACTTAGCTTTGATCAACCAGGACCGTGGTTGAAATATTGCACACGTCTATCAAACCTAATATCTTCGCTTGCAAAAGAGTAATTTGAATGAAATTTTCAAAATATTCATTTTACATCAACTACTTTCGAACTAGTATATCATTCTTGGCTAGTTCTTTATCTATAATAACTTTAACGTAAATGGATTGTTATCGTACCATAGTAGTAATGACGGTCGAGGCAAGCATAAATTTAATCGCTAATATTAGGGTGGGGTAAATGAGAAGCTTTTGCATAACTTACATTGACGCCTTCTGTTTTCTATGGCCATTTTGCATGCTTAATTCAAATTTGGTGGAATTTTTGAGCTTCAACCTCATTTGACCCCTTAAAATGCTAATTTATTCAAAATGGCGGCCAGAATTGAGTATTTTTACAATTTCATCAGATTGACGTCTAAATATGGCTTGTAATATGTCTATATATAGTTTTTTGGGGTCACAGAATTCGAAAATGACACTTTTATAATACTTATATAGACGTATGACGATATATATGGCAAATATATAGGAAATAATACCAAATTTTCAATATACGAACACGATTTATTATGTTGCTAAGCAAAAAACACACAACAATATCTCAAGTACCAGTAGAGAATACGACTAAGGGAACTTTTCAATTGAAAACATTGAGAAGTAGTCCTTCGACATCTTTATCTGCCCCTTCCTCGGGTTTTATAGCGTTCCTGATACTTGTACGTAGCTCTTCAGCTGTAAATTTTTTTACACGGAATTTTCCAGTAGTAGAATCCTTGACACGTCTCTGCTGACGGATATTCGGGGCTATGGTGAGCCGCAGGTACACGATTTCAGACAAAAGTTCTTTTTCAGACAATGAGTCAAGCAGGTCCAAATTACTTTCAGTCATCGGCCCATCGTGATGTTTACAAACGTCAATAGTTTGAAGTAACCTGAGGTTTTTCTTTCTTTTTAGCTCTTCTTTTTTCGCCAGTCCAAGTGTTTTGGACAACTTAACTGTAGCCAAGAAATCTTTCTCTATCCTTCTCACCTCTGAAGATTCCTCAGAGGTTCGTGCCCATTTCCAATTATGTGATCGTTCCTTATCACTCAGGGTAGTGAATGATGAATCAACTAGCAGTCCATTAGTGCTTATTACTCTTTTCCTGGATATAGACTGAACTGACTCCGTACCACCACTGATTTTAACTCGATTGTCAAACCATGCGAACTCGCTTTCACACCCGAGATTGGTTAACGGAGCATATCCTAGTTTATTCGGATCAGGTAGTGCATCATTTTCTGCTTCGTCAAGATCCAGGATGTCGTTGAAAAATCGCATGGCTGATAACTGACGCCTCAAAGTTTCTGCTGTTTCAGCAAGCATGGCAGCGTAAAGACGATCTCTCCCATTCCCTGATTTCTTTGTTCGGGATAGTTCCTCAACTTCAGGGATTTTCAGTTTAAAGAAATCTTTAACCCCATACCAGTTCCTTACCTGTTTCAGATTATCACCTCTTTTATCAATTCCTAGCAAGTCCATCAGAGGAAAAATTACTAGATCAGCGATTTGACCGTATAGTTCACAACACAGGGTAAACCAGTCACTTTGAATATAAACGGATACGGCTAGAACTAATTTATTCGAGTTTATATCTACCACAGTGTCAAAGAATCGGATGATTTGATCTTTCATTTTCAGGAATTGATTTGCTATCTGAGCAATCCGACCAAACCTGTTTGCTGTGAAGCCATTAAATCCCTGCCTCTCTATTTCTTCTTGTTCCATCCACTGAACAAATTCAGAGTACAATGATACACTATGAGACGCATGGCTAGGACTAAGTAACTTGGATATAGCAATCTCACCGAGGGTGTGAATACTGGAACTCGATGATGAGAAGACTTTCTCTCCCACCTTTACACTGATCAAATTATGTACTCCTATCCTCTGCTCTGCCTCCCTGAACACTTTGTCACAAGCATTGTCTACACCTAGTGTAACATGAGCACAGCATTTGAGATTTTTAGATTCTGGAATGCCCATGCTTTCCCGAAACGTTTCGTTATCACCCGCTCTGTCGGTCATCCAAAAATCCACATTGCTTTTGATTTCATCAAGCGTACATTCACCCAGGATTGCCAAGATTTTCAGTTTCTCTTCGTAGCTTTCTGCGCCGTCTTCCCCCGAATGCGATCTGTTTTCAATGAAACCAGTTGTGAGGGATTTTTTAACTTCTGGTCCGTGAACAGTTATGTGATCGGCTTTTATGTCGAACAACTTATGCCCTGCGGCTTTAGTCGTATCGTCCAACCCAATGGTTATCACGTTGTCCTCTTTGTTGGTCAAATAGTTTGCGACACGTTTCAAATTTAGAAGATAAGCATCCCCCAGATACATTGAGATGCATCGTTTACTGGGGAAGATGTAGGTTAGGTCTCCCGCGCTTTTGCGCTTGCGTATCACTGGAGTATCTATATTTTCATTTGTATCATCATTGTCTTCAGAATCGTCATCAGTTACGTCATCATTAACATTTTCATCAGCTGAAATATGCCAGTTCTGGCCAAAGATCATATTTGCAGAGCGAACAATTATGCCGGCTATATCTGAGTGACTCACCTTGAACTCAGATACACATTGAACGACGCACCGAACCAAGGCTTCGTTCAGAGTCCTTCTACCTGTTCTGATTTTTACATCGGGGAAATATTTCATTTCCACTTTATCAGTTTTTGAGGTCGAGGGAGTCACTGGATTACTTCTGGTCTGTCGAGAAGTAGATTTTGGGCTGTGGGGTATTTCTTTCATAGGAACAAATGATTGATCATCCGTTCCATCTTCATGGTCACTATTAGTTTCTCCAAGATCAGATCCATATGAAAGCCTTTCACCAACTTTCTGCTCCTCTACTTTCATCTTCTTTCTTTCAACTGACATATTTCTAGTTTCTTCTCTTTTCTTTTTTCTCGTCCAGTCTTTAGGAACCGTAGGTGTACAAATTGCTACGTAGGCACCATAACAATTGTCAAGATAAAAGTTCTCATCATCGTCTGTCATTTTGACACCTGTCTCTGCTTCAAGACTTTTCTGAAGATCTGTATTCTTGGTCCTGATATCGTACGCATGAAAACACATTGCATCATTGAACTTTGTGGCTTTTTCAGTCCACTTTTCATCTTTCTTTTTATCTGACCGCTGGTATCTAACAAGAGCCATTAGTGTTTCATAATCGTCCTTTATTTGCTTAGCAGCAGCACGTTCAGTCTTTGGGTAGACGTTTTTTGCGATCCAATCAGATCTTGCTTCCACCGCAACTGTTTTACTGGCTTCATTCTTGCTTATTTGTTTTTCTCCTTTGGAAACTGGTTGGCACAAATGTATCATACGTCCAAGAAGATTCAGTCCTGATGGTAGTTTGGATTTAATTTCGTACACATCTCTAGCTTTATACTCGCGTTGTAGTAATTGTACTGTAGCGACGTCCCTTCTCGTTTCCTTCTTTGTCTCAGCCATATCTACCTATCTGAAAGCACACAAATCATGGTACATGTTCATATCTAAACTACTGAGTTCAATTTAACATTCAAAAGAAACACTACGGTACAGTGGTATAGTAGTGCATCGATCGATTTTATAAGGTCAAATTTTTCTTCTCTATTCACCCTTGCCTGCCATTTTTTTTACCATGATTACATCATACATCATTACTCGACTACTTGCGCATCATGAAAGTGTCATTTTTGGATTCTTCGACCCCCCAAACCCATAAATAGACATATTACACGCCATATTTTATATATATAACTGGCAAAATCCCAGAAAAACACATTTTTCGCCGCCATTTTGAATAAATTATCATTTTAAGGGGTCAAATGGGGTCACAGGTCAAAAATTCCAACGGATTTGAAATCAGCATCCAAAATGGCCATAGAAAACACTAGGCTTCAAAAAAAAAGTTCATTTACCCCACCCTACTAATATCTCGGTTCAGAGTAAAGCAATCTGACTGAAATTCTCAGCATTTTCTCTTTTCAGTATCTTTTTTAAACTGGGGGTAGGGATGGCCTAGTAGTCTAGAGTGGCGCGCTTCGACCTCTAGCTGGCCGGTCACCTCTGGCTTGCGGCTGTGGTTTCGAGCCCTAGTGTGACATTGAGATAGGAGCGCCTTCTCAACCTTTTGGGTTCCTCCCACTGCTGAAGACCCCTACGCGCCAGCGAATTATTGAAATAAAAATTGAAAACGAATCTTTCCATACGTTAGTCCCAAAATGACCTAGTGGACGTTAAACCCATCTCTCTCTCTCCCTCTCTCTCCCTCTCTCGCTCTCTCTCTATTTTAAACTCTTATTGCGAGAACTGTCATATATCATTAACACATGAATAAATATGGCAACGTGAAGTTGGCACGTTTTTCGGGATTCGGGATTCGGGATTCGCGAATCACGAATACCGTGCTGGCTCGTTATTCGGGATTCGCCAATAACGAATAACGAGCCAGCACGTTATTCGGGATTCGGGATTCGGGATTGGAGATTCGGGATTGGAGATTCGGGATTGGAGATTCGGGATTGGAGATTCGGGATTGGAGATTCGGGATTCGTCACTAAAACAGAACGACCTACGTTGCATCCGATCATATCCTCTACCCCCGGGGTGTGCGCTGCATCATTACGCCTGTCATTAAATCAACTGCCATGGTTTCGAGTCCCCGGTTGTACGTGACAAGAAGAAGGGTCGTATGTCTAATGTCGTGGGTTTTCTCCGGGTCCTCTGGTTTCCTTATACTGCTAAAGACCCCACAACCAAGCGACGTATTCAAAAAAAATAATCTATATGTTAGTATCGAAATGACATAATTTGTGTCGAGTGGACGTTAAACCCCATCTCGAAATGACCTAGTTTTTGTCGAGTGGACGTTAAACCCCATTTTTTTCTCTCTCGAATAAGGTGTTGGCTGCTTTGTTGGCGTGCACGGGGAAGTCATCTCCAACAATCACCTGTTGTATTTACCAAATCTGAATCTCGAATCCCGAATCCCGAATCACGTGCTGGCCCGTTATTCGGGATTCGCCAATAACGAATAACGAATAACGAGCCAGCACGTTATTCTGGATTCGGCATTCGGGATTCGAGATTCGGGATTCGCAACTAAAACAGAACGACCAACAGTGCATCGGACCATTTCCTCTCTACCCCCGGGCTGGGGTGGGGGATGGTTTTTGGGGGTGTGGATGGCCGAATGTCAAAGCACGTGCGCGCTGTATCATTAAGCCTGTCATTGAGTCAACTGGCATGGTTTCGAATTCCCGGTCTTACGTGACAAGTAGTAGGGTCGTCTGTCTAACGTCGTGGGTTTTCTCCGGGTCCTCTAGCTGGTTTCCTACTAGTGCTAAAGAGCCCATTCGGGATTCGGGATTCGGGATTCGAGATTCGGGATTCGCCACTTAAACAGAAAGACCTGCGTTGCATCCGACAATTTCCTCTCTACCCCCGGGGTGGGGGTGGGTTGGGGTGTGGTTGTCCGGATGTCCAAGCACGTGCGCGCTGTATCATTAAGCCTGTCATTGAGTCACAAGGAGAGGGGTCGTCTTTCTAACGTCGTGGGTTTTCTCCGGGTCATCTGGTTTCCTCCTACTGCTAAAGACCCCATGACCAAGCGAAGTATTGAAACGAATTAAACTATAGGTTAGTTTCGAAATGACCTAAATGGGGTCGAGTAGACGTTCTCTCTCTCTCTCTCTCTATCCCCGAGCGTAGGGGTAAGTGAACATTAGGTGACAGACTAACAAGGAGACGACCGTTTGTAGAGCGAAAAGGGTGTTGGCTGCTTTGTTGGCGTGCACGGGGCAGTCATCTCCAGTTATCACCTGTTGTATTGTCGAATCCCGAATCACGAATCTGAAATCCCGAACAACGAGCCAGCACGTTATTCGGGATTCGGGATTCGCCACTAAAACAGAACGTTAAACCCCACCCCTCTCTATCTCTCTCTCTCTCTCTCTCTCTCTCTCTCTCTCTCTCTACCCCCAAGCGTAGGGGTAAGTGAATATTAGGTGGCCGACTAACAAGGAGACGACCGTTTGTCGAGCGAAAAGGGTGTTGGCTGGTTTGTCTGGTTTGTTGGCGTGCACGGGGCAGTCATCTCCAGTAATCACCTGTTGTATTGTCGAATCCCGAATCCCGAATCCCGAATAACGAGCCAGCGCGTTATTCGGGATTCGGGATTCGCCACTAAAACAGAACGACCTACTTTGCATCTGACCATTTCCTCTCTACCCCCAACCGTACGGGTAAGTGAACGTTGGGTGTCCGACTAACAAGGAGACGACCTTCGTCGAGCGAATAGGGTGTTGGCTGGTTTGTTGCCGTGCACGGGACAGTCCTCTCCTGAACCCACCTGTTGAATTGCCGAATCCCGAATCCCGAATCCCGAATAACGTGCTGGCTCGTTATTCTGGATTCGGGATTCGCCACTAAAACAGAACAACCTACGTTGTTGCATCTGACCATCTCCTCTCTACCACGACCGTAAGTGTAAGTGGGTGCTGGGTGACCGACTAACAAGGAGACGAACGTTTGTCGAGTGAATAGGGTTTTGGCTGGTCTATTGACGTGCACGGGGCAGTCCTTACCAGCAATCACCTGGTGTATTGCCGAATCCCGAATCCCATGCTGGCTCGGTATTCGGGATTCGCCAATAACGAATAACGAATAACGAGCCAGCACGTTATTCGGGATTCGGGATTCGCCACTAAAACAGAACGACCTACGTTTCATCCGACTATTTCTTCTCTACCCCCGGGGGTGGAGGTTGGGTGTTGGATTGCAGAATGTTCAAGCACGTGCGCGCTGTGTCATTAAACCTGTCATTGAGTCAACTGACGTGGTTTCGACTCTCCGGTTGTACGGGGGAAGGAGTAGGGTCGCCTGTCAAACCTCGTGTATTTTATCTGGGTCCTCCGGTTTCCACCCATTGTTAATGACCCATACGAGCAAGCGTACTATTGAAATAAAATTAAAACTATGTATTAGTCTCGAAATGACCTAGTTTGTGTTGAGTGAACGTTAAACCCCATTTCTTTTCTCTCGTGAATAAGGTGTTGGCTGCTTTGTTGGCGTGCACGAGGCAGTCATCTCCAACAATCACCTGTTGTATTGAAAGAATCTGAATCCCGAATGCCGAATCCCGAATCACGTGCTGGCTCGTTATTCGGGATTCGCCAATAACGAATAACGAATAACAAGCCAGCACGTTATTCGGGATTCGGGATTCGGCATTCGAAATTCGGGATTCACCACTAAAACAGAACGACCTACGTTGCATCCGACCATTTCCTCTCTACCCCCGGGGTTGGGTTGGGGTGGGGGTGTGGATCGCCGAATGTCCAAGCACGTGCGCGCTGTATCATTAAGCCTGTCATTGAATCAACTGGCGTGGTTTCGAATCCCCGGTAGTACGTGACAGGGAGTAGGGTCGTCTGTCTAGCGTCGTGGCTTTTCTCCGGGTTCTCTGGTTTCTTCCTACTGTTAAAGAGCCAGCACGTTTTTCAGGATTCGGAATTCGGGATTCGAGATCAAGGAATTGCCACTAAAATAGAACGACCTACGTTGCATCTGACCATTTTCTCTCTACCCCGGGGTCTTTAGCAGTAGGAGGAAACCAGAGGACTCGGAGAAAACCTACGACGTTAGACAGACGAACCCCTCTCCTTGTCACGTACAACCGGGGATTCGAAACAACGCTAGTTGACTAAACGACAGGCTTAATGATATAGGCTTAATGATATATTTCAATAGTACGCTTGCTCGCAGGGGTCATTAAAAATGGGTGGAAACCGGAGGACCCGGAGAAAACCCACGAGGTTTGACAGACGATCCTACTCCTTGTCACGTACAACCGGGGATTCAAAACGACGCCAGTTGACTCAATGACAGGCTAAATGATACAGCGCGCACGTGCTTGACATTCGGCCATTCACACCCCCACCCCACCCCCAACCCGGGGGTAGAGAGGAAATGGTTGGATGGACCGTAGGTCGTTCAGTTTTAGTGGCGAATCCCGAATCCCGAATCCCGAATAACGTGCTGGCTCGTTATTCGTTATTCGTTTTTGGCGAATCCCGAATAACGAGCCAGCACATGATTCGGGATTCGAGATTCGGGATTCAGATTTGGTCATTACAACAGGTTATTGTTGGAGATGACTGCCCCGTGCACTCCAACAAAGCAGCCAACACCGTATTCGAGAGAGAAAAAAATTGGGTTTAACGTCATCCGATAAAAATTAGGTCATTTCGAGACTAACATATAGTTTAAATTGTATTTCAATAGTACGCCTGCCAAGAGGTTAGAGAAGCGACCCTACTCATTGTCACGTACAACCGGGGATTCGAAACATCGCAAGTTGACTCAATGACAGGCTTAATGAAACAGCGCGCACGTGCTTGAACATTCGGCCATCCACTACCCAACCCCCACCCCCGGGGGTAGAGGAGAAATGGTCGGATGAAACGTAGGTCGTTCTGTTTTAGTGGCGAATCCCGAATAACGAGCCAGCACGTTATTCGGGATTCGGGATTCGGCAATACAACAGGTGATTGCTGGTAAGGACTGCCCCGTGCACGTCAACAAACCAGCCAAAACCCTATCACTCGACAAACGGTCGTCTCCTTGTTAGTCGGTCACCCAAAACCCACTTACACCTACGGTCGGGGTAGAGAGGTAATGGTCGGATGCAACAACGTAGGTTGTTCTGTTTAAGTGGCGAATCGCGAATCCCGAATAACGAGCCAGCACGTTATTCGGGATTCGGGATTCGGCAATACAACAGGTGGGTTCAGGAGAGGACTGCCCCGTGCACGGCAACAAACCAGCCAACACCCTATTCGCTCGACCAAGGTCGTCTCCTTGTTAGCGGACACCCAACGTCCACTTACCCCTACGGTCGGGGGTAGAGAGGAAATGGTCGGATGCAAATTAGGTCGTTCTGTTTTAGTGGCGAATCTCGAAGTCCGAATCCCGAATAACGTGCTGGCTCGTTATTCGGGATTCGAGATTCGGGATTCGGGATTCGACAATACAACAGGTGATTACTGGAGATGACTGCCCCGTGCACACCAACAAACCAGCCAACACCCTTTTCGCTCTACAATCGGTCGGGAATACAGAGAGAGAGAGATGGGGTTTAACGTCCACTCGACACAAATTAGGTCATTTCGAGACAATTATGGTTTACTTTTTTTCAATACTTCGTTTGGTCGTGGGGTTTTAAGCAGTAAAAGGAAACCAGAGGACCCGGAGAAAACCCACGACGTTAGACAGACGACCCCCTCTCCTTGTCACGTACAACCGGGGATTCGAAACAACACCAGCTGACTAAATGACAGGCTTAATGATATAGGGCGCACGTTCTTGGATATTCGACCATTCACACCCGAAACCCCCACCCCACCCCGGGGGTAGATTGGAAATGTTCGGATGCAACGTAGGTCCTTCTGTTTTAGTTGCGAATCCCGAATCTCGAATCCCGAATCCCGAAAAACCTGCGGGCTGGCTCTTTAACAGTAGGAGGAAACCAGGTGACCCGGAGAAAACCCACGACGTTAGACATACCACCCTATTCCTTGTCACGTACAACCTGGGATTCAAAAACACGCCACTTGACTCAATGACGGCTTAATGATACAGTGCGCACATGCTTTGACATTCGGCCATCCACACCCCCCAGCACATCCCACCCCATCCCGGGGGTAGAGAGGAAATGGTCGGACGCCAACAAACCAGCCAACACCCTTTTCGCTTTACAAACGGTCGTCTCCTTGTTAGTCTGTCACCTAATGTTCACTTACCCCTACGCTCGGGGGTAGAGAGAGAGAGAGAGAACGTCTACTCGACATAAATTAGGTCATTTCGAAACTAACCTATAGTTTAATTCGTTTCAATACTTCGCTTGGTCATGGGGTCTTTAGCAGTAGGAGGAAACCAGATGACCCGGAGAAAACCCACGACGTTAGAAAGACGACCCCTCTCCTTGTCACGTACAACCGGGGATTCAAAACCACGCCAGTTGACTCAATGACAGGCTTAATGATACAGCGCGCACGTGCTTGACATTCGGCCATCCACACCCCCACCCCACCCCACCCCGGGGGTAGAGAGGAAATGGTCGGATGGACCGTAGGTCGTTCAGTTTTAGTGGCGAATCCCAAGTCCCGAATCCCGAATCCCGAATAACGTGCTGGCTCGTTATTCGATATTCGTTTTTGGCGAATCCCGAATAACGAGCCAGCACATGATTCGGGATTCAGATTTGGTCAATACAACAGGTGATTGTTGGAGATGACTGCCCTGTGCACGCCAACAAAGCAGCCAATACCTTATTCGAGAGAGAAAAAAAATGGGGTTTAACGTCACTCGAAAAAAAATTAGGTCATTTCGAGACTAACATATAGTTTTAATTTTATTTCAATAGTACGCCTGCTCGTAGGGATCATTAGCAATGGGTGAACCGGAGAACCCGGAGAAAACCCAAGAGGTTGGACAGGCGACCCTACTCATTGTCACGTACAACCTGAGATTCGAAACCACGCCAGTTGACTCAATGACAGGCTTAATGACACAGCGCGCACGTGCTTGAACATTCGGCCATCCACTACCCAACCCCCACCCCTGGGGGTAGATGAGAAATGGTCGGATGAAACGTAGGTCGTTCTGTTTTAGTGGCGAATCCCGAATCCCGAATAACGTGCTGGCTCGTTATTCGTTATTCGTTAATGGCGTATCCCGAATAACGAGCCAGCACGGGATTCGGGATTCGGCAATACAACAGGTGATTGCTGGTAAGGACTGCTCCGTGCACGTCAACAAACCAGCCAAAACCCTATTCACTCGACAAACGGTCGTCTCCTTGTTAGTCGGTCACCCAAAACCCACTTACGCCTACGGTCGGGGTAGAGAGGAAATGGTCGGATGCAACAACGTAGGTTGTTCTGTTTAAGTGGCAAATCCCGAATCCCGAATAACGAGCCAGCACGTTATTCGGGATTCGGGATTCGGCAATACAACAGGTGGGTTCAGGAGAGGACTGCCCCGTGCACGGCAACAAACCAGCCAACACCCTATTCGCTCGACGAAGGTCGTCTCCTTGTAAGTCGGACACCCAACGTCCACTTACCCCTACGGTCGGGGGTAGAGAGGAAATGGTCAGATGCAAAGTAGGTCGTTCTGTTTTAGTGGCGAATCTCGAATCCCGAATCCCGAATCCCGAATAACGTGCTGGCTCGTTATTCGGGATTCGAGAATCGGGATTCGGGATTCGACAATACAACAGGTGATTACTGGAGATGACTGCCCCGTTCACGCCAACAAACCAGCCAACACCCTTAGAGAGAGAGAGAGAGATGGGGTTTAACGGCTACTCGACACAAATTAGGTCATTTCGAGACAAATATATAGTTTACTTTTTTTCAATACTTCGCTTGGTCGTGGGGTTTTTTAGCAGTAAAAGGAAACCAGAGGACCCGGAGAAAACCCACGACGTTAGACAGACGACCCCCTCTCCTTGTCACGTACAACCGGGGATTCGAAACAACACCAGCTGACTAAATGACAGGCTTAATGATATAGGGCGCACGTTCTTGGATATTCGACCATTCACACCCCAAACCCCCACCCCACCCCGGGGGTAGATTGGAAATGTTCGGATGCAACGTAGGTCCTTCTGTTTTAGTTGCGAATCCCGAATCTCGAATCCCGAATCCCGAAAAACCTGCGGGCTGGCTCTTTAGCAGTAGGAGGAAACCAGGTGACCCGGAGAAAACCCACGACGTTAGACATACCACCCTACTCCTTGTCACGTACAACCTGAGATTCGAAACCACGCCAGTTGACTCAATGACAGGCTTAATGATACAGTGCGCACATGCTTTGACATTCGGCCATCTACACCCCCCAGCACACCCCACCCCATCCCGGGGGTAGAGAGGAAATGGTCGGATGCAACGTAGGTCGTTCTGTTTTAATGGCGAATCCCCAATCTCGAATCCCGAATCCGAATCCCGAATCCCAAATAACATGCTGGCTCGTTATTCGTTATTGGCGAATCCCGAATAACGAGCCAGCACGGTATTCGGGATTCGCGATTCGCGAATCTCGAATCCCGAATCCCGAATAACGTGCCAACTTCACGTTGCCAATAAATATTATTTATAATTCCCGGGGAATGAAATAGATATAAAAATTATCACCACATGAATATTATTTTTAATTCCCGGGGAAAGAAAATTCTAGATACAGGTATATAAATTATCAACACATAAATTTTTATTTTTAACTCTCGGGGAAAGAATGAATGAATGAAATGGGGTTTAACGTCCTACGCTTTAGCACCTAACCTGGGCTAATTGAAGATGGGCATACACCATCTAGTGTGCTATGAGGGAAATTTTGCCCGGGCAGCAACTGAATTCCAACTGCCAAGGGTTCTTTTACGTGCACGCCAATGTGTACACGGGACCTCGGTTTTTCGTCCCATCCGAACGACTAGGCAGCTGTCCTTGTCAGGCCCTCTTTCTGCATCACTGACAAGGGGAAATCACGCCGGAAAATCGAGATGAACTTTCTCGGCCAATGCAGGGATCGAACACCCGACCCCCAGGCTAGTGAACAAGCGCCTTATCCACTTAGCTACCGTGATCCCCTCGGGGAAAGAAATAGTATAGCTGTTTATCGAGGTTAAATGAATGAAATGGGATTTAATGTCCAACCGGTCTACACAGAATATGCTAATGAAGACGGGCAAACAGTGTGCTATGAGGAAAATTTTGCCCGGGCAGCGTCGGTACGGCCAACTCTTATATCGAATTCTAACTGCCAAGGGATCTTTTACGTGTACGTCAATGTGTATTCGGGACCTCGGGTTTTCGTCCCACCCAAACGACTAGACAGCTGTACTTGTCAGGCCCTCCGTTTTGCATCACTGACAAGGAGAAACCACGCCGGAAAATCGAGATGAACTCTATCGACCAATGCAGGGATTGAACACCCGACCTCCATCTTCCCTAGGAAATCAAACTCTACTTGTACAGTGTATTCCCAACGAAATCAAAACCTGCTTTTCCTCTACTTTCATCTTTTCTCTCCAGAAATACGAAACCTTACTTTCACCCGACTTCCCAGGGAAATCGATCAACAAAGTATCGTAGTACTCAAACTGTTTAAAACACAGATCAAATTTCGTTTCGTTTTTATAATTCAAAATTTCTTTTTTACTCGTCATTACTACACTTGGATCTGGAAGAGTTGTTATTAAAATTCAACTCGTGTTCTGCTTGAAATGAGGTGTCAGCCAATCAAATGTCCTGTCGCATCCAGTGTTTGGCCTTTTTTGCGCGGAACTGTTGGTTGACATAGAAGCGATAGAAATCAAAACAAAGCAAAGGGAGATAAAAAAAAAACCGTGGCGGTCGCTAATTGGTTCACCGAACGACTGACGTAATAGGGTCAAATGTCACTTGCTTGGTACCTGACGTCATAGAACGTGAACTACCACTAAAACTTGTTAGGTCTAAATGTAGGATAAAAACAAAACGAAATATAGATCTGTATTTTAATTAGATTGAGTTTTACTCAGATCTTCTGTCATTTTTCATGTTTTTAATAGCTGACCAATTCCTCTGGACATCTCCTGGTGATAATGCTTTTATAGAGGTCAAGGAAGGTGAAGACATATCGTTACTATGGGAGTATCAAACAGACTCGTCGTCAAGCATGGTGCTTATTAAAACAGAGGTAAAACTCCCGAGTCCCGCGAAATAGTCGGTTTAATACAAATGTCATGTAACTGTTCTTATATAACAAGCGAAAACACCTTTTAAAGTACTGCGATTTCACCTGAGTGAAAACGTTGCGATATCACCAGAGTAAAAACTTTGCGATTTCACCAGAGTGAAAACGCTGCGCTTTCGCCAGGGGAAAAAGCTGCGCTTTCGCCAGAGGAAAAATCTGCAATTCGTTAGAGAGAAAACTCTCCAGAGGAACAACGCTGCAATTTTACCATAGGGAAAATGTTGTGATTTCGCCAGAGGGAAAAATCTACAATCAACCTGAGGGAAAACGTCGCGATTTCGACAGAGGGAAAACGCTGTGATTTCTTGTATTTCCACTTATCACCCAATAATACATTTGACAGTAGATATCGCTTGTGTGTTAAATGTGATATCTACAGTGTGGTGATATCACTTTAGTGATATATACACAGTGTGGTGAGATCACTTTACATAAATTTGATTGGTCAATCAAAAATGAACTACCTTCTTTTATTTTAAAGAAACCACTTAGTTTAAGTAAAGAGTGACTTTTTAAAAAAAAAAAGAAACTGCTTTTATTAAATTGACCTTGAAGGAAAAAACTTGGTCAGTATACAGGGCTATACAATAGCTAAACTGCTGTCAAAAAATGATGTATCACTACGCTATAATGTAAATAGGATCGGTAAAA
>OU795041.1:6136835-6343961 GCA_917208275.1 Patella pellucida
GGAATGGTGTATCAGGAACAACAAGAAACAAACAATCGATGGTCTTTGATTTTAAACTGGGTATCTGTATTGCCACAGAAACGCATCCTAAATATGGCAAAGTATGTCCTCCGGCACCTTCTATAACTATTAGCTGTTCTAGTGGAGTTAAACAACAATCGTCTGACTTGAGGTGTTTCTCAAAAAATGATAGGCACACTGTAGAAATTGTAGATCCTGTATCTAATAACCCAGAACATACTTGACTGTTTAATTTGATGGATGTGGTGTTACTATGTCCAATAACATTCTTGGGACTTAAAATATCCATGTCTTCTGGCTGTCCCGCGACAGAGACATTTGCTAGTTTAAATCCGGCAGTATCATTCGGCAACCTAGCGCAATATGGCCCCATTCTCCGCATCGGTGACATCTGTAATTGTCAGCTACAGGTGAAGGCTTCTGATGCTGTTTTGACACTGTCGGTGGTTTATGACGTGAAGATGGTCTTGGTGTCGACATCTGAGATGGTGAAAACAAAGGTGTGGGTTGTCTTTCCTTATCACTTTTCATCTCTTTCATCTCATTCTGCAAAGAGTGCACTGATGCAGTCAAGCTAGCTACTAATGTCCGTAAATCATCCTCTGCAGGTTGCTGCACCATCTTTATGTGAGATCTTGGAGCAGGTTTAGGCGTAGGTGATGAGGCTATGACAGTATCTCGCTCTATCCGACGTACTTCTTTTAAAAGATCTTCAAAATCTGTAATACGGTCGTACTTATGGGCTGATCTGTCCTTTAGATCTTGATGGAGTCCACTCCAAAACTTTGCACGAAGTTTTGAGTCAAAGGTATCAATGTCAACTTCACCCTCTTCTCGGGCTCTATCAAGAAGATCCTCAATTCTACACGCCCACTTGGAAACAGTCTCATCTTGTGCTTGGCTGGTTGAATAGAACTGTGATAGCAAACACTGGCCTTGCTGGACATCGCCAAACCTACCTTCAAGCTTGTCAACCAAAGTTCTTGTAGACACACTGTGACCTAAACGCATTGCTACTCGAGCTGCCTCACCTTTCAACGATTTCGTAACAGCCATCTTGATGGAATCTGGACTGTGTTGACGATCTTTCAAAAGACTCATAACCTCGAATCTCCACAAGTCGAACGATGTATCCCCTTTGCTGGACGGATCACCTGAAAAGGTAGAAACACGAGGAAGTTGTGGAGCAAAACGAACTTTGTCAGCTGGTGGAGCAGAAACATTTCCTGAGGTGTTTGATGAATGCAAATCTTCAGATGGTTCATCTTTTACTTTTCCCTTAGACTTAAGATAGCCGTACATCCAGTCAATGAGTTGTTCTGGTGAATCTGTGTTAGGTTTAACCCCCAAATCAGAAAACACATCAATTAAATTATGTTTCTCGTCCTCGGACAAGGTGCTGTCGGGGTTTCCATGTGATCCACCGGTTGCCATGTTGAAGAAAACAAACGAAATAATCAAAATCTAAAACTAAAAAAATAAGAAAACGCACGCAATCCAACGATGAAATACTCTAAGTTGTTGTTTCTTGAAGACGTAGTATGAAGTACACTATTACGTTGAAATCAGGAAAACAATAAACTCGATATGCTAGATATATTCACCAAAAATACACAGTAAACGCATTAGTTGGTAATCAAACGACCAACTAAAATAACACAAATACAATCAAATCAAAACAGTATAAACTGAAAATAGTTTCGAAACAAAATTCGAAATATCAAACTGACAAGTAAATCCCACAATCAAATCAAAAACTATTCAGCAATATGATATACAAATTCAAACCCAACCCTCCATATAAATTAAATAAATATGTAGGTGCAGGTTGTTAGTTAGTGGTTAAGTTAAGTGCAGTGGTATACTTATAAGACGGAAATGAAGACGGAAAAATAAAGATCAGAGTAGAATATATACTTTCCAAATGTATAAGAACAAAATGAAAAAGTCGAACCAATATAGACAATGAAGAAATATCAACAAAACATGAATGCCGAACGATCAATGTTTAAAATAAATTACAACAAACCCAAGTCCAAACTTCAATACACCAAAAAACTTTCAATTGACAATCGACTCAAATGTAAACAAAAACTTTCCAATCAAACACAAGTTCAAATACTGAAAATTTTCAAAGTCCAAAATTCAAAAATCAAAATTCAAAAAAAAAAAATCAAAATACCAAAATCCAAAATCTGAAAATCACATTAGCATAGCATAGAGACCAAAGTAAGGTTAAATTTACAAAGTCTGAAAATGAAAAAATACTTATTCTGAAAACAAAACTAATTCTGAAAACAAAACTAATTTACAAGTATAAATTTATGTAATGTTTGAAATATGTACTATGTTTATTACCTAATGTAAATGTAGAATGTTGTTTTGTTTTTTTTAAAAATAAGTATGCAAACTTACAGGAAGTGAATGCATTGGGTAAACAGGAAATTGAAAAAATGTAGGTTAACAGGAAATAGCTTATGTAGGTTAACAGGAAGTTGAAAATGTAAACAAAAATGGCTGAAGTTTTAGGGACACAAAATTTCAAATGTTCTTAATCCAATTTCCCGTAAATAGGACTTAATTCAAATACTATAGGATTACTAATTAGGCTACCTAGCACGAAATATTATTTTAAATAAACTAATTTATGTAGAAATTACCTAATAAATCTAAATTTACTTAAGTCAATAAATATAGATAATAAGCTTATTGTAACTTGTAAGGGAGATAATTCACATATCAATACATATATATATGAAAATTAAATAGATTTTAACGAACCTTATATCGACATCCTTATAATGATCCAAATATGAAACACAGAAATAAACACACACAAATAAAGTTAATGTCACTGTACTGCCACTATCCGTTGATTTAAAGCTGATCTCGCGAACGCGCACGCGTGTGAGCTCACTGTTGAGGCGATTATATTAACACCATTACTGTTTTATATACCAGTACCATAAACCATTACTGGACTCCAGGCGTTGTACTTTTCATAAGATTTCAAATGCTGTAGTCCCTTATCGGGCTCCAAATGTTGTAGGGGGTCAAATTTGAGGAAAATAACCACACCAAGGGTTCAATAGAAACAGCAGTTTATTACTAAATGGTAACAAAAACCCTGAAATTATACAATTATAGTATAAATATCATAATCAAACATATAAAATCAATTCATTCTTATTCATTAAAATAATATATTACATATTAACACTAAAATCGTTATTCTAAATACTACTTATACATATACTTAAGCTACATAAATACATTAAAGAGGAAAACTACATCCTGCTAACCAGCATGAAAAATGCAGATATAACCAATTAATCTTACTAATAATAAATAATATGTTCTTACCCATGAAGGGGTTTTGAATGAAGTAGCCAGAGACTGCAATTAGGTGAAGTACCTTTATATGCTCTGTCTGTAATAAAATATGGGGTAATGTATATATAATATGTTATTAAAGCGAAATGCTTTAAATAGCGTTACCATTATTGACTGTATGCAATGTATTTACAGAATGTAATTATAAAACCAGATTACTTTAACTTATTTGACAATTTTACTTAAAACCAACATGTCCGCCAACTGAACAAAGACAAATGAAATATATATAAAACTGATAAAACAAATAGCAACACATACCTTTAAACTGTAAACAATAAATCTGTAGACAAATGATTCCGCCAATACACACGATTGATGAAAATAACAATTGACACTACTAATACTGAAACTCTTAGTATAAAAACTGACATAAAGGTTGGAAGAAACATACAACCTTACTCTACTAAATTCTATTTAAGAGTGACCAAGGAGATAGGAGATACAAATCCAAGAAACCTTTGGGTCAAAGGTGAAAATTGCATCCCAGTGAGTAGATGATGAGTTTGAACTCACTCAGTCACTGGTTACCTAAGAAGAGTGTACAGAACAGGATAGTTTAAAGATGCATTGACGTGTGACATATTACTTAAAATTACATTAGTATTGTGATCATATTAAAATACCCATAAACTAATTAAAATCACCCTACCACACTTTTATCAATTGAATGAACTCTCTTTGCTGGAATCAGACAGCCGCCATTTTTTTCAGTTTTAGCATTGGTTAAGTCTGAAATATGACTTGGATCTTCTCTTACCCGAGTAACTCATATCTGGAATTTAGAATTCGTCACTGTTTTTGCTAGCGTACATTATGTTCCACTATGTTGGACACTTTATGGGTACAAAAAAGTTAAAATTACGTGTTATGTAAAAGGTTGTTATAAATTTTTAAAAAATAAATGCTCCCAAAATTCTCTGTTTAATTAGTTTTATCCTTCAGCTTGGGTCTATTGTTCTTGGCCACTCAACCCCTTAACACCAACCAAAATTTTCCACCTTAAATGAGAGAGAGAGAGAGAGAGAAATGGGGTTTAACGTCCACTAAACACAACTAGGTCATTTCGGGACTAACATATGGTTTAATTTTATTTAAAAAATTCGCTTGCATGTAGGGGTCTTTAGCAGAGGGAGGAAACTGGAGTGCCCGGATGAAACCCACGAGGTTGAGAAGGCGCCCCTATCTCCATGCCACATACACCCACACTAGGGCTCGAGACCACAGCGGCAAGCCAGAGGTGGTATCCAGCTAGAGGCCGAAGCGTGGCACTCTAGACAAACTAGGCCATACCACCACCCCCCCCCCACACCTAAAATGAAGGATGAATGAACCACTACATGTTGGTATCCGAGTTCATTGTACACTGTTTAAAGCGCTGTTCTATTTTATTCTTACTTTTAGCTATTTTAATTTGTTTATTTCAGTTGGAAATTCCAAGATCAAAATACGTAAAATGTATTGTTGCTGCTCCTAAATTGTGGAACAGACTACCATCACAAATTAAAGATGCAAAATCATTAAGTACATTCAAATCCTTGTTAAAAACACATCTATTCAGTGCAGATGATATGAATCTGTAGTAAATGTGACAGACTAACTCAGCGCCAGTGAGCAAACTTTTGGATACGAGGCGCTATATAAATTCATTATTATTATTTATTATATTATCATTTCATATTTGATTATAATCTTTATATATGCCATTTTAATTTCTTTTATCATCCATTTAATTTCATTTTTTATGTGCGATGTCCACAAAATGTTAACTGTGCCATTGAGCAGTATTTTATATTGGTAATAGGTGCATCATAAATAAATTATTATTATTATCATGTATGCGACATACTGATGACCGATTGAAATGTTTCGTTGCATGGCAACCTATCTTTCAAAATATTAAGAAATTAAGTGTTTGAGTATAACTGGATAAAAAAATATTTTTATATTTAGTGTGAATTAAGGCTGGCAATCGATCTTGTTTTTAGTATCGATTATCGCCGACCAACCGCCGATCAATTATCGATAATATCGGCAAATTATTTTGACTTACAATTGGTTTGAAGACAATCATAATTTGTACATGAAAAATTAATTATATGCGAGTTTATGTTGTGATATCATTCTGTATACATGTAGAACTTTTGTTCATTTTTTTGACAAATCGATATTTCCCGCCAGCACTAGTGTGAATGGGTATATAGAATAGTAATACTCCCGTTTTGATCAGTTTTTAGAGCTACAAATCAATAGCTACGCAACAACTTAGAGCGTGTCATTTTGCCTGACAACCTTTCTTTAAAATTATAAATATTAAAATTTTTGAAGATTGAATATATCCTATAAAGTGGACATAAAAGATCCCCTGGCAGTTGGAATTTCGATACGGGAGTAGGCGGTAGCGCCACTTTCTAGGCAATATTGTCGTCATGGCACACTGTGAAGCATATGTCTGACTTCATTGGCCTAGTCGGGGGGGGGGAGGAACAATTAGACATTAAATATACATTGTCCCTTGTCGCATCAGACTCGCTCCTACGTCATTCATTTTCTGACTTACATATAGAGGTCAGAATAGCGCAGTGATGTAGGAACCAGTCAGACGTCATTTAGAACAGGTTATCCAGTCTACATGTACTTGTCGCAGCAGATCAATTAGACATTAAAGATACATTGTCCCTAGTCGCAGCAGAACAATTAGAAATTAAAGATACATTGTCCCTAGTCAGAGCAGAACAATTCGAAATTGAAGATACATTGTCCCTAGTCAGACCAGAACAATTAGAAATTAAAGATACATTGTCCCTAGTCGCAGCAGAACAATTAGAAATTAAAGATACATTGTCCCTAGTCGCAGCAGAACAATTAGAAATTAAAGATACATTGTCCCTAGTCGCAGCAGAATAATTAGAAATTAAAGATACATTGTCCCTAGTCGCAGGAGAACGATTAGAAATTAAAGATACATTGTCCCTAGTCGCAGCAGAACAATTAGAAATTAAAGATACATTGTCCCTAGTCGCAGCAGAACAATTAGAAATTAAAGATACATTGTCCCTAGTCGCAGCAGAACAATTAAAAATTAAAGATACATTGTCCCTAAAGTATTTATCCTAATCGGGTGGTTATCGTCAGTATGGCAAGCAAGCACATGGCAAAAATGTCGGGGTATCACTAACTGGCAACTGGAGTGTTGTCTGCCAGCTTATTGTGTGCTACATTGTCTAAGGGAACATTTATTATTGCAAATGGTTAGGCAGTTTTGGTCAAACTTGAGGGATGTCAACGTACATAAGACTGCAATTAAATGGCAGAAAAAAAGTGACAGATAATGATTAGGAATTTATTTAGGTCTCAATTTAGGTCTCAATTTGTATGTTAAATGGACAGTAAGAAATGAAAAATTAATTTGGAAAATGTTTCCTCCCTCATTTAAGTCAGGTGAGAAACATGTCTTCTAATAACAGTGAATTTATAACTTGAGTTATCTCCAAGCCAATACAAAATTTCCAGAGGGATTTGAGGCAAAATTTTGATATATTAATTAGTTTTTCAAAGTGGTTCCCAGAGAGAGAGAGAGAGAAGAGAGAAGAGAGAGAGAGAGAGAGAGAGGGGTGGTTTAACCACCACTCAACACAAACTAGGTCATTTAGGGACTAACATATGATTTAATTTTATATCACGCTAACCATTCAGCCATCCAACCCCCCCTATGTTTGAATATGTTTTAGTCCTAATATACATGCAGGCCCGTAGCCAGGGGGTGGCACGGGGGGGGGGGCAACTGCCCTCCCAATACTGAGTCTTGCCCCCCCCCAATATCACAAGAAAATTGGCCTTTACCGCAAAATTCATGCAAATGCCCATGCTAGTTGGCCCTCCCGAAAACATCTTTGCCCCCCCCAAAAACAACTTCCTGGCTACGGGCCTGTATACATGTACAATCAAATCATCCAGTTTGTACGCAGGGAAAGTATCTTTAAACCTCCATTTTATTCCATCTGCCTAAACTTGTCACTTTTCTTTAAAATGAGAATGGAATGGATGGGGCATTTGTTTTCTCAGTCTAAAGACACCTGTTGTCATCCCTAAATTAAAGGAGCTTAATCTCTAATATTTGGGACCTAGAAATTAACACAAATGGGTCGCAACGCATATAATAATGTAATAGTAGCTATAGTATGAATGAATATAAACTGATTTACATTCAATCGTTTCTGTTTTTACTGTAATTTCTAATCAGTTATGTTTGGCTAAATCCACCAGAAGTCACAACCAAATAGCAATCTGTAGCATCTGATTATTTCCAATCTACAATGGCAGTATTTATTGTTCATGCTCCCCAGATAAGAATGAATGAATAAAATGGGGTTTAACGTCCTACTATTATGCACCTAACTCCCCAGATAAGAATATGGCGTCACTGTTGGACATGACTTGTGTAAAATGTCTAGCCTCGGTCTTTTGAGTCCCTTGTTACATTACAAATGGCGCTAAAACACATTCTGGTACACAATTAGTATGAGTTCTGGTGTGTCGTTGTAGACTAGAAGTACTTGAAAATGATTTACTACAAACATCACATGAAAAAGGTTTTTCACCAGTATGGGATCTGGTGTGAATACATAGAATGGTACCAGTGCTATAAGATTTTCCACAAACATCACACATAAAGGGTTTTTCTCCAGTATGAGTTCTGGTGTGTGCATGTAGACCACCACTACTGGTAAAAGATTTTCCACAAACTTCACACATAAAGGTCTTTTCTCCAGTATGAATTCTGGTGTGTCGTTGTAGACTAGAACTAGTTGAAAATGATTTACTACAAACATCACAAGAAAACGGTTTTTCTCCTGTATGGGTTCTAGAGTGTACATGTAGATCAGCCCTGGTGGTAAATGATTTACTACAAACATCACATGAAAAAGGTTTTTCACCAGTATGGGATCTTGTGTGAATACGTAGAAAGGTACCAGTGCTATAAGATTTTCCACAAACATCACACATAAAGGGTTTTTCTCCAGTATGAGTTCTGGTGTGTGCATGTAGACCACCACTACTGGTAAAAGATTTTCCACAAACATTACATATAAAGGCTTTTTCTCGAGTATGAGTTCTGGTGTGTGCATGTAGACGACTACTATCTGAAAAAGATTTTCCACAAACATCACAAGAAAAGGGTTTTTCACCGGTATGAATTCTGGTGTGTCGTTGTAGACTAGAACTAGTTGAAAATGATTTACTACAAACATCACACGAAAACGGTTTTTCTCCTGTATGGGTTCTAGAGTGTACATGTAGATCAGCCCTGGTGGTAAATGATTTACTACAAACATCACATGAAAAAGGTTTTTCACCAGTATGGGATCTTGTGTGAATACGTAGAAAGGTACCAGTGCTATAAGATTTTCCACAAACATCACACATAAAGGGTTTTTCTCCAGTATGAGTTCTGGTGTGTGCATGTAGACCACCACTACTGGTAAAAGATTTTCCACAAACATTACATATAAAGGCTTTTTCTCGAGTATGAGTTCTGGTGTGTGCATGTAGACGACTACTATCTGAAAAAGATTTTCCACAAACATCACAAGAAAAGGGTTTTTCACCGGTATGAATTCTGGTGTGTCGTTGTAGACTAGAACTAGTTGAAAATGATTTACTACAAACATCACACGAAAACGGTTTTTCTCCTGTATGGGTTCTAGAGTGTACATGTAGATCAGTCCTGGTGGTAAATGATTTACTACAAACATCACATGAAAAAGGTTTTTCACCAGTATGGGATCTTGTGTGAATACGTAGAAAGGTACCAGTGCTATAAGATTTTCCACAAACATCACACATAAAGGGTTTTTCTCCAGTATGACGTTTGATGTGTCCTCGTAGATATTTAGTTGTGGTAAAAGATTTTCCACAAACATTACACATAAAGGCTTTTTCTCCAGTATGAATTCTGGAGTGTGCATGTAGACCACTATTAGTGGTAAATGGTTTTCCACAAACATCACAAATAGAGAGTTATACTCCGGTATGAATTTTGGTGTGTAAATTTAGTTGACCTTTAGTAGTATATGATTTACCACAAACATCACATTTATACTTTTTAATGGAGACAGAATACTTTGATGTTTTTGGTTTTTCTTGTGAACTTCTCTCTGTAAAAAAAAAGTAAAAATAATATTAATTTCACAGAGAGAGATAAAATGGGGTTTATGTTCCCTCGACACAAACTAAATCATTTTGGGACTAACATATATGGTTTAATTTTATTTCAATAATTCGCTTGCACGTAGGTGGGAGGACACCAGAGTGCCTTGAGGAAACTCGTGAGGTTGAGAAAGCGCACCTATCTCCATGCCACATAAGCTCACACCAGGGCTCAAAACCACAGCCGCAAGCCAGAGGTGGCCCGCCAGCTAGAGATCGAAGCGCGGCACTCTAGACCACTAGGCCATCCCAACCCCCCTTCTGCTTATCATGGACAACAATGAAATCAAACCCATGCCAGTTGACCAACGAACCTCCCAATTAATTTCACAAGAAAATTTATAGCAAACATACATGTATCCATCCATAAAACACAGGTAAATGTTTAGGCCTCAGATGAAAAAATATTGGTAACGACTCAATCATCATTAGTAGCGATCCTATTGCCATTGAATGGCCATTGCAATTTCTTTGGGTTGAACATTTTGTAGCACAAATGGAGCAACAATGGAAACGATTCTCGGCAATATCGATATTTTCTGCCATCGCTAACATTTAATATCACAATTCACGTAAAATCCATTCAAAATACTTGAAAAATGGAGAAGAAATCAAAGTGCCGAACGAGATATTTTCCAATTTGCACAACAGACGTCAGTTTTTAACGCAATGGGTCGACTGTTACTGACTGACACTAGGCCAACTCATGTTTTAAGTAGGCTATATTTCACTGAATAATAATTTAGTAAGTGTAGGCTACGGCTTGACATAGTTCGGTCACATACCCCCTCCAGAAAGAAAGCATTCACAATATCTATAATTATGACAGACATTATAACGGTAAGGATTTCCTGTTACAACGCACACAACAATATACATAGATTATCATGGAATTTGATGTATTTCAATGCGTAATACTTTAATATCCACCACTATCGGTAATCATCTGTATCGGACGATATGTTTGGATCTGATATCGGTGAAACCTTTACGCGCCATATAGGACCATCACTAATTGATAATGTATGAAGAAAAGCTGCATAGATAATATTTCCTTTATTCTTTGAATAAAATTATTTCTGGAGCATCCGAGATCGAAAATGCTAATGTTCCCGGTGATAGATAGACATCGCAGCTACTGACAACTAAAAAGAACACATCTTCTGTAGTGTGGGAATATTTTGGTTTGAAAAAAAATAAATATATGACAAGTATTATTTTATCGTTAAACTCCTGTGGTTCAGATTTAAATGCTATATCATAAAAGTTATAATACCTTTTGTAACAGTTTCCTTTTCTTGTACTGGAACAGGCACGGGTAGAGTTTGTTCTGTAAAAAAATAGTATTACATGTTTTTACGTTCTATAATGAATGAATGAAATGGGGTTTAACATCCTACACTTCTGCACCTAACCTGGGCTAATTGAAGACAGCCCACGCCATACAGTTTGCTATGAGGGACATTTTTCCCAGACAGCAACTGAATTCAAACTGCCAAGGGATATTTTACATGCACGCCAATGTGTAGAAGGGACCTCGTTTTTTTGTCCCATCTGAGCGACTAGGCAGCTGTCCTTGTCAGGTCCTCCGTCTACATCACTGACAAGGGGAAACCAAATTGTAATATCGAGATGAACTATCTCGGCCAATGCAGGGATCGAACACCCAACCTCCAGGCTAGCGAGCCAGCACCTTACCCACTTAGCCAAGGTATTTTAGTGTACATGTAGATAAGACTAACATTATTGTTGTATTCTACGAATATTTTTTTATCGTTAAACTTCTGTGGTTCAGCTTTAAAAGTATACATGAAGATAACACTAACATTATTGTTGAATTCTACGAATATTATTTTATCGTTAAACTTCTGAGGTTCAGCTTTAAAAGTTGTATCATAAAAGTTATAATACCTTCTGTAACAGTTTCCTTTTCTTGTTTGGGAATTGTCAAAACAAAAATAGGTACAGGTTCAGTTTGTTGTGGAAGTTTTGCTAAAACATGTGGCACTAACGTTACTTTAAGTTCCATTAGACGCTTGGATGATGGCGACCCTGGCAATCTTTTGGAACTTTCTTGATGGGGTTGTAATAATAACTGTTTAGCATTTTCTCTGGACTGTGTCAGGTCGAGTTTTAGTTGTATTATGGCATTTTCATATTTAAGAATATTCTCCACTTTATTCCAACAGGTAGAACATATACCACTGTCAAATAGGTCTTCCACAGTTGTGTCACTGTCGAAATTATGTAAATTTAACTTCTTTATTTTTTCAAGTCTTTCGTCAGTAACAGGCCATCGATTTTCGTTCTGTTCTCTTTCTTTAATTTGTTTTCCTTTTGTTGTAACTTCTCGAAGACCGAACGAAATTCCACACAAAATACAAACATCATACTTTAAACACACCAACATGTTTTTTATATCTTCTTTATCTGAGTGACAGGTTAATTACTGAAATGACAAGAACGAAAAAGATAAGTTGCCAGGCAAAGAAACATACGCCTACAGAAGCTAAATCGTCAGGGCAGTCAACAAGAGTTGTTGCATATTTTTACTTTTTTTCGGTACTGAAACAATTATAATACACTAAAATCTGATTAAGAGTAACAGCTCTTTAAGTAATTATTAGAAAATCATTAGAATTTTTAAGCATGAAATATAGAGTTTATTTTCAGAATAAATTTGTTAGAGATTCAATTTGAGGTTAATATATCAGGTTAATCAAATTAAATTAGCCCATGTACCTTTATATCTTATTTGAATAAATTATTGTTTAAAGTTTTCAGTTTATAATACAAGCTTACACAAGTTTCATCCTTTACATGACCACTGGACAAACAATACTGACCCTGAATATAGTAAATTGTTAAATATGTTCATAAATAATCAGTGAATTTTTAAATACAACTCAGGTATACATGAATCCCTCATTTGGAAAAAATAGCGGCTCGCTGTGCATTGTGGGAGAGCCGTGGGTAAACTCTGAAGGAGGTGACCATTCCTTTGCATGGGATTTCTCTGACCACATTTAAAAAACGCTGATTTTACGTTAATTTTAGTGATGTCACGATGTGGGATATTTCATATGATGTGATAAAGACACAGATGGTTTACCCCAGAAAGCACATTCTGAAGTATACAGATTGCAAAAAGGTAAAATAAAAACTTCAAAACAAACAGCTGTCGAATCTTTACCATTGTATCCATCGACTGATTGCCATCACTTTCGCTACCAACTCCTTTTTGCGGCCTGTACACTTAAGATTTCACTTTCTCAGGTATTATTTAAGTACCGTACATGAACCTTCCAGGTCTCTATCACATCGTATGAAATATCTTTCATCCTAAAAATAACAGTTAAATCGACGTTTTTGCAATTTGGTCAGAGAAATCCCATGCAAAGCAATGGTCGCCTCCTAGTAAGTTTGCTCACAGGTCTCCAACAATGCACAGCGAGACGCCATTTTTTCCAAATGGGGGTTTCATTTAGTTCCAAACTTTCAAACCTTTGTTGAAAAAATATTGAGAATCACAGAAAACCTTTCGGTTTCTACTGTTGTGTAGTTTAAATCATAAAAATGATAAATTAGATTTTGAGGTTTATCAATTTTGGTTCAGTCAAAATCAGATCAAAAATGTGTCTTGTAGAGGATCCACAAACCAAAGCTGAACAAACACACACATGAACGGACACAATGCTACACAATGATAATATCTTGGACCTTATAATAATAGGCCTACCGGTTTCCTCCTACATACGATTCTACTAAACTAATATACCTCTTTATCTGCTCGATAAGATGGCCGCCATTTTTTAACATTGGGTGTGTTTCAAATATGACTTGGACCGGGTCCAACCCGAGTAACTCATACTGATACTTTAAGATTCGTCACTGTGTCTGCCAAATTGCACGCAGCGATCCATCTATTCTACGTCGGGGTTATATTAGCTGTAGACATGCAACCTAAGTTTGGGATGTGTTTCTGTGAGGGTTCATTATGTTCCAGTATTTAACTTATCGATATGTAGATCAAATAGAATCTGTAATGTATTTTTTGAGGGGGGTTGGGATGGCCTAGTGGTCTAGAGAGCCGCGCTTTGACCTCTAGCTGGCCGGCCACCACTGGCTTGCGGCTGTGGTTTCGAGCCCTGGTGTGAGCGTATGTGGCATGGAGATAGGGGCGCCTTCTCAACCTTGTGGGTTTTCCCCGGGCACTCCGGTTTCCTCCCACTGAGAATAAAACTGAAGAGAAATTCAACTTGGTAATCGTCCGGCGAACACCAGATCGTCCCGAATTCACAGAATTGCAATCGAGTGACACGGAATTCAGTCCTGTAACGATTCTGTCAGTCCCGACAGAATTGGTGGTGTGAGTAGAATTGTGACGCATTTAAGTAACAACCCAGTTAACATGGATCGTTAGATTTACGTTACTTTTATGTCATTATGGTTAGATTTAGGTTAGCGTCCAATAATGGTAAAATTGTATGGTTAAATTTACGTTACTTTTACGTCAGAATGGTTATGGTTACTTTTACGTCAGAAGATGACGTAAATCTAACGTAAATTTTTATGACAGTTATATAACCAATTTTTTTCGCGTCAATACTTCGGGATTAAATAACCACACCAGTGTGTGCACATTATAACAATTGATAAAAAGTCGGAATTCAGTCATAATAATTAAATATGTATTATTGGTGATAATTCTAACGTTAATCTAACGTAAATTTTACGTCTGGTTTCTAACCGTTAGTTTATGGTTAGTTTTCTAACGTAAATCTAACGTTAGTTTTCTAACGTAAATCTAACGTTAGTTTTCTAACGTAAATCTAACGTAAGTTTTCTAACGTAAATCTAACGTTAGTTTTCTAACTTAAATCTAACGTTAGATTTCTAACGTAAATATAACATCAGTAAATATAACATAAAACAGGACGATCCATGGTGATAATTCTAACGTTAATCTAACGTAAATTTTACGTCTGGTTTCTAACCGTTAGTTTATGGTTAGTTTTCTAACGTAATTCTAACGTTAGTTTTCTAACGTAAATCTAACGTTAGTTTTCTAACGTAAATCTAACGTTAGTCGTCTGACGTAAATATAACGTTAGTTTTCTAACGTAAATATAAAATAAGTAAATATAACGTAAAACAAGATGATCCATTCAGATTTGCAGTCTGCAGATGAAAAGGACATGGCCCACTTCTTTGTGGGATTGGACATAGACCAGTATAAATAGGTACAACCTTGGTTGACCATGTCGAAATGGAACAAAATCCGTTAATCAGACAAGATTTTAACAAAAAAGTGGTTGTGGCACCGTCCAAGGGGGGAGGGGGGGGGACAAATATGCATCAAAATCACTAGTTGTCATGCTTAAGCAATAAGTTTACCAATTCCGAGACAATCAATTCAGACGCTAAACCTGGAGTTCAGATGTTTGATCCCTGCATTGTCCGAGAAAGTCCATGTTGATTTTCCGGCGTGGTTTCCCCTTGTCAGTGATGCAGACGGATTGCCTGACAAGGACAGCTACCTAGTCATTCAGATGGGATGGAAAAACTGAGGTCCTGTGTACTCATTGTTGTGCACGTAAAAGATCTCTTGGCAGTTGGAATTTATTTGCTGCCCAGGCAAAAATTTCCCTCATACCACACTGTATGGTGTATGCCCGTCTTCAATTAGCCCAGGTTAGGTGCAGAAGAGAGGGGCACAGACACACAAAGAAGAAATGGGTTTGTACACATCAAATTGAGTGTGGCTGCAGGAAAGATTTTGTGTGTCCTTTGTAATGAAGCGACTCAATAAACAAGCCTAAACATAACCCACAGGAGAATACTATTGTTGTAGGCTGGAATAATCAGACGCCAATTCAATTTGGACTTTTCACATACATGTACATGTATTTCGCCGAACATAACCGATTAGAAGTTACTGTAAAAACGTAATGTTATATTTTTAAATACCTTGCTATCCATTTGTATGCATTTCCAAGTGCCCAAGAATAGAGATTTCGCTCCTTTAAGAATTGCGGTCTGTAGGTGACACACAAAGAGAAAAATGAATAAATGAATGACCTATTCTCATTTCGAATTGCAACTGTCAAGGGTTCTTGTAGGTGTACCATGAGCACAAGATATTGTTTTTTGGCTAGACACTGGTTTTGCCAGCTCCTTCAGAAAATGAGGTTAAATCCAAAACCGTACATAGTCGTTCGGATTGTGTACCTATTGGCGTGCATGTAAAACATTCCTTTTGTCCAGGCAATATTCCTGTCAAATGAACATCTTCATTAGATAAGTCGGAACAGAACGGTAGGACATTAAACCCCATTTCATTTTGTACATGACATGGAGCACAAATTCACCTGTCCAACCTCATGGGTTTTCTCTAATGCTGTGGCTATTCCAAACGATGAGGCGTAACAATTATTGATGGACAAGTCCAAAATTTGGTAACTTGCGTATGCGCTACTGGAACATTTACCATGTCGTAAAAATAGTCTGTCAATAATTCTTACGCCTCGTTGTAAGAATATCCACGTCGTTTCTCTAACTCCTCTGATTTCCTCCAACTACTAAATAACCCTAGCACAAGTGAATTATTGAAAAAATATTGAATCATATGTAAATTTAAGTTTGGGTCGAGCGGAGGTTAAACCCCATTATTATATAATTTCAATTCCCTCCAAATTGATGAAAAAAATATGGATTATTGCATGAAAAAAAAATCCCCCCAAATATTATATAACGTTACTTTAATAATGTAATAATTCTTTTTTTTTTGCACTGCACAAAAAATCTTACATCCCATATATTTTAGAGTAGCGTCTGAAACGTTGGCAGTCCGAGTCTGAAAAGTCGCCAGACTGGGTCCGAAATGACGCGGGACCAGGGGCGGATTGGCCCATCGGGCGATCGACAAAAAATGAAAAGGGCCGGTCGGACCAAAAAAGATTTTTTTCGTTGTCCAATTCGTCTAAATAAAACCTTTTTCTGCTGAACATAATATGGGGGGGGGGGGGGGGGTTTTGGACCGGCCGTGGAGCGATGATGATCATGTTGTATTTGGCCCGTGGCTTTGACATGAAAATAGTGTTGTATTATTATAAATTTGTGTCGGTTGTGTCAGGAAATGTTTTCTTTTGGCGATCAAAGAAGAATCAAGGTGCAAAGTAGACGGTAAGGATCTAAAATAGCCTTAGAACCGAGATGGAGAAAAGCCTTATTTTCATACTAGTTGATAATAAGGCCCGTGAGGAACTGTTAGCGAGACATCGTTCGCTCAGAAACAGTTCCTAAAGGAACTATTGGTTCTTATGGACTGCATAAACACGCACCAGCTTGCGATGGGCCATGTCCTGTTGTTGATTCAATTCTTTTCTACATAGCATATTATTGTTTGTAGTCGACCTGGCGCGCTCTCTTTTTATTTATCAAATGCTGGTTGAATATGTTCTAACGGTAGGAATGGTAGTGACATAAGTTTGCGTAAAAATTTGTATGTGCTCCCCTTAGAATTATAGGCTACAACTAAACCGGACCTTTGAATTTTTCTATAGATGGCTTGACTCCAGTGAAAGGCACATCCTTGTATGTGAACTTGTGGGAAAAGTTTATGTAGAGCTTTCCATAAGCCTTTTTCAAAATCTACAACAAACTTCTGGACTGATAGGCGTGGCAGGAGTTTAAGAAAAGCTCGGTGAACCGCAATATAGTCTTTTGTGCGGCGGCGTGACATGATAACAAACAGGAGTGACACCTGCTTTGTTTCTACTCCACTGGTGATGAAACAGTTAATAGACTGGAACTAATGACTGGAACTCCGGAAGGGTAATAGAATCTTCCGACTGGAACTCTGGAACTAATGACTGGAACTGTGGAAGGGTAATAGAATCTTCCAACTGGAACTCTGGAACTGACGGTAAAGGAAGGGAAATAGAATCTTCCGACTGGAACTAATGACTGGAACTCTGGAAGGGTAATATAATCTTCCGACTGGAACTGAAGGAAAAGGAATGGAAATAGAATCTTCCGACTGGGACTCTGGAACTAATGACTGGAACTCTGAATCTGCTGACTGGAACTCTGGATTTGAAGGGAGGAAAGGAAGGGAAATAGAATCTTCCGACTGGAACTCTGGAACTCATGACTGGAACTCTGGAACTGAAGGGAAAGGAAGGAAGATAGAATCTTCCGACTGGAACTCTGGAACTGCTGACTGGACTCTGAATCTGCTGACTGGAACTCTGGAACAAAAGGGGCGAAAGGAAGGGAAATAAAATCTTCCGACTGGAACTCTGGAACTGAAGGCTCTGTTGGAAGGGATTCTAGATCTGGAAGGGGTCCTAGATTCACACATCTGGAGCATAGCCAATAAATGTCGGAATTGGTCTTTACTGCCTTCCTATACACCGCTCTCAGGATACCGGTGTTGCATTTACGGTGCTGCCATCTGGTACATATGTCACATTGCAACGCCACTTGCCTTGGTCTTACGACTGTTTCGCATTGAATGCAGTATCCGGACATTGTATCAATGAAGAATACTAGAAGTATGCTAAATCATGTCTGTGTGAGGGTTTATATCTTCTTCTTCTTTTTGGTGTTTAACGTCTGCTTCCACTTAAGTGATATCACAGACAAGACATAGGAGAGTCGAAGCTGCTTCCTGATTTTTAGAATATGATTTTTCAATCTTTCCATTTTGGCCTTAGGCCATGGATTAGGTTTTAGTGGGAAGTTCTTCCCTTTATTTAATAAAAACACATCGTTGGTAGATGATCTCTTCTTCTGGATTGGTAGATGTCTTCTTTGTGGGATTTGTGTTTAGGTACCAGGCCTGTCTTCTCGTGGCCTCCCCTTCCTCCACTATCCCACTGGTATTTGTTTTGGCAGAATAGTGTTTAGATGCCGAGCCCGTCTGATCATGACTCCCTCTTACACCACTATCCCGCCAGTTTAGTAGATGTTAGTAGTAAATTAAACTAATATAGAATTAAATAAATAAAGAGAGTATAATAAAGTTGTAGTCAAATAAATTAAAGGTAATAAAATAAAGTAAATTAAAGTAAACGTAAAGTAAAATGAATTAATTAAAATTTATTAGTTAATTAAATTAAAGGTAATAAATAAAAGAAAAGAAGAAGAAGAAGAAGAAGAAAAAGAACAAGAACAAGAACAAGAACAAGAACAAGAACAAGAACAAGAACAAGAAGAAGAAAAAGTAAAAGTAAAAGTAAAAGTAAAAGTAAAAGTAAAAGTAAAAGTAAAGTAAAGTAAAGTAAAGTAAAGTAAAGTAAAGTAAAGTAAAGTAAAGTAAAGTAAAGTAAAGTAAAGTAAAGTAAAGTAAAGTAAAGTAAAAGTAAAAGTAAAATGAATCAATTAAAATAAAGTTGTAGAGTGGTTGGGCTTCCTTCGAGAGGACGTTTTTACTTCCCCACCCTACGTCGTATAAAAATAAATAAACAAGTTAAGATAAAAAAATAAGTAGAAAAAATAAAAAATAAATTGAGGTAATAAATAAGAAAAAAATAAATTTAAGTAAAAGTAAAGTAAAGATAAAGTAAAATGAATAAATTAAAATAAATGTATAGGATGGTTGGGCTTCCTTCGTGAGGACGTTTTTACTCAACCATCCTACGTTGTATGGAGAATTTATCTAACCGTGACCCTTTCTTATTTCACTAATTTACATAGTCCAACTGTGTCCATTAGGGTGTGGATTTCTTCGAAGATTTGTAGCTTCAGATCTGGTCTAGGGAAGAGTAGGTTCTTAGTGTTGAATGGTATGTTATTGGTCTCCATCATTCTCTCTTCCTTGTAAACCTCGCAGTCTACCAGGACATGGTTGGTGGTACACTCTTCTCCGCACTCACAGACGATGACTTGGTGTTTGTAGTCTCGCAGCCGCTCTTTCACCCTTAGTTGATTGGTCGCTGTCTTGGTGTAGATCTCGTCATCCAGTCGGAATCTGTATGTGTCAAGTTCAACGAGATTTAATTCCCAGATTGAATTGACCTGTCTTTTGACCATACTGTAGATTTCCGTGGTGCTGTAGTCTGTGAGGCGGGGTGAAGCTGTGTCCTTGAGACCCTCGTTGGCGAGTCGATCTGCCTCCTCGTTTCCTTTAATGTTGACATGTGATGGAATCCACACGAGCTCTAATTTGCTTCCCTTCTCTAGGACCCTCTGATATAGCTGCCTGATTTCCAAAATGACTTCTGGTCTTGATTCCGAGTTGTCATTTTGGATTGAAATCAGACTGCTCAGAGAATCGCTTGGAATGACGAACTTGCCGGTCTTTTGATGGGAGATCCATGAAATAGCGTCACAAATGGCAACAAGCTCTGCAGTGTACACCGAACAGTTATTGGGCAGTTTCCTGCTTATTCCCTGTTCCCCGTTTGGCAGGTATATTCCAAACGAGCTGGTTCCCCTTTCAGGATTGCGTGAGCCATCCGTGTACACATGGTCCCAGTCATCAGACGGCCAGTTGTCTTCCAAATGTTCTACAGAGAAAGCACGTGCAGCACTGGGGTTATTTTTCTTGTCGGTTTTCTGTAGTAGATCTAGATTGGCCAGTGGTATAGGGAGCGTCCAGGGGGCGACAACTGGGGGTCGTGTTTATTTATCACGAGCTCCCCCAGTCGTAGTTCCTTGATCGTTTCTCTGATACCCTGGCTGAAGGTTTTCTTTTTGGGATCTCTTACATATTTTGTCTTTTGTAGACTGACAAATGTTGGGGATCTTTCACCTAGTTGTGATATCTTGACCCAATACCTTGTCGCCAGTTCTTTTCTTCTTAGGGATAGGGTCAACTCCCCGACTTCTTGTAGTAGTGCCTCTCGCCTAGTCCCGAGCCCTACGCCAGTCGCAATACACAGAGCTTTGTATTGGATGGTGTCAAGCTTGCTTAAGAGTGTTGGCGCACAGTTCATGAAGACCAAAGAGCCGTAGTCTAATACAGAACGTATTAGAGCACGATCTACCATCATTCGTGTAACTCTATTGGCGCCCCACGTGCTGCCCGTTAATTTTCTCATTAAGTTTAGGATTTTGGCATCTATCTACAGTCCAGTCGATGTGTGGTTTCCAGGTCAACCGTCGGTCAAAGATTACGCCAAGGAACTTGGTTTGGTCTTTGAACTCGACGGTTTTCCCGTTCATACACAGAGTCATTCTGTTTATCCCTCTATCCCTTCTCACAAGCATGCCGACTATTTTCTTCTCCGAGACTTTAAATCCCAAGTCGTTTGCCCATGTCATGAGTTTGTCTAAGGCTTTTTGCATATTCTTTTGTAGTTCACAGAAGCTCGTCCCATTTCTCCATATGGTACTGTCATCGGCAAATTTAGCCAAGTCAGTTTTGGAATCGAGGTAGGACGATTTGTGAATGTCATTGATCATGATGTTGAAGAGAGTGGGACTGATAACAGACCCCTGAGGCGTGCCATTTTCTAATGTTTGCTCGGCACTCAGGAATCTGCCAACATTCACCTGTATCCTTCTATCGCTCAGAAAGCTTTTAATCCACCGAAACATTATGCCCGCTATACCGATACGTCCTAACTTGAAGAGCAGCCCGTCTAACCAAACTAGATCGAAAGCCTTGGTCAGATCTACGAACACGGCACATAACAGGTTTCCCGAGAGAAGTGCCTGCGACATGACTTGCTGTAGTCTAACCAAGTGGTCCATTGTTGATCGTCCTTTCCTGAACCCACTTTGATTTTCGTCGATCAATCGGTTGCTCTCCAGATAGAACTGTAATCGGATATTAACCATTGTTTCCAAGGTTTTGCATAGTGTGGATGTCAAACTTACTGGTCGATATGACTCTGCCTTGTTCTTCTCTTTCCCAGCTTTCAGTAGAGGTATGACGTTTGCTTTTCGCCATTCTTTAGGTACCTCTCCTGACAGCCAGGATGTGTTGAAGAAGTTTAGTGGTATCGTTTTGGCGTTTCTTGGTAGATGTTTGAGCATGGAGTACTTTACTTTGTCCTCACCAGCCGCACTATCCTTCTTGAGGGAAAGAGCCTTATTTAACTCTCCCTCAGAGAAGGGTAGGTTGATTGGTTCAGCCACTTCATTAGATTCAATTACTAATGAAGGGTGCTGCGAGTAAAAGATTTCCTTCCTCTTCAGAAACTCTGGTGATTGGTTTTCGTCTCTGCTTGCGTCAGCAAAAGTTTTTGCTAGTAGGTCTACCTTTTCCTTGCCGTTCGTAACGTACTTATCTCCATCTTCAAGGTTTGGTATGTTGAATGATCTGCGTTTCCCGTTTATGGCGTTCAGCTTCTTCCAGACGGCACCCGTTTGCGTGTTTTTTTTTCAACGCATTACAGAATGTCATCCAGTGTCCACTTTGTGCCTTTTTGATGGTGTCTCTTGCAGCGTATTTCAACTTAAGGTAATTTTGGTGGTTGGCTTCATTGTAGTGGCGTTTCCGTAGGCGGAGGGCATTCCTTCTGTCGTTGACCGCCTTCTGACATTCCGGTGACCACCATGGTTTTCTAGTCCTTGGTTTTCCATCAGAAGTCTTTGGAATGGAGTCGTTAGCAGCACCTATAATAGAGCTCGTAATGTTGGTAGCGTACACGTCGATGTTGGTATCGATGATATCTTCTTCCTTCCACTCAAGGCAGCCTACACGGAATTTAACCCAATCAGCTTCTTTCATAATCCAATTGGGTCTCCCGTTATAGACTTCCCTGGTTGCTTCGGCCTGAATGCAGAATTCTATCAGGAGATGGTCACTGCCAAGTGTTTCATCTTCGTGTACTTGCCAGTCGCAGCGGTTTGCCAGACCAAGCGTACAGAACGTGAGATCTAGGTGCGTAGGTGGGGCATTTCCTCCGACAAAAGTAGGGCTCTCATCGTTCAGCATGCATAGGTTGTTTGCTTCTATTATTGAGCATAGGCTAGTCCCCCGACAGTCATTCCTCGGCGACCCCCACAGAACGTGTTTTGCGTTGAAATCTCCGCAAAACACTGATTCGCCCTGTGGAAGTTGATCGAGAAGTTGTACTTTACTTTGTCCTCACCAGCCGCACTATCCTTCTTGAGGGAAAGAGCCTTATTTAACTCTCCCTCAGAGAAGGGTAGGTTGATTGGTTCAGCCACTTCATTAGATTCAATTACTAATGAAGGGTGCTGCGAGTAAAAGATTTCCTTCCTTTTCTCTTCAGAAACTCTGGTGATTGGTTTTCGTCTCTGCTTGCGTCAGCAAAAGTTTTTGCTAGTAGGTCTACCTTTTCCTTGCCGTTCGTAACGTACTTATCTCCATCTTCAAGGTTTGGTATGTTGAATGATCTGCGTTTCCCGTTCATGGCGTTCAGCTTCTTCCAGACGGCACCCGTTTGCGTGTTTTTTTTTCAACGCATTACAGAATGTCATCCAGTGTCCACTTTGTGCCTTTTTTATGGTGTCTCTTGCAGCGTATTTCAACTTAAGGTAATTTTGGTGGTTGGCTTCATTGTAGTGGCGTTTCCGTAGGCGGAGGGCATTCCTTCTGTCGTTGACCGCCTTCTGACATTCCGGTGACCACCATGGTTTTCTAGTCCTTGGTTTTCCATCAGAAGTCTTTGGAATGGAGTCGTTAGCAGCACCTATAATAGAGCTCGTAATGTTGGTAGCGTACACGTCGATGTTGGTATCGATGATATCTTCTTCCTTCCACTCAAGGCAGCCTACACGGAATTTAACCCAATCAGCTTCTTTCATAATCCAATTGGGTCTCCCGTTATAGACTTCCCTGGTTGCTTCGGCCTGAATGCAGAATTCTATCAGGAGATGGTCACTGCCAAGTGTTTCATCTTCGTGTACTTGCCAGTCGCAGCGGTTTGCCAGACCAAGCGTACAGAACGTGAGATCTAGGTGCGTAGGTGGGGCATTTCCTCCGACAAAAGTAGGGCTCTCATCGTTCAGCATGCATAGGTTGTTTGCTTCTATTATTGAGCATAGGCTAGTCCCCCGACAGTCATTCCTCGACGACCCCCACAGAACGTGTTTTGCGTTGAAATCTCCGCAAAACACTGATTCGCCCTGTGGAAGTTGATCGAGAAGTGACTGGAAGTCAACTGTTTTTTTCGTGACATCTGGGGGTACATAGACATTCACTATTGTCAAATTCGTATTATTGCTCAATGTGATGGCTATGCCCATTGCTTCTAGAGGTCCGTCTACGTCCAGTGAAACAGAAATATAATTTAGGTTATCACGGATATAGATGGCAATGCCGCCGCCGCCACGTGTCGTACTTCCTGGTCTGTCCCTTCTCTCACAAGTGTACCCGGGTATGTAGATGTCTTTCAAAGTTGGTACTAGCTTGGTCTCTTGGAGGCATATTACATCTTTGGGGTTGCGTGTGATGTATTTTCTCAGCTCAGCACATCTGGTGGCTAGTCCATTAACATTAAGTTGTAAAACTTTAACCTGGCCCGCCATGATGACTGTCCGGATGGATGCCCCTCAATGTTGGAGTTCTATTGATCTACTGGTGTCTCGATTTCCATAGAAGGTACCTCATTGGTGTTCGCCTTTGGTGTTGCAACCGACGAGCAACTAGAAACACCGCCAGTGTTCGTCTTTGGTTTTACCATCGACGAGCAACTGGAAATATCTCCAGTACTGTAGTGGCGGACATGAGATATCCTCCTACGTAATGCGAGATTTACCTCTTGATCATTCTTCTCGTCTTCCTCGTCGTCATCTCTATATCTCTTTTTAACTGTGTTGATCGAGTTGACGAGGGTGATTAGGGTGTCTGCGTTTACCATATATGCACGGAGTTTGCCTAGGAGGCTTGCTGTTTTTGTAGTTTTGTCTTCGTCGGACACTGCCACCTTTAGGAGTTCAATCATGAAGCTCATGAAACCACTTTCCGTTTTGAATTTAGGAATAAAGTGAGTCTCATCAGCTTTCATTTTTGCTTGTTCCTTTTTCTTTGGGTTGTTCTTTTTCTTTGTGGTCTTTGTAGTTTGTAGTTGTTCTGATCGGGGGGCCTTTGGTGGTTCTTCCGGCTGAGGGTTTACATGTATATCATCGTTTTTGAGTATCGTAGCTTGGGAAGCCACATAATACAGCCGTTTGTGCTGTCGAACACATACAACCGTTCGTTCCGCCCGACCCTTTGAAGTTAACAATCGCCGATCAATTATTGACAATGATCACAACTCATAGTCAATAATCACAACTCGTCCAGCGTAATGGCCTCCATAATCAACACCAGATTAAATATTTTTCAAACTCTATTTAACCGCTGTAACCATCGCCAATCAATTATCGTATCGTCAAGAATCATAACTCACTCGCTGAATGGGTTCAGTAATTAACACCAGATTATAAACAACAAAGGCGGATCGCAGTGTTTATTTTGTTTATTTTCCAGCTTATATTTTTAAATTTCTTTCAAAGCAATTAAGGGTTGTAATTATGGTTCAGCAGCAATTTTTATAACATTCGAGCAACCATCTTTGTTTTATAATGTTCGCGTCGCAGCCATTCTTATAACATTAGTCAACGTGTAGGAAAAGGTACGAATCCTGTTTCAACTTTATTTGAACAACACGTAGGACAAGGTACGAATCGATTCCAAGGTACGAATCAATCTGAGGTACGAAACGAGGTACGAATCGACTAGGTACGAAACAGCCAGGTTACGAAACAGCTTGCACCCTCGTCCCCGATTAGGTCTACTAAAGAAATCTGAAAATTATTTATTTTCTATTTGATTATCCTTATAATATTGAGTAGTTATACGACCCGAAAATAAAATCAATTAGAGTTAGAGCTCACATAATAAAATTACGTTCATGTAGTGAATCGATAATAAAAAAAAGACGTAGTGCGCGGCTTCAGTGTTGGTTTGAAAATAATAAAAGCGAACGGATTTTCTCGATCTATTTGATTATTATTTATTTTCTATTTGATTATTCTTATAATATTAAGTAGTTATATACGATCCTAATATAAAATTTAGTATAGCCATATCGTATTGACGGCTTCTGTGCTGGTTGGAAAATAGTAAAAGCGAACGGAACTGTGGGATAGAAAATGGCGGCTAAAAGTGGAACATTTTGAACAAAATACTATTTATTTCACATAAGAACGAATTGGTGTCCTGATTTAAAGTTTAGAAGCATATATGAAAGTAAGTGCCTTTTAACATACGAACACCCGTCTTCATATTATTTGTAGATCTACAAATAGAGCGAATACATGGCTGGTTACAATTTTATACCAAGCCGTAAAACGGTAAAAAATAAGTCATAATAAGATCAAGATAATAGTTGAAGATTAGGACTAGGTGGCCTGTTATTATTTTCTGAATGTAAAACTTTGTAACTGTACGATTTATAGACATCAAAACTACTTTAATTGAAAATTATACTTTTTCAAAATCACGGTAGAATTACCGGTAACAAAAATTTCGGGAACCAAACATTTTTCACTTTAGTTATTTGAGTTATTATTCCACAAGGTTGCAATCAACAATGTCAATAAATACAATTGAATTGTTGTTTATATACAGCCTACTTCAATTTTCTTTTGAAAATCCTGCTTAAGCATTTCTATATTAGGCCTATAATTAGCAATAACAACTGCCTTTAGATATATGATAGACCCCTCACTCCCGTGGCTGATGTACTAAAAACAGATTTATCGTCTAGTTCTACATTCAAAGCACTAACACCATTGTTGGCCTCACTCCAGTCTAATCTAATCTGAATAATTCTCATGTATACTATGAATATGTTCTTTATTCTGTATCTTCAAAATCCTTTCCTTACAGATCCTATATTTGAGCACCATTGATGGTAGTAACGTGAAAGAAGTTACAAAGAGATTTATGAAGGCTTTGTTTTCGGACATGGTAGCCAGATAACACCAGCTTACTACTTGTCATGTACAAACGTGGGATCGAAGCCATGTCACTGGATTCAATGATGGTGGACGTTATGGTCAAAGTGCTCTCATCCACCCTACCCTCAAGCTCTTTGGCTTAAACGGAGTTATAACACTGGGAGTTGAAAACCTTTATTTGCATCCCTTGCAAATTTTTGTGATAGATCAATAATAGCAAATTATATTTGTAAAGTGTTTAACAAATTCTATCACACATGTAATAATAATAATGATGTAGTTATATATAAACCGTATTATCAATGTTGGGGTATTATATCGATGCCCTGACTGTTTGCAGTGTGCGAATTAAGCACTGGTCCGAATGCTCGTGGCCAGTACGTTTTTGGTCTGGCCAGTACAAATTTTAAAAGCACAAGTCCGACTGGCTTGTGGAAAATTATAAAACCCTTCAACGGTTTTTATTCCAAATCACTCAAGAAAAAAAGATAAATATACGCCCTTTTCTCGAAATATTATGTGGAAAACACATTTTCCTTTACAAGGTCACACTATCTGGCGTGAAACCGTGATGGGTTTTTTTCGATTGAAAAATCGGTCATGGATCGAAATGTTCGCCTATTCTATTATTTACTTTTCGCCGAGAGGTGAATTTTTACGTCTGCCAGGTGGCAAGAAAACTATTTTATGTTTAGTAAACTGACTTGAGACCACAATACTCACGCCTCCGCCACGTACATTTAATTATTCATTTCTAAATGCAAGAATTAAGCTCAGAAATACCACGAAAAGCCGCCATTTGCATTGTGCACTATCGTAGTTACTCACACACTGACAGTTGGAAAGTAGCCAATTTTATAACAAAAAATTACACACCAGCTACGCTTGTTTTCGTCTGATTAGCACTAGTTTAATTTTAGCATTATGTCTATTTAGTCATTTAAATTTTTTAAAACATTGTCCATAAATAAAGGCTATGAATAATTTACTAGAAAATTTGACAAAAATTCCATATAAATATAATTTGTAGCGTACCGTAAATATAGACATGATGAGAGAAAGGAATTCCAGGGGGCGTTACCTGTACTCCGCACGCGGGGCATGTAAATATGCAGCCATGCACAGCCACAGGTGTCGAGTCGTGTTTTGATATTAGATTAATTACGGATATTTAAGAATCTGAATTCTACACCTCAACGGTGTAGTATTCAATTTTGAACAGAAGTTTGGCACCATGATACGAGAAATTTACGTCGATACGGGTTATAGAATTGCTTGAATATTACGGTCGCCGAGGCTAAGCCAATTCGCAGACTTTCAAGAATTTTTAGGCATTCCCATAGGCTTCGTATTACGATATTTGTGAGGCCTTTAAATCACCATGTGTTTCATGCTAATATTTTCCTTTTTTTTTAATTGGCCTGTTTCAAAATAAACTTCCGTTTCAATTTATTCCCGAATCCGAGATGTCAAAAATCGTCAAGGCCACATTTTATTTTTAGGTCAGCAAGGAGATTTGAAAAAAAAACATGAAAATCTATTATATGATGTGTATTAAGTAGTTGTATTACTATTTTGAATTTTTGGGCCAGTGAAATTGGGTCTAGGCTTGTAAAAAGTTGTAATCTACTGGCCCGAATGGCTTGTGATTTCAAAACTTAAAAGTTATTGACTGCTGTTTGTCAAAAAATAGTTTGTGAATGTAAAGGGGCAGCGTGTGAAGCATTATGATAGGATGAACCTTATCACATTTTATCAACATTCCAAAACTCTCCGTTTTACAGAAACTTTTTCAGCTAAAGTCCAACGCTCGTTTTGTAATGCGCTTCGCATTGTATATAACGATGAAGATAGAAAATGACATCTCTAAACAAAATTTTGTCAGTAACTGTCACTCCACGTTACCATTTCCCCCCCCCCCCACTTTGGCGTTCGTCACTATCGATCGATGAAACACACTTTGTTGTTGTCACTACCGATTGACGAAACATTGTTTACACATCTATCATAGTAATGATGTTTGTGATAAAATAATATTTGGAATGTGTATAACCAGTTCTATCACATTATGTGATATTGACTGGTACCAATTTTGTCCTTAAATGTTATAAAAAATGTGTTCACTATAGTGTTCGATCCTTGCGTTGGCCAAGAAAGTTCGCCCACGTTTTCCGGCGTGGTTTCCTCCTTGTCAGTGATGTAGGACAGAGGGCCTAACATGGACATCTGTCGAGTCGTTCGGATGGGATGAAAACCCAAGGTCCCGGGTACACATTGACGTGCACGTAAAAGATCCCTTCGCAGTTGGGATTTGTAGGCCGTAGCGACGCTGCCTGAGCAAAATTTTCCGCATAGCACACTGTATGGCGTATGCCTGTCTTTATTAGCCCAGATAAACCCCTTTTTCATTTCATTTTCATCACAGTGCTTGTTATATATGTTGTCTTATCTATTTTCATAATGTAAAAGAAAAGAAATCTTACTTTTTAATAGTGCTATATAGACATTTTGTTGTAATCATTTTTTCAATTATCACCATTTCATGTATATGTATGAGTACTGTTATACTTTATAATATATTTTTTATATCTATTTTTCTAAATAAAATTTAGATAGTTTATTAACTAGTGTTTGTTGTAATTGTGTTTGAAAAAGGAATACCCAAATTTTTAGCATGTGTGGGTTACCTCATAAGGGTGGCATCGAGTCAACTAGTATGGTTTCAATTCCCTGGTTCTACCTGACGAGGAGTAGGGTTGTCTGTCCAATATCATGTGTCTTGCCCCCCCCCCCAATATCACAAGAAAAAAAACCGAGATTTTTTTCAGTATTTTCAATATTGTTTTGGCAGGGCATCTGCACACTACCTGGCACAACTGGCACATAACTATTGTTGACAGTTGTGATTTTTGTGTGAATGTGAAAGCCGGGTACATGTATTTTGTAATGTTTGACCTATCTATACAAGATGTTTTACATTTTAACTAAAACAAAATTTCTATTAATTTGTTAAAAATTCAAATAACTAGTGTTTTAAATGTAATATTCTACGCTCCAATTGGCCTTTACCGCAAATACCAGTAGCTGCGAAAAAATTCATGCAGATGCCCATGCTAGTTTGCCCTCCCGAAACCATCTTTGCCCCCCCCCCCCCAAAAAAAAACAACTTCCTGGCTACGGACCTGCTCTGAATTAAAATTGATCCATGTGTTAAGTGCCAAAGTTTGTTGAGTGGGAAGGGATTTAAAAACACTATTGAGTGTATATCTTTTAGTTATTGGATTATTGTATAGCATTTTAATGGTTATATTTCCATCAAAATGGTCATGTTATTGGGTTTTCATACCATCTGAATGACTGAGTCACTTAAATTGGTTCCGATGAACGGCAAAAGATAAAGTTATATTTACGTCAGATTCACGTTAAAATGGTCGGTCAGTTTACGATCATTTTGCTCATCTCTTTAACGTTAAGTTTACATCAGGAAATGACGTTAATCTAACGTAAAGTTTACATCATTTTTACGTTACATTTACGTCATTTTCTGATGTAAATCTAACGTAAAGTTTAGTCATTTTCTGACGTAAATCTAACGTAAGTGACGTAAACTTTACGCAAAATTTACGTTAGATTTACGTCAGAAAATGACGTAAACTTTACGTTAGATTTACGTCAGAAAATGACGTAAATATAACGTAAAAATGATGTAAACTTTACGTTAGTTTAACATCATTTCCTGACGTAAACTTATCATTAAAATAACGAGCAAAATGATGGTAAACTGACTGACCATTTTTACGTAAACTTTACGTAAAGTTTATGTCACTTCGTTAACTGGGAAATATGTTTCAGCTGTCATGATTGGTTGAGATTTTTTTTATGCAATCGGCACATGCGTTGTACTCCGAAATTTTCCTTTTCACTAGATTGACGCTATTTTCGAAATTGAGAGAATTCAATTCCGGAATATTCAATCGAGTACGCCCATTGACTACTGGTGTATATAAATGATTTACTACAAACATCACAAGAAAAGGGTTTTTCTCCAGTGTGGGTTCTAATGTGTCGTTGTAGAGAACCACCAGTGGTAAATGATTTACTACCAACGTCACGGGAAAAGGGGTTTTCCCAGTATGAGTTCTTGTGTGTGCATGTAGATTGCTACTTTGCTAAATGATTTACTACAAATATTACAAACAACTAGCTGGCTTCTCTCCTGCGTGTGTTTTTGCATTTTTCGGTAAATTCAACTTTTGACTTAAAATTTTTTACAACAAAGATTTATTACAAACATCTCAATAAAAGAAGTTCTGGTCCAAGACATTTGGGGGTTGGGATGGCCTAGTTGTCTAGAGTGTCGCACTTCGACCTTTAGCTGGCCGGTCACCTCTGGCTTGCGGCTGTGGTTTCGAACCCTGGTGTGAGCGTATGTGGCATGGAGATAGGGGCGCCTTCTCCACCAAGGCTTTATTACCAAATATTCCAGAAACCACAACCATGTTGCTAACCCACACAAGGTGGCAGTCGACAAATTTCTTGTTGCCATGAAAACCAAGGTGCAAGAGGAAACCAAACCAGTCTGTGCCAGCTATGAAGAAGAAGTATCAGGTATGTATTTATCTCTAATGTTGTGTGCCGTTAATGAAAAATGATTCAATGTTAAAGCATACTGAACATGTTCTTCCGTAACAAACCAATCGAGTGTCTTGTCGAGTATTAATGATATAATAATATGTATAATAAATATTTTCTTTTTGTTTGTTTACAGCCCTTCGATCTGACCGTGACTCGGGTGAGATGATCAGAGGGATTCCAACATTCTATAGTTGCGGTGCTTCCCTGTATAGAGCCCGAGCAAAGATCCTCCCAGCACTTCTTCAGACCCGCAACGATATCCAGCTTCCAGATTCTTACACCAAGACCACATCCGGAGACGACTTCCTTCTCCACGCAGCAGCCGACAACAGTTTTACACAGGCCATGTGTTTACAGATTTCGAAGTTAGTATACAAAATGCTGTGAGGACTGTGTTGCCGAGGTCAGAACTAAAAGGTTGTTTTTTTCACTTTGGTCAGTGTATTTGGTGCAATGCGCAGAAATATGGACTACAAGCAGATTTTTCTCGGGTGTCAGAAATCAATAAAATCGTCAAGCAAGCAGCAGCATTACCATCAATTCCAATATAGCAGGTTGAAGATGTATGACTGCGTGTCCTTGATGATGCACCATTTGCAGATTACGTAACTGGGTTCTTGGTGGAGGGGCAGCATGGCAGAATGATGTGGAACCATTTCTACACTGAAGGTCCACGCACAACAAACCATGTTGAAGGATGGCATTCCAAGATGATATCCATTATTGCCGCCCCTCACCCAAATATTTTTAAGTTCTCCAGTTAGGTGCCAACGGAAAATTACGGCCTAAGAGAAGAAAGTACAGGCAACTAGAAACCCGACTCCAAACTCTGAAGACAGTATTCGAGTATGCCGATGGCGTAGCCCGTTTAACTACATTGTAAATTTTCATTGTTTATCTTGTTTTTGTGTGTTGTATGATATATCCATGTATGTTATACTTTTATTACATATTTTATATATAAAACATCGAAAATTGTTATATTTTCATTAAATTATAAAGTGCTAATGTGATGTATGATATATCCATGTATGTTATATTTTTATTAAATATATATAAAACATCGAAAAATAAAAAAAATACATAAAATATTTTGGTTTTTTTCCATCTTATTACCTAATCCTAACACCTAACCTAATCCGCTTAATACACTAATCCTAGTTAGACCTTAATTGGATTAATCAAAAGTGGGCACAGTGAGGACACGCCCGAAAAATAACCCCACATCAAACTCCCGTTTAGATAATCGATCAAGTAGGTCATTGGTATGTTGTTGTTTTTCTACTTCACTGGACGTCATTATGGTCATTACAGTTTTAATGACTTCGACACCTGTCCACACCCCCCTTCAATCCATTAACTTGGCCTTATTGATGTTACTTAATTATAACAAAAAACTGAAAGTAGGGGTAACCAGTAACGATTATTGTATATCTTCTTTGATTGGCATTCAGTAATTGCACATATTAACACAAGGTACAATTTTATGGACACACAATTACTGAGTTTATCCAGTTTTATCACAGTCTAATTATACACTTTACCAATTTTATTTTTCAGTACTTATCCAGTTTTTCACTCTAATAAGATGTTTCACATTTCTTGACTGTCAGTTTATTGAATTAAGATATTGACGGTTAAAGATAGGTTCCCATTAATTAGTTTGAATGTGTTTTTAATCCATATATTAGGTGTATTTACCGGGGTGTATTCCCGGGAAGGCGCAGTTACAGAGCGTAACCAAAATTAATCCTTCCCGGGAAGGCGCAGATATCGACTTGTCGGCTTTCGCTTGAAGAGAGACATGTTGTTATTAGGACCCAATTAACGGTGTTAAAGTTTAAATTTTGAATTTATGTTCACTCTGGATTTTTTTTCACCAATTGGCAACTAATGATAAATATCATCAAATCACCCAGGTAGTGTTCACCTATTCGCTCAATTGGCAACTAATGGTGGATATCATCAAGTTCACTCATTCAAGGGTCAAGAAGCTAGTCGGGAAATCCCATCCGAATGTTTTTGAATTGATAACATTTTTGCAACAGGAACAAAATATAAATGAGATAAGAATAGTTCAATATGCTGGGGGACAGGAACCACCAAAGAAATGATACAAATATGCCCAAATTCAAAGCAAGCTCCAGGAATTGAAAAAAAGACACGCGGTTCATGAATTGACTTTAGTCGAGTATTTAGACAGGGTGTCTTATTTGGCGAAACTGAACTGCTTTTTGTTATATTATAGTTGTTTTTATTTCTTATTTGGCGAAGTTTTTGTTATAGTATGATTATGTTTTTTTTATTTATATAGTGATATTAATTTTTGTTATAGTATAGTTATGTTTTTTTATTTATTTAGTGATATTAATTTTTGTTATAGTATAGTAATGTTTTTTATTTATTTGACGAAATTATTTTTTGTTATAGTATAGTTATGTTTTTTTTATTTATTTGACGAAATGAATTTTTGTTATAGTATAGTTATGTTTTTTATTTTTTTTTGAAGTTACAGTGGGGATTATGAAACTGTAAATTCTCATCATAACACTCTATAACACCATTGTTACGTTTTTTAATTCCGTTTTAATCCATGTTAATCCTTAGGGCTGGATTCCCGTTAAGGCGTCGAAGGCGACCTTCGTTAATCCATTACGGTCACTAACTGCGCCTTCCCGGGAATAAACCTTATATTATACCATTAAATCACCCAGTTTATACGCGGGAATGTAACTTTAATATACATGTAGTCTAAAAATAGGTTTTTGTCTATGAATCACCCAGTTTATACGCGGGAATGTAACTTTAATATACATGTAGTCTAAAAATAGGTTTTTGTCTATGAATTTCGGGGGTTGGGGTGGTCCAGTGGTCTAGAGTGCCGCGCTTCTACCTCTAGCTGGCCGGTCACCTCTGCCTTGCGCCTGTGGTTTCGAGTCCTGATGTAAACGTATGTGGCATGGAGATAGGGGTGCCTTCTCAACCTCGTGGGTTTCCCCTGGGCACTCCGGTTTCCTCCCACTGCTAAAGACCCCTACGCGCAAGCGAATTATTGAAATACAATTAAACCATATCTCTCTCTCTCTCTCTCTCTCTCTCTCTCTCTCTCTCTCTCTGATTTTCTGTTTATTGGATTTATATATTTTTAATTCCTTACATTAGCGATCACCTTTGTTCACCCATGCCCCCATACATATTTACCTCTCTTTATACAATAGCTCATCTATAGCATAGGTTAATTGGTTCCAATTTGGCCGCAAGTACTCTTTACTTCAAGTTATTGCGGACCCTGGACCCTGGTCTATAGGGACTTAGTATGGAAGCCCCCCCCCCCCCCCAAATCAAGAATTGCTTCCGCCGGCCCTGGATATTGTTAATACACTGGGGCCTGTTTCACGAAATTTTAACTTTATAAATAATATGCCCCCCTTCCCCCCTTTTAATCCCTGTAAGAGCTTCCGCTGTATATGTTTAGTTGTAAATGCCCCCTAATCAAAGGTGTTAAAGGAGCTAAATCGCTAACATTTGGGACCTAGAAATTCCCCAAAGTGGGTCGCAACGCATATAATACTGTAATATAAATGTATATAAACTGATTACATTCAATAGTTTCCGTTTTTACTCCAATTTCAAATAAGTTATGGTCGACAAATAAGCCAGTAATCGCAAGCAAGTGCACATTTCTAGCGTCTAGTTATTCCCGTCTACATAACTCCTTGTGGTTTGGTGCAATGTGTTTAGCCTCGTCCCTCGAGTCTCTCAATACAACTGGGGCTAAAGCGCATTATGGTACACGATTCGTGTACCGATGTTAAAACAAGTATTTTATCTTAAATATCGGATATCAGAAGCTCATCTTTTCCCGGCAAGTTTACATCATCAATGTTGATTTATATTGACAAATAATTCGTGTTTTCGATGTCGAAGATTTTGGAGGAGTTTGAGTTACGGACTAAGGTCCTTAAAGTTTTAATTGTATTTGATTGTTATTTCTGTTGCATATTCTGTATAAATTTGTCTACTATTCACATGTCTGTATTTTCTTATCAAGCTTCTTGGACAAGGCGCAGGTTCGCTAGCCTAGAGGTCGGGTGTTCGATCCCTGCATTGGCCGAGAAAGTACATCTCGATTTTCCGGTGTGGTTTCCCCTTGTCAGTGATGCAGAAGGAGGGCCTGACAAGGACAGCTGCCTGGTAGTTCGGATGGGACGAAAAACCGAGGTCCCGTGTACACATTGTAGTGCACGTAAAAGATCCCTTGGCAATTGGAATTCGATATAAGAGTGACTGTAGCGCCTCGACCCGGGCAAAATTTCCCTCATAGCACACTGTATGTCGTATGCCCGTCTTCCATTAGCCAAGGTTAGGTGCATGATAGTAGGACGTTAAACCCCATTTCATTCATTCATTCTTTTGTGAGCCTGATATATTAACTTCTTTCATTCAACGCGCTTTTTGAAATTGTGAGAGTGCTGACTATCAACTAATTGATTTTTACATATTATCTTTGTCAAGCGGGTCTCAATGCACGTGCGCGCTGTATCATAACGCCTGTCATTGAGTCAACTTGCGTGGTTTTGAATCCTAGTTTGTACGGGACAATGAGTAGGGTGATTTGTCCAATCTCGTGGATTTTCTCCGAGTTTTTCGGTTTCACCCCACTGCTAAAGACCCCAACTCGCAAGCGCATTATTGAAATAGAATTAACCACGTTAGTCCCGAAATGACGTAGCTTGTGTCGAGTGATTACAATATAGAAAATCGAGGGCTTGGGTGGCAAAATGGTGCGTTGAATCAGGTCTGTCATTGAGTCAAGTGGCGTGGTGTCGATTCCCCGCTCGTACGTTTCAACCTCGCGAGTTCCTTCTACGTCCTCCAGATTTGAAATTGATTTTCTTTTTTACCTCAATAGATTTTAGGTGTCATTGAGCTCCCGTGGCCTTCGTTCAGTTTACTAATTTCCAGATTAATTTAATCTTTGAAGCAATTTTCCAGTGTAACAATGGCTGTGTTTTGAATATCTTTTTTAATCGCTATGTTTTTGGATATGTTTGGCACTCGATAGAATAGCACCCGTCTATTAAATAAATATCTAGTTTTTTTTATCGATATGCCCGTCCTTTGTTATCTTATGCTTTATGCAAACAGTAATCAGTAAATAAGTTGACTTTTCTGTAGGAAACAAGATTGGTTTTCAATAAACCGTATAAAAACTATAAATAAACAGATGATTGTTAACGTCCTGCCATTGTCAAGACTGGAATACAACATGCAGTAGATATAATAGAGATTTTCAATTATGTTGACTTTTCTGTAAACAACAAGATTGGTTTTCAATAAACTATATAAAAACTATAAATAATAATAAGAAACCAAATGATTGTTAACGTCCTGCCATTGTCAAGACTGGAATACAACATGCAGTAGATATAATAGAGGTTTTCAATTAAGTTAATTGGGTTTTTTTTAAATTTTCTGTGTTTGGTCTCTGCATAGAAAAATATTAATTTTAATCAAATATCCGTTGACTTTTCTGTAAGCTATAATTAAGCTGCGGGTAATATTTAATCTATCAACTTCATGTAAAACCAAAATCATATTTTATAAATACAAAAACAAGATTGATTGATTTTCTATCAACTGTTACCTTTCCGACCCGTAATACATTTATACCCTCCAAACTCATCTATTCCCGAGTTTTAATGGCGGCCATTATGGATTAATACTAAATGTTGGCCGTATGACATCACCTGGCATTGTTTTGGTCGTTCTTTGGTATCTACTCGTAAAACATTTACATCCTCCCAACAAATCATCCATTCCCGAGATCATTTTGGAGTTTTAAGGTTTCAATGGCGGCCATATTGGATTTATGCTAATTGTTGGCCGTATGGCGGTACGACGTCATGGACGCCATGCAGCTAAGTTTTTCTAGGCCATCTGTACCACTACTAGTAATACATTTACATCCTCAAAACTCAACCATTCCCGAGGCCATATCGAAGTTTTAAGTTTCAATGGCGGCCATATTGTATTTATGCTAATTGCTGTCCGTTTGACGGTATGACATCACGGGGGCGTCATTAATTAGCTAAGTTCTTTCTGGGACATCTGCACCACTTTCCTATCTACCCGTAATACATTTACACCCACTAAACTTAACCATCCCCGAGATATTGGAGTTTTTAAGGTGCCAATGGCGGCCATATTGGATTAATGCTAATTACTCGAAAACTTATCTTTTTATTTGGGGCGATTTTTGTTCGGGAGACCTCCAGGGACCCCTCTCCCAAATTCCGTCGAGAATAATTCTGTTTCAATTTGTTCTAGGTTATTTATTATATTTACCGGACAAAGCTTACTCTTCCGGACACCTGTTACAACTTTTTATCGTGTATTTTGTACACGGTGTTCAATCCATATGCTGATTACACTAATTTGCCAGATTACACTATTTTGTCTATACCGTTTTTTTAGGACTTCGAATTTTGTCTAATGGTTTTGAATGTTCGTACTTGGTTTTATTTTATTATAATGACTTCTTTTAACGCTGTAGTATCATTCCCGTAGTGGCGATTTTAATAGACAATGTAGCCGAGCGCAGCTGGCCTCAAATTTCTTTTTTTTTTCGCCGCCAGCTTTGATGTGATGGTGCCATAATAGAGTAAACGGTTATTACCACCGAGATAGTTAAGGATATCTTTTTCCAATTATCTATCATGTTCGTATTGCTTAATAATGTTTCCATGGTTGTCATAAAATAAAGTTAAATTCATTTGTGATGACATGACTTTATAGATTTTTAGTAATTATTTATACTACCGTTAGAAACAAGGCCTGATTTATTTTTTACAACTCATTCCCATATATACATAATTGGCATGGGCGTGGATTTAGGGGGGGGGCCTTAGAATCGGAAGGGGGACGAATATGTCTCTGTCCCCCCCCCCCATAATTTTGATCGCCAGGAACAATTTTTTATTTAATCTACTTAGCAAAATAAAGTTCCCGAAATCTAATAAAACACCAATTTTACAGGCTGGAATAGCAGTTACACACGTTTGCGGCCGTCAAATATTCCAAAATTTTCTTGCGGGTTTTATACAAGGTCAGCTCCTCTTGTTCGCCTCTCAAAGAATTTCGACGCCGCTGTTTGTAATCCTGATTTTTTTTTGGGGGGGGGGGGATTTCTAGTTATACTTGCCTAACTGTCATCGGACTCTAATAAAACACTAATTTCACTTTCCTTTTAATTGAATACCACGAATTTGTACTGAGTTGACTAAGGATTTAAACATTTTGTATGGAGCCGCTCTTTTTTGTGCGACATTTTTCGTGCATCCACTATTATTTGTGAATGCAGTTGCAACAGTCTGATTGGATGGTTGGAATTCAGAGTAGAATTTCGGTTACAAAACCATTGGATACTTTTGGAGTTCCTTGCACAGGCTAGAATAGAAGAAAAGGCATTTGTGGTGGTAAATTTTCCCGGGGGGGGGGGGGAAGGCACCCCATATCCCGCTACGATTGATTGATTGTTCGGAATTTGGGTCAGCGTAGGCTATATTGGACCAAAGTGAAGTTGCTGTTTTCACAGACTGGATAGCAGGAAAACGTGTTTGTGGCAGTTAAATTTTCAAAATTTTCTCCCAAAGGAATTCGAGTCAGCCACCTTAATTAGTATATATTACGCCGCTCTGAAGTTGCTTTGTCCACAGGCTGAAATAGCAGGAAAACGCACTTGCAGCCATCAAATATTTCAAAATTTTCTTGTGGAGGGAGGGGGGTGGCAAACAAGGTAAGCTCCGCTTTCGCCCCTCGAGGAAGACCGGCGCCGCTGTCTGTAAACCCGAAATTTTTTCGGGCATGTCAGGTTCAGCCCCTCTAACTGTCATCGACCCCGTACGCCCATGTCCTAACACTGGTAAACTGTTCGTAATTATCATTTTGGTTTGGTAATGAAAGGTTCCAGGGTTCGTGAAAGTTATGACAAATCTACGCCCTAGATAATTGGTAGTATTTATTAAGGTAAAATATAATGCAACATGCATCTTTCGTACACACACAATGTACCGCCAATGCAAGGCCTTTGCAAATCTAAAATGTAGGTAGTTACACATTGTCTATGAATTTCTCAAATAATAGATTTATAAAAAAAAACCACTGTATGATTTGTCCAGTCTAACTTAGAAGGCAAATGTCATTGTGTATTGCTAATATGTTGTTTTATATTCGTGAAACATTGTTAAAAAATTAAAGTTTACAATATCCATCATTATATTACCTCTATTTGTTGTAATGTATCGGCCTTAGTGTGAGCGTAGGTGGCATGGAGATAGGGGTGCCTTCTCAACCTTTTTTAGGAGCAGAACAGTAGGACGCTAAACCCCATTTTCCTGTACATGTAGTTCATTAATCCAATCAACATAATTGTAAAGATAAGTCTCTAATTTAAAAATCGAAGTAATTATCATGTATTGATTCATCAAAGAACTAGGAGGTAATGTCTGTAATTATCATGGTATATATTTATATTGACCATTGAATGATATTTAGAAGTAGAGGCATAACTTTTATAATAGAGAGAGGGAAAGAGATAGATAGAGAGAGGATGAATGGTGTTTAACGTCCACTTGACACAAGCCATGTCATTTCGGGACTAACCTATAGTTTTAATTTTATTTCAATAATTCGCTAGCGCGTAGGGGTCTTTAGCAGTGGGAAGAAACCGGAGTGCCCGGAGGAAACCAACGAGATTGAGTAGGCGCCCCTATCTCCATGCCACATACGCTCAAACCAGGGCTCGAAACCACGGTCGCAAGGCAGAGGTTGCCGGCCAGCTAGAGGTCGAAGCGCTGCACTCTAGACTACTAGGCCATTCCAACCCCACAGTAGAGGTATAACTTTTATAATAGAGAGAGAAAGAGAGAGAGAGAGAGAGAGAGGGAAAGAGAGAATTGGGTTTAACGTCCACTCAACACAAGCCATGTCATTTCGGGACTAACCTATAGTTTTAATTTTATTTCAATAATTCGCTATCGCGTAAGGGTCTTTAGCAGTGGGAGGAAACCGGACAAAACCCACGAGGTTGGACTGGCGACCCACCGACAAGGGGACACCGCACCGGAAAATATCGATGACCTTCCTTGGCCAACACCGGAAGATAAAGGAAACGTCAAAACGTGAAATGAAATGAAATGTGGTTTTATGGCACATGAACACCCACCGGGATATATTGCGCCAAACATAAATCATTTATGCAAGACAAGTTAAATGAATATCACAGAAAATGTATTATATGCATAAATAAAAACAATATCACAGTAAATATAATTAAAAACGAAACAAATCTTTTATGCATATACAAATTTAAAATTCAAAAATGAAATAATAAATATACGATTAAAATTTATGATAAAAGCTTGTCTCTTTTAAAAAGTCTAAAATGTTGCAATATAAACCCGGTTGGGCAAATAAATGACATAGAGACTAGCAACGGTAATATTTAGATCTTATGTTCTTGAGATGATTGCACCCAATCAAAATGTGCTTCACTGTCAAAGGAACATGACAGTGTTCACATTCCGGTCGAGGCTCTCGCTTCAAGAAGAAGATGTGTGTTAAAATGAATGACCAATGTGAGAGCGACACAAAACAACCTCATCCCTCCTGTTGGTTCTGTAGGAGTTTGGCCAATCTCCTAAGAAAAGCTTAATGTGACGAAGCTTGTTTGTGCCTGCAAGATCCCAAGACCGTTGCCAGCGGCCATAAATAAACTGGTAAAGACGTAATTATTTTTCAGAATGGATGAATGAATGAAATGGGGGTTAACGTCCTACGCTTCTTCACCTAACTTAGGCTTATTGAAGACGAGCATACGCCATACAGTCAGTGTGCTATGGGGGAAATTTTGCCCGGGCAGCAAATAAATTCCAATTGCCAAGGGATCTTTAACGTGCACGCCAATATTTACAAAGGACCTCGTTTTTTGTCCCATCCGAACGACTAGGCAGCTGTACTTGTCAGGCCCTCCGTCTGCATCACTGGCAAGTGATGGGAAACCATGGCGGAAAATTGAGATGAACTTTCTCGGCCAATGCAGGGATCGAACGCCCGACCTCCATGCTAGCGAGCTAGCGCCCTAACCACTTAGCCACGTGATCCCCTTATTTTTCAGATTCTTTCCTCAAACACTTATTATTCTGTGGGGGTGGGGATGGTATACATTCCAAGGGGAGTTCTGAAAATGCATGCTATAGAAAAAAAAAACATTCTTAGTTAAATATTGTGGTTCATCAAGTTAGGTGAGCGTTAAGCCAGACTGACATTTGCTCGACTTTTGGCCACGATTTTGTCATGCCCATCAGTGTCCACATTGAAACGAACTGGCACGACGAGTTAACGCATAGTTTGCACATTGTTTACGCACTTCTAGCATTGGTACGTCGAGTTTGCGCAAATCGGATGGTGTCGTGCCGACTTGAGTCGTGCCAAAGCGTGTCACAGAATCGTGCAAGTGTCAGCCTGGCTTTAGGTGTACAATACTAGTATCAACACCAAAATAACTAATCCTGTTATACTGTGCACGCACTATACACGATTCTTATCGTTTAAACATACATTATACAAGAGCTAAACCTGTCTATTGCAGATCATTCTTTAAGCCTTGAACTTGAACTTGAACTTTCTTACAGGCGAAGCAAAATTTTTGCTGTAGCCGAAACATATATACAAATATAAAAATACACATTGATAATAAATAAAAGTATGAATAACAAGTGTAAATACCCCCACATCACTCAGTGCAAATTAATATCACTCCCTTAAATACTTATACATTCATCATTAACCGTGAAACAAAGTAGTGCAGCTTGCGGTTGTGCTAATAGTTTTGGATATATATATATCCAAAGCAGAGAGTTAAAAAAAAAAAAAAAAAAAAATATATAATAAAAAAAAATTAAAAAAAATAATAAAAAAAATAATAAATAAAATAAAATAAAATATTATATACTTTTTTGATAACGCCTCCCGCCTATCCCCCTTCCCGCTTTCTGCCAAATAATAGTTAAGATAACATAAAAGCCTGCAATGTTATTTAAATTATTAATTTACTTAATCAAATCCTAATCAATTCCCGACGTCATCGCTAGCCTGCGATATTGACTGGATTAGGATCCGATTTGCTGATCAACTTTCATTCTCGATTTAATCATAAAATGGATAATCGAGACTGGGTTTTTTTTAATTCTAGTAATGATGATCGAGTGAATCAATTTGAAATTTTCAGCAAATTTCCATTACATTATCAAGATTTTAACTATTATAGTGAGAACTGCAAACTCTTTATCTAATCTCCTATAATGGGTCTTTAAGTCATTGAGATGTCTATGTTTTACAAGTTGGCAACAAGTATGGCGGCTTGGGGGCGTTACCTTTTTTTCCCATTTAAATATTTCGGTATTTTTGTAACTGGAGTTCAGCTTTAAGTCATTGAGATACGTGAACCCAATGTGCTACTTATTGTTCCCATCGATTCGGCTTTTCCATCGTCATTTCTTCTATTTTTCTTTCGGAAGCCGCATAGCATCTGAACAAGAACATCTGTAAACTTCTTGTTCATCGCTATGTAAACTACAAAATTAGCCGAGGAGTTCAAGACCGACAGAAACGAGGACATGGAGCTAACTGCACGATGTGTATTACGGAACTCTCCACGTGTACTGAACCTTTCATCTACCAATGATATAAAAATGGAGACAGTTCCAGGAAAGTTGCATATGATGAATATTGAGACAATAGTCATCAACATCTTGGTCACTGCCTGAATATCATTCTCTGTATTTGAGTTCTGTGTAGCCGTGGTGATGCTCTTCAACCACTTCATCCTTCGACGCATGTGTGTGATAATGGCTATAGTGGGAATTGTGATAAGTATCATGGGACAAATTCGCAAAAGTATGGTTAGTAAAAAAGAGTTGTAGAAAGTAAAGAATTGTTGGTTCTCCAAAAAGAATGGCTGGTATATTATTCGAGCCATGGTTCGGTTCTTTGTGTTATCATAATAAAAACTAACCCTCGCATAATCAAAGTCCACAGCAACAAGCCCGATTACGATTACTGTAACAGCTACTACAGAAAATATCATCCGCTTAGGAGTTATCCACAGTTTGACTTTTAGAGGTTTGAAAACGGCAATAAATCTTTCGCAAACTATAACAAGCGACAGCAAACTGGATGTACGGCTGGTTATGAGCTCCAATATCGCAGGTGTAGTTAGCATTACATAGTCGATATTTTGAGCCGTGATTGGATCAACTTTAGCTACAAGACAGGGCATCTTTCGCATAAATACAATCAACAGTAACAGCGTATCTATGAAAGCCAGATAAGCAAGAACAATGTTGGTACTGAACTGTCGCATTCTCTTTCCACCCAGAATGATCAGGCTGAGTACGTTACCGATCAATCCGAACACGGCCACTGGTGGGATTATGTAGCAATTCATCACCGATCGAATGGCATCTGCGGTAACTTTGGTCATGAAGCCCACACTTCCGGCAATGGCAATATTACTGTTGTTTGAGTACTGGTCATCTATGATAGTAGAATTCATCCGACTAGCATTCATTGTGGTGAATGAACTTTCAGATGTTTCCAGAGAATTTAATGTTGTATTAAAAGCCATGATTCTAAACGGAGTATTTAATTGGATTACTGCAAAAGAAATAAAATAAAACATTTCACGTTAATATATATTGCAAATAGAATCAAAACCCTTATTCACGTTGTGGCCCATTACAGCAGTTCAACATATTCATTATTGCAGAAAGTTAATAAACTGTCATTCGGCCTGAGACTTTATGAAATGGGGATTAACGGCCTACTGTTCTGCTCCGAACTGGGGGTGTGCTATGAGGGACCAGTGTCCCAAGCTGTATTATAATGGGCAAGGGTTAACAAAATCCCTCTCTGGCCATTGCTTGATTGGCGTCTGATACTTTGGAGGAATTGTGTCTATTCTTCTCGTTAAATCAAATCTACCACTTACGCACAGTAACATGACAGTCCTTCGTTTAATCTGTGGTCTTCCCTAATACTCTGGACAAAGATTTAAGGTATTAAAAACGTTGAAAGTCTGTTCGTGTCCATACAGTAGTGTTTAATTAACGTCATTGCCGATAGCCCCGTTTGTCACGCAATTAGTTTTACTGCTATTTCCTGCTTAGCGCTGGTTTATATAGCATACAAAACCGTGCAGCCATGACGTAACGTTATGTAAACACAGTTGGCCCGATTAGACGCCCTGTTTTAAAGGTAATGCCTTTGTAACGCAGTCAGCGATTGGTTGTTAATGGGACCACTGACCAGTCATAGTTAGAGACAATAATACCCACTCAGTCCAGCAGTGGGTGGTAGTGGGATTGGCTCTAATCAAACGAAACACTGCGAGGACTATGTCGGATAAGCGGTTTTGACGTTCACGTCCAAACGACTCAACATTTTGAGCTGACATTTCACGCGTACAATAACTTTTATTTCGGTACGGTCCGTCTAAGTCGGAGAATCACCCATTCGGTCACAGGGCAAATGATTTAATAAAAGACCAAAGAGTAGATCTCTATCTGATTACTGACATGGCATTTTCTTATCAAGTCTAAGTAATGTTACGAACAAAGAAAATCCACAATACTCGCAAAGATTCTCGCGGGGAATTCTTGAACGTAAAATGGCTCTCATGTGTAAATATACACTGACGGATGTCAAGATTCACACACGAACAAACCGGCGTTAGTTATAGACATCCCTGAATTTCATGTTGATATATCAAACTGGTTTACAGATGGATGGTAATTTTAATGATGATGCCCCACCATCTATACATCTGAATTAAATGCCATACAGATACATTAATTTTAATTATATTGAATGTGAATGAATGAAAACGGGTTTAACGTCCTACTATTATGCACCTAACCTGGGCTAATTGAAGACGGGCATACGCCATACAGTGTGCTATGAGGTAAATTTTTGCCCGGGCGGCGGCGCTACGGCCTACTCTTATATCGAATTACAACTGCCAAAGGATCTTTTACGTGTACCCCAATGTGTACACGGGACCTCGGTTTTTCGTACCATCCGATCGACTAGGCAGCTGTCCTTATCAGGCCCTCCTTCTGCAACACTGACGAGGGGAAATCGCGCCGAGATGAACTTTCTCGGCCAATTCAGGGATCGAACACCCGACCTCCAGGCTAGCGAACCAGTGCCTTATCCACTTAGCCACCGTGATCTCCCAAAGTGAATGTACCAAGGCGTATAAGGTTACTTAAAGGAGCTAAGTCTCTAACTTAATATCATCCAAAATCTTCAACATTGAAAACACGAATTATTTGTCAAATTAAATCAACATTGATACTGTGATCTTACCGTGAAAAAAAAAGGCTTTTGATATCCAACATTTTACCATTGGTACACGAATCGTGTACCATAATGCGCTTCATCCCAGTTGTAATAAGGGACTCAAGGGGCAAGGCTAGGCACATTGCACCAAATCAAATCAAACGGCGTACGTAGACTTAAATAACCATACGCTCGAAATTTGCACTAATTTGAGACTGCTGGCTTATTTCGCCGAACATAACTGATTTGAAATTAGAGTAAAAACGGTAACCATTGAATGTAAACCAGTTTATATACATTCATATTACAGTATTCCATGTGTTGCGACCCACTTTTGTCAATTTCTAGTTCCCAAATGTTACCGATTTAGCTCCTTTAAATTTTAACTAATAACATTATTTTGAACATGTTCGAAATTTTGCACAAGGGAGACATTCCTCACAATAGTCACAACACAAGCTATGGTGAATTGACGAAATCTCGCGTTCATAAACTAAATGATGGCTTATTTTTAGCGACCCTGGTCCAAAAATTCTAACGTCATGTACAATTCAAGTGATTAACACCGTGATGAATGCCTTGCGGCTGTGGTTTCGAGCCCTGGTGTGAGCGTATGTGGCATGGGGATAGGGGCGCCTTCTCAACCTCGTGGGTTTACTCCGGGCACTCCGGTTTCCTCCCACTGCTAAAGACCCCTACGCGCAAGCGAATTATTGAATAAAAATGAAACCATATGTTAGACCCGAAATGACCTACGTGTTGAGTAGACGTTAAACCCCATTTCTCTCACTCTCCCGTGAGGAATGTCTCCCCGACGACCAAGCTACATGTTGGATATTGTCTTCGTGAGAGTAGTTTCCCTTTAATGAGTCTATATATTGAACGCGCAAACCCATCTTGAAAAAAACGGAATCGTTATATAATAATGATCGGGATATTAATTAATAATTAAGTTAAAGATAAATCAATTAATATGTATTATATAGATGAGTTTATCTTACATTGTGTGTATGTATATAATAACAAACTATCCAATACTTTATTGAATTTATCTACTCGACGTCTTGTCGACAAAGCGGCAGTCTTTGATGTTTCTTCACCCCGGTCCCAAACACTTTGACACTATTAGTAAGGATATGTTATATCCAGTACCGGATCTAAGGTTGGGAGGGAGGGTTGCAAAACAATTTGATTTAAACACAGACCCCATTTCGTTTCGTTGTGTATAGTTCAAAATATCGTTTTACTTGTCTTTACTACACTAGAATCTGGAGGAGTTGTCATATAACCTGTGATCTGGATGGCGTTAGGGATAAGCAAATGAAATGGTCTGTAACGGCTACTTCTTGGCGTGGGATGCACGGAACTGTGGGTAAACCACTAGAAACGCGAACGATGGTGATGTCATAGGAGCAAAAGCCGCTCACACGACCTTCTACTATAACCCGTCATATCTTCATTAAAAAAACGAAAAGAAATATAGATCTGTATTTTAAATCAGATTGAGTGAAAATTGAACCGCCATTAAGACCAAGAATAGAAAATCTTAATGTACATACATTGTAATAAATGCACATTCGGGGTCAGACCACCACTAATTTCTCCTTTGACTCTTAAGATAAGTAACCCATTCCCTTTATGCATTGATAACTCCTCCTTAAGGCACAGGACGTACGACATCATGGGATCATCCGAGTATTGAATTTATATGACGTTTACCACCAAATTTGAATAATAATAATGATAATAAAAATAATAATGACGTTATTTTCTGAGGGAACACTGATGCAAAATAGCAAGGAAAAGGGAGAAAAATATAGTTGGCAATATAATTTCTGATTATCAAGATATGGACAATTATTGATGGTCTGTCTCCATTCCTGTAAATTCACCGTAAGGCTGTATGATGAATTTTATCGGCCAATGCAGGGATAGGACACGAGACCCCACAGGTAAGCTAGCACGCGTCTTACCCACCATGGCGCCCCCAATTTAAGAAATAGACCACTTTAGTAAATTATTACTTACAATATAAAGCGCACATTAAGTCAGTTAAGTAAATTAATATATACAATATAAAGCGCACATTAAGTCAGTTAAGTAAATTAATATATACGATATAAAGCGCACATGCTCCTATTAAATGGTATTTTTCTAAAGTATTTACCGATGTAAGATAAATATTGACAGATAAAGATCGACCCATTGTAATAATATTCTCCATTTGTGTTCTCGGTATCACCCGGTCGCAGAAAAGTAAACAGTAATCTGTTCCATCAGTAAGTGCAGGAGGACCGCACCACACGCAAAACAAAATTCTACAAGATAAACCTGCGGACAAGACAGACAGTAGACGTTGCAAAAAAAAAAACCAATTATCAAATCAAGTAAATGGATCCGGGGGCCATCCGTAAGCACTGTACTGTCCCGGGTACAGGCTTCACCAAAATGATTTTAATAAGACGTAACAAAAATACGACCAATCTGCCAGTTGACGTCAGGTGTTAGAACGTCAAAGAACTTTAACAATAAGGGCGATAATACGGACAGAATCTCGGAAAACGCTAAAATAATAAGTGTAATGTCGATATCAATTAGGGTATTGTTATAGCTAATAGGGTTGTTTCGCATCGGTACGAACACGAACACCAAAAACGAACATACATAATGTGTTTGTATACCCTTTCGTATCCTCTAACACGCGGTTTCGCAATCTGACACAAGGGGGTATTGTGGATACTTTGGACCATGGGCACGACATTATGTTTTACTTAAACATTACAAATTCGGCGCAAATGCACTTTCGTACAGCTAGTAATTGCCGTGGTTGTTGAGACTTGAACGTTACTGAGGATGTTAAAGGTGTCTAATTTCAGACGAATAGTTCAATAACTCATGATTTTACACAACTTTTATTTCTCCCAATTTCTTGCACAACGAGCTGTTCAGTCTGAACGACAGACTCACCCTACCTGCAGCTACCATAGATTTCGTCACGTTAGTTACGTACGCGAGCTGTTTACAATTGAGACTCGAATACCAAGACAGTAATATGAACACCAAGCAAGGTTCCTACTATCACTAATCATAAATAATAATAACAATTTTTGTCAGGGACCTATTCGTTTCCCTTTCCGATTTTGTATCAGTCTGTTTTAAAGAGAATTACTTACGAATTACCTCTGTCACAGATGACTGTCTTGAACACGTGCATTGACTTCACGTGGCGTCAGTCATTGGCTCAACGGCTCGTGCGCTGTTTACATAACACCTAACTTCTTCGGGCATAATGCCCTTTACTCATTTTAATACCCATTTACAATAAAAAGAAAATATTTTTTTAACTACAGATACTTCAAACGTCTTTATTTATTTTTCTTATACTTCAAAAAATGTTTTAGAATTTATTTTGTCGGAGGAATTTTTTTTTACCGAATTAAGACGCATAGATGTCATCTTTAACAGTGATACTAGCGGCCAAGCGAATATTCACTGCGGGGTCAGTTTGATTTTATATGTGTCCCAATCCACGCCCATGCTAACCAGTAATCAGAGACTGTGTTATCAACAAGAGAATTAAAACGCAAAACGCTGACTTCCATAAAGGGTCTATAAACCAGCATAAACAAAATGTGAACGGAGGGACGGACATGATGAGGGACACTGGCGACGACGTAATCCTGGAGGTCGAATGTTCGATTCCTGCATTAATAGACAAGAAAGTTTCATGGGGACTTTCCGACGTGATTACCCCTTGTCAGTGGTACAGAACGGAGGGCTTTACAAGTACAGCTGTCTGGTCATTCGGGTGATACGAAAAACCTTGGTCCCGTGTATACGTGAAAGGTCCCTTGGCTGTTGGAATTCAATATCAGAATTCAGAGTAGGCCATAGTGCCGAGGACCGAGAAAATTTTCCCTCATAGCACACTGTATGACGTATTCCCGTCTTCATTAGCCTAGTTTAGGAGCAGAACAGCTGAACTTTAAAGCCCCATTTCATTTCATTTTTCTAAACGTGGGCGTATAAAAATACTTGAAATAGATACTTACATCTACAGTATTGTCAATTTCCTATAGCTTTTTAATTTTGTAAACCTGTTACACCTCTAGAAGCTTTCCCTTTAGTCTTTCTTATCAATCTGGTACTAAGTTTTAAAATGAAATGTTTTATATGTATTGTATTAACCAATAAGATGCGCGTGTTTATGATTGATTAGAGAGTAGCCGATTAGATACGGCCGAGGCGTCAATATATACAGAATCAATAAAATATATATATATATATACCAAAAATACTAAGATTTGGATGGAAAGACTATATTTTAATTACAATTACATATTTGCAAATATGTAATTGTAATTAAAATATAGTCTTTCCATCCAAATCTTAGTATTTTTGGTATATAAACCTGAGAGTTGAATTTAGAATCTTTTAAATATATATATATATATATATATTATGACATTATTTATGAATAGTCCCAAGACGGACGAAAAGTACTTTAAAATGTTAAAATGTTATTAAACCAGTGTTGAAATCAGTTTGTGTCGGCATACCTTTTATCTTTTCATCGTTTACCGTGAAACAAAGTAGTGCAGCTTTACGGTTGTGCTAATTTTTCTGGATATATTATATATATATTTTCTAAAAACTTAAGTAGAAAATACCATTAAAGAAATTTTATTTAATGGTATTTTCTACTTAAGTTTTTAGAATGTATGAAATCCTTTTACGGTAACCAACCTTTTAATCTATATTTATTATATAGAAAAAATAAATAAAGGTTGAAAATGCCTTTGAAAAGTACTATTGTCATTGTTTAATTGTCTATACATGTTTCGCCCGAGCTTGTCAAGACATACAATAACAATAACAATGACGTGACGTCATGGACGAATAAACACACAATGATAATATAATAATATTGAATTAGATAGAGTATAATATTGTAATTATTTTGAAATGTTTAATTTGGGTTTAAATTTGTCAATAAAATATTGTTCCTTCAATCTCATTCTCACTGCGCCGACTAATATGGACATATAGTTCCTGTTTAACGCAGAAAGAAATCAAATACTTACAAGAGTTTGATGTGAAAACTAGCAATATTTATGGTTTACCCAAGATTCACAAATGTTAAGAAATACATACAGCATGTGTAAACCAAAATTCGACATATATTGAAGTGAATCATCCTCAAGATTTGAAACTCCGACCAATTATAGCAGGTCCAGCATGTGAAACTCATCGTTTAAGCAACTTGATAGATATCATACTTCAACCTTACATCAAACATGTCAATAGATTTTTTGGATAACTTACCCCAAAATGTTCCACAAAACGCCATCCTAGTCACTTTCGATGTAACAAATCTGTATTCGAATATACCACATGTTTTAGGACTAACAGCTGTAAAGCATTGGTTATCTAAATATCCAAACGATAGAGAAGAACGTTTTTCAGAGTCATTTATATTAGAAAGCATCGACTTTATATTAGAAAACAATTGCTTTTATTTTGATTCTAACTATTATAAACAACTTATTGGCTGTGCAATGGTAGCAAATTCTCACCCTCGCTGGCAATTTTAGTTCTTGGATATTTAGAATTAACCATTGCTACAAAAGTAGAAGAAACATTTGACTTGGAGACCAGAACATATTTTGAAAAACAATGGCAACGATATTTAGATGATTGTTTCTTCATCTGGCTCCAATCATTTGACAATCTTTTATTATTTTATGATATAATCAATAATATTCATCCGAATATCCAATTTACAAAGGAAACTAGTACAGAGAGAATACCATTTTTAGACATAATGGTAATAAAAAGAAAACGGGAACATTATTGAATCCGACATAAGATACTATTACTAAACAGTATCTCGAATTCAATTCCTGTCACCCAAAACACATAAAAACGTTCGGTACCATATAATTTGGCCAGACGTATATGTACCATTGTCTCTAACACAGAAAGAAAATTTCAAAGACTAGGGGAATTAAGAGAATTCCTGTTAGCCCGCAAATATCCCTTCACATTGATTAATGACGGAATTCAAAGGGCTAGTAAAATACCGATAACAGAATTAAGGCAGGTAAAGATAAAAGATACTAATCACAATATAATTGCTTTTGTCACCACCTTTAATCCTCACAATCCTAATTTTTCCAGCGTAATTAAAACGCATTTCCCACTACTTAAACAAGATACAAAAATGAAAAAACTTACTAATGCACTAAATTTCATCCCTTCAAAAAGACAACCTAAAAACTTTAAATCACTATTGACCAGGGCTAAATTTGAATCCCTCGGTCCAATTAAGGAAGTTGTAAAATGTGGAAGGGATAACTGCGGCACGTGTAGATATGTAATTTAAGGTAAATCATTTATTTTTGATAGTGGAATAGAATTTTTTGTCAATGAAAGTATGAACTGTAAAGTAACTTATGTATTATTTGTCATAAAATGAAGTGGATGTGCCGAACTTTACATCGGTTCGGTTGCACTACCAAGTTACAAAACAGAATACCGGTTCATAGACAACATATCAGGGAACCAAAGTTAAGGAAGATCCCTTTAAGTGAGAACCTTGATATCTGCGGTAAAGGCGAATTCAAAATTTTTAAGATGCCGCATTCAGATCCCATGAAAATGAGATTGAAGGAACAATATTTTATTGACAAATTTAAACCCAAATTAAACATTTCAAAATAATTACAATATTATACAATATCTAATTCAATATTATTATATTATTGTGTGTTTATTCTTCCATGACGTCACGTCATTGTTATTGTTATTGTATGTCTTGACAAGCTCAGGCGAAACATGTAGACAATTAAACAATAGTACTTTTCAAAGGCATTTTCAACCTTTATTTATTTTTTTCTATATTAACACTACTACGGTTTCAACTTCATACATATATATATATACAGAAAAATCAGCACAACCGTAAAGCTGCACTACTTTGTTTCACGGTAAACGATGAAAAGATGAAAGGTATGCCGACACAAACTGATTTCAACACTGGTTTAATAACATTTTAACATTTTTAAGTTCTTTCGTCCGTCTTGGGACTATTCATAAATAATGTCATAACAAATAGATGGACAGTATAGTATATTTATACATATTAATATTTACATAGTAACACTGTGGTTTTAATTGGCTATAGTTACCATTGTCTATGGTTACATAGTATATAGGTAACGAGCAGAAAACATGTATACACGTGTGTTAATCTGTAGTATATGGGTTCAATTAAGGAACAATGAGTGGAAGATAATCCTAGATTGCAGAAGATTAATGAAGCTAATGGTCAATTGTTACTTATTGACTATTAAGTCGAGGAACATTTTTTTTAATAAAATGGTTTTCCATTAATTTCCTTTTCGTGGTGTCATCGACTTTTATTTTATAAAAAGGGAAAATTTTAAATTTTACTTGTAGATGTTGTGCACATTTAAAGATATGTCTATTTACAAATAAGGGCCCATTTTCAATATTACAATCCAGTCGATGGTTACGTACTCTATCCCGTAGATGACACAATGTCTCTCCAATATAGAATTTTAGACAGCCTAAGCAAGTCAAGACATATATGAGATTTTTTGTGTCACAATTCATATTGTCGTTGACACTAAACGTAAAGTTGTGAAAAGTATATTTGCTATTTGGCGTAATATGGTCGCAACATTTACATCGAAGGTCCGAGCATTTAGATACATGAAGGCCGATCATTGTGATAGATGAATTGAATTTTGCTTTGGTTAGGAGGCGTTTTAGATTAGGTGGCTGTCTTTGTGATTTAATGAATTGAACATTATCAAATTTCGTTCTGAGGTTGTCGTTTGATGCCAATAGTCTCCTGCTCTCGTACATTGTTTTAAAGAAGTTGGGATGTTGGGGGTTATGGGTAGTGACAAAGGTAATTATATTATCCGAACTGTCTTTTGCTTTAGTAGCCCTCGGTGTTCGGATATCAATTGACAAAGCCTTATTTATCCCAACTTCTATTACCTCGAGGGGGTAATACTGCTTCAATAAATTTCTTTTTAGCTCACCCAATCTGACAATTCGTAGGTCTTCATCTATAACAATGGTGCATATTTTTCTAGCTAAAGAAAGTGGTATATTATTTTTGGTATGGCGTGGGTGACATGCAGCCGCGAAAAACCTTTGCTCCCTATCCGATTCCGCTTGAAATCTATTCCAGGGCAAAATTAGCTATACACAAATTCACGGCACAAATTGGAAGCATGGAATTAAATGCTGAATGTTTCCAGAATAGGTGTGCCAATATAGATAATGATATACGGCAGACATTTCTAGAAAATGCCCTAGATGGAGAGACTCTCGAAGTATTGGAACTCGAATGGAAACGCGAATGTAAAGAATGCGACGAAAAAGTTCTAAGAGAGTGGGAAAAGGACCATGAATGGTTAGAGAACATATTCAAACTAGAGAATGGGCGGGAGAGTGATGATATCGATTCTTCAGACGGTGAAAGTGCTGATTGGCCAAAACAGGCACAACCAAAAGGACCGAAACGAAAAACCCCAACACACCAATATGGCACCAAGCCCCACCTAGAAGACAAAATCGGAAAATTGAATCAGTAACTTCAAACACACCTATCCGAACAAACGAAGAACACCGTTTTTTAGGCAGGGGCCAGTCCAGAAATCCGGGCCGATGGAAAAAGAACTCAAAACAATAGACCCAATAGTAATAAATACCAGTAGCATTGAACTCTGTAGGAATGATATTCTATTATTTGATAAGGGACTAAAATTCACCCCAACACCATCAAATGATAGCTGCTTACTTCAGTCTGAACTAACACAATTTTGTAGGAAACTGCGCCTCAGACATCATTTCTACAGAGAGGATGATTCTCGACCCCCAGAACCCGAAAGTCTGGCTCGAAATAAATCTTCTTTTACACCAAAATCAGGAAAAGATGTTCAATTAGATAAATTTATATCAACTATAGCTACTCATAAAATTCAATCAAAACCTACCATTAAAAATCTAAATAAGGTGAATTGAAAGCTCTCAATACTCTGAGAAATAATCAAAACATTATTATCAAACGAGCAGATAAAGGAGGAGCTATAGTCGTTATGGATAAGTCATTCTACCACGAAAACATATTCAAAATGCTCCAAAACACGGAATATTATGCGCCATCAACCATCAAAGAAAACAACAACGTTATAGTAAATATGAGAACATTTGTGTCTGGCTACACCGGAATGCTGCTAAAAGAGGAACAAGAATATTTTGTGAACTTCGACCCAAGCATTGCATACTTTTATGGATTGCCGAAAGTACACAAAAGTAGGTTAATTCAAGATGCTGTAAGACGTACTAATCATGAAGTTGTAAATATAAAATGTCCAGGTGATTTAACATTCAGGCCAATAGTAGGCGGACCAAATAGTAATACCCAAAGACTTAGCAACTTCATTGATATCATTCTTAAACCACTATGTTCTAAAGTCAAAAGTTTTCTCCGCGATGATATAGATTTCCTTCATCATTTACCTAAGCAGGTAGAACCTGGTAGTACGTTAATAAGCTTTGATGTAGTAAATCTATATAATAACATCAGTAAAGATCTAGGATTAAAAGCTATCGAATATTGGATAGATACATACCCCGATAGTATCCCAGATCGTTTTTCTAAACAATTTATAATTGGCGCTCTAAATTTAGTAATTTCAAATAACATATTTTTCTTCGATACCCATTATTTCTCACAAATTAAAGGTGTTGCTATGGGCACAAAAGTTGGTCCGACATACGCAACATTAACATTAGGTTATCTCGAAGAAATTTGGTAAGCGAAAGTATTCACAACCTTCGATAAAACTTTTAGCGACATGATTAAACAATCGTGGAAACGATTTCTAGATGATTGTTGGTGCGTCCTTAATATAGAAGATGTCGACATTAAATTCACTATTGAATCTAGTAAAGTAAAACTAAACTTTCTCGATGTTACGGTGAATCTATTACCGAATGGTCAAATTGAAACTGATATGTATTATAAACCGACAGACACACATCAGTATCTCAATTTTAATTCATGTCATCCTTCTCATACCAAACGTAATATTCCGTATAATTTAGCTAGACGTGTGTGTACAATAGTTTCACAATCTGATATCAAACAAATACGCCTTAACGAGCTTAAAGGGTTTCTAAAAAAAACAACACTACCCGGCAAAACTAATAGATGATGCCATTCGAAAAGCTCTAAGTTTAGATCAGAGCAAATTAAGGTGCCCTAAAACGATTTGTGAAACAAAGAGTCACAAAGAGGTAGCTTTAGTAACTACTTTCAACCCATCACAAGAAGATGGTAAATCTATAATTAGTAATAATCTCCATATTCTTAAAAATAGCCCGAGTATGGATGATATATTAAAAAAGACAAAAATAATAAATAGTTTAAAGCAACCTCAAAGCCTGGCTAAATTACTAATCTCATCAAAATTCGAATCAACTAAAATCATACCCACAGTTAACAAGTGTAATGAATCAAAATGTAAAACGTGTTCAATCATAATTGAAGGTTCATCCATAAATATCACGGACAGTTTTACATTTCACGTAAAAAAAAACAATGACTTGTAAATCAGATTACATTATATATGTAATAATTTGTCCGGGCTGTAAGGGTAGATATATCGGGAAGACCGTTAATATGCTTAGATTAAGAATGAACCTCCATCGACATCATATTCTTAATCCACAATACAGGATGATACCCCTGAGCCGACACCTTGATGTGTGTGGCAAATGCAATTTTAATGTATTTCCATTATATCAATTAAACAGCAAAAACAACGATCTATTAGAAGCAAAGGAATCATATTTTATTGACAAATTCAAACCATTGCTTAATTCAAGGTGTTGATTTTTGTTATATTAATAACATTGTAAATTATAAATGTTTAATTAATAATTTTATTAATGATAAAAATAAAATAAAACCAAGTACGAACAATCCAAACCATTAGACAAAATTCGAAGTCCTAAAAACGGTATAGGCAAAAATGTGTAAAAACGCAAAATAGTGTAATCAGCATATGGACTGTTCACCGTGTACAAAATACACGACGAGCAGTGGTAACAGGTGTCCTAGGAAGAGTAAGCCTACCCTGCCTGGCGCGCCACACCCGCCATAGCTGCATCCAATCTATTAAGCGAAAACTCGGTAAAATAGCGTGATAGACCAATGAACTATCGGTATGCAAAATGCACGTGATGAACAGTGTTAACGATGTAGTACACATATATAATCAGGTAGATAGTATACCCGTCAATTAAATATGTCTAGAATAATAGTCGTGAGAGACATGTTATATTTACCGATCAAGTCATTATGACGACCATAAAACTTTTTAAAAGCTTTAATAAGTCTAGTTCGCAAGTATCCCTGTAGTTGAAGCTTAGATGACAAATGCCTCGATCTACTCAAAAAATCAAAATAGAATGAACAAGCTCTCGCGTAACGAATTAGCTGAGACACAAACACTCCATAAGCTGGTGATATTGGAATGTTACTACTAATAAATGGAAAGTTAACAATCGGAAAGTCAAAGTCATCACGTTTATCGTACAATTTAACACCTAGTTTATGGCAATTGTCAAAATCGAGACGCAGATCCAAGTAGGAAGCGCAATTGTCACTGTCAGTAGTATTTTTAATTTCGAGCTCATCAGGATATATGAATTCTATATAATCACTGAATTTTGGATTATTCAGTGATAGAACATCATCGATATATCGATAAGTGAAATTAAAATGTCTAACTAAACGTTTATTAGATTTTACGAGTGCCTGCATGTACTCGGCTTCGTAGGAATAGAGAAACAAATCAGCAAGCAAAGGTGCACAGTTGGTACCCATGGGGATACCTACCACTTGCTGATAAATTTCCCCTCCAAATTCAACAAAGATATTATCAATTAAAAAATCCAACATCTGAATTATCTTGATGGCTGTGTATTTGTTTTTAGAATCACTATGGTTCTTGACAAAATAAGTGGAATTATAATTAATAACTAAATATTTATATCTAGCATGTCCCGATTTAGTTGAAAAGACACTGTGAATAATGTCTTTCAACCGAGTTTTTAATTTACTGTGGGGAATTTTAGTGTACAAGGTACAAAAGTCAAACGTTTGTATAGATGAGACTGAAGCAAGTGATCTAGATTGCAAACCATCAAGTAATTCTTGGGAATTTTTTAAGATCCACATTTGATTAATACCACTACGAGAGTATATTTTGTCGCAGTATTTTTGAATACCCTCTTTCACTGCCGTTAGTATAGATGTCAATACTTTTGAAAGTGGTTTTGTGGAACAACGGGATGATACATATATGCTGTATCTTATCGTGTACATTATAGCCGTTATAGTTCTTTGTTGTAACCATGACGTTACTACGTCACATCAATTGTTTGTAAAATTTGTCTGATGAAGCTTAATAAAGCAGAAAGTACTCGCAAAAAAGACTAGCTTTCTTTCCTAAAACATCTTTATTTCGAATATATATATATATATATATATATACCAAAAATACTAAGATTTGGATGGAAAGACTATATTTTAATTACAATTACATATTTTCTAAGATCTTTCGGCCTCACGGCGTCTTCAGAGCTATGTATATATATATATATATATATATATATATATATATATATATTTAAAAAGATTCTAAATTCAACTCTCCGGTTTATTTACCAAAATTACTAAGATTTGGATGGAAAGACTATATTTTTTTTTATTACAATTACATATTTGCTAAGATCTTTCGGCCTTACGGCGTCTTACATAGCTCTGAAGACGCCGTAAGGCCGAAAGATCTTAGCAAATATGTAATTGTAATTAAAATATAGTCTTTCCATCCAAATCTTTGTATTTTTGGTATATATATATATATATATATATATATATATTTAAAAAAAACACAATTTTTAACTAATAACGATTCATTAAAACTAAAAATTTATTACATTCCGCCGAGTACTTTCGACCGTTGAGGTGTCTTCAGGGCGATAATAATGGAAGTGACAATACGTCGTCATAGCGACGTCAACAGTTACAAGGGATAGTAACTATTTTTAGCATTTTACATTTAGCTTTGTATTAAACATTTTTATAAAGCGGAGTTCTTTAAGTTCCAAAAAATGCATATCAAAATTGTTCATTTTATAAATGGAGGAAACTTTAAATTTTCCTTTCCCACATATATCAAAATGTCTACTGACATGTGGGCGTGCTGTTGTTTTTTGAAAGATAGAGAAAAATGGGGTTTAACGTCCACACAACAAGGTCATTTCGGGACTAACATATGGTTTGATTTTATTTCAATAAATCGCTTGCGCGTAGGAGTCTTTAGCAGTGCGAGGAACCGGAGTGCCCCGAGGAAACCCACGAGGTTGAGAAGGCGCCCCTATCTCCATGTCACATACCCTAACACCAGGGCTCGAAACCACAACCTCAAGCCAGAGGTGGCCGGCCAGCTAGAGGTTGAAACGCGGCACTTTAGAACACTAGGCCACCCCAACCCCGTTGTTTATTGAATATTTAACGTCCGATATTTTAGATATGATACTATGGACATGGTTGATCTAATTAAATTAAAAACACTTAGTGGGTTAAAAATTGGTGTCGACGTTGTGTATATCTAAAGTTTCCTTAAAATTGGTTAACACACAAAATCAAAAGTCCTTGTATACTAGTATTAAAAAGTCAATTTAAAGCACACTTCTAAAATCGCTGTCATCTTCTCCCTTTGTCATAATAAAAACATGCTAAACAGGAGATCCAGCGCCATCAGTGTGGATAGAAAAACACCCGTCGGGAAAAAGAACCTGCTAGCGTGCCTCTGTTTTTGTATGCCGTGGGAAATCGCCATATTTGAAATCAAAAACAAGTATGTCGACTGTTTAGGGTGTTAACTTGTTCCATTTGATTATTTCTGTAGTTTTGTAATCGAAGTCCAGCTTTAACTGGAGAGAGAGAGAGAGAGGGGGGGGGGGGTAAGGTCACTCAATACAAACTAGGTCATTGCGGGACTAGCATACGGTTCAATTTTATTTCAAAATTCGCTTGCAGTAATCTAAATTTTCATAAATTTACAAAACATATTTCAAATACTCTCGAATGTTTATGTAGTAGTACAATAAAGAAGATCCGTATCACTGTCTCCACCTTATATGTTTCGTGTATTCAGATGCTCGCCATTGTACAATTGACACGTTACCGCCGACATTGCAAAGCATAAAAGTGCTACTATATATGTGATCATCGAATTCAATTTACTCATGCTCACACCGGCTGGTCTGTGTGGACGCATGAAAATGTGGTTTTGAGGAATTCTTGTATTTTCCTCCAACCAGATACCAAATTTCAAGAGGGAGATTTCCTACTTGGGGCCCAGTCTGGTTTATGACTCCACACAATGATTTAGGAAAATTGACCCTTTGTAAAAAAAAAAGCAACAAAAAAAACCCGGAAAAAATATTAATAAACAGCTCAGTTCTGCGATAGAACATGCCACTGGGCAACTGGAATTTAAAGGACGCTGGGTGGTTTTTTTTTCAACTCTTGGAATCGTTGCACCAAGAATATAGAATCACTAAAAAAAACACAACACTGATGTAGAATGGAAATATGGTATTTTTAATCTCAGCAAAGTGTAACAAATAATTCTTCCGTCGCCTAAACTTAATCTGCAAAAATAACTTCATTCAAAACCTTTTTTTGCTGACATAGTTCAATAATTCGAATGTGGGGTAGGTTATTTTGGCCTGGCGCAAGTAAGTGTTTAAATGACGTTATCGTTAAGCGTGGCGTCAGTAATCGAAAGCACCACTTGTAGATTCGTAATTCATTCGCCTAGTCACGTGATATCATCAGCCAGCAATCACGTGACACTCACAACATTATTATAAATCATATAAAAACTTTATATAATATTACAATTTGAATACAACTAGAATTTGTCTTCATCATCTGCATCATATACATTTCAGATTTTATTTAACATTCGTAATAATAAGTTTGAGGGTTCAATCCCAGCTCAGGACAAGAAGAACTTTATCGTTGTAAGTGAGAGGGATATTCGGTCTCCCGTCCGATCAGGCAGGTTTCCCCCCGAGTTCTTCGGTTTCTTCCTGCAGTAATGATCGAAATCATTCGCACGATCTGTGCCAAGGGCCAAATTGGAAAAAGGCCTCGGGCCTAATTTGCTACCCTTGTAAAATGACGCGATTATTATTATTATTATTATTTAATGTTGCCGAATCAGAAAGTCCATATATGAGTTACTCGGGTTGGAGCAGATCCAAGTCATAATATTTTAAATAACCCAATGCTAAAAAAATGGCGGCCATCTTATTGAGCTGTCAAGAGATATTTTAGTATTTTAATATATCTTCCAGGTATTTAACCTTATTATAGATGCTTAAGATTGTTGTTGAGTCTTTGTTTTAATATTGGGGGATTAGATGGTCGAATGGTTAGCTCGTGCGCGCCGGCCGTAGCCAGCACAACAAATTTGTGGAGCTACGGTTTTTTTTCAAGACCAGTGGCTCATGAGGAATCCGACGACTAAGAACGCTCCTAAGAAATCATTATTGTTGGCGAAATATTCGGATTTAGACCCGACTCTGTGGCTACGGGCCCGGCGCGCTGTATCATAAAGTATGGATGACAATAAAAAAATTCAGCTATCCTGTTTGGCTTTACTCTTAACTTCTTTTATTTCTGGATAGGGCTTTCCCGCAGCTTTACACAATGACACCAAAATGAGATTAAGAGGCCCTATATTAATGGAGTTATGCCTTATCAAATGTCGCTAATAACAGCTTTTTGTCTGAAAAACAATGAAGAAAAAGTGACCCATCGCATGAAGTCACTAGCGGTAAAATTCTACTAGCTTTCTTACCTCGCGGTCACCTCAAAACCGGATCAAGATATTTCCGCTCTACATATTTTGGTTCCGCATCTACCGATTTCATCGAAAACTTGTAGAATTAAAGTTTAATATATGTATTTTTTAATGTATATATTTTTAACCCTATGTTATTCTGTATTTTGATATTTAGATATCTCTGCACTTGGAGCAGCTAGGATAAAATTTCAAAAACGAGGCGAAAAGCTAGTCTTTTATTTACGAAAATAACCACATTTGAAGCCGCAGTTTCATAACAATGGATATTCCGACCAGGAAGAAAAGCCAATACGCAAATCTTACTAGCGTATCTGAGACGTTTCTGGCGGCGATGAAATTCGGTCATTGGCGTACCTACATAAAGCCTGTCATTGAGTCAACTGTTAGTCCCGAAATGACCTAGTTTGTGTCGAGTGGAGGTTAAACCCCATTTCTCTCTCTCTTTTGACCACATATAATTTGGGGTGTTGGATTGTCAAATGGTTAGCACGTGCGTGCTGTATCATAAAGCATGTAATTAAGTCAACTGGGTTTTTTTTTTAATCTTCTGTTGTACATGACAAGGAGTAGGGTCCGTCTGTCTAACCTCGCTGGTCTTCCCCGGGTCCTCAAGTTTTCTCCCACTGCTAAAGATCCCTACCCGCAAGCAAATTATTGAAATAAAATTAAACCTATGTTAGTCCCAAACTGACCTAGTTTGTGTTGAGTGGAAGTTAAACCCCATTTCCTTTTCTCTCTTTCTCTCCACATATAATTCCTCAAATTGAATCTCTAACAAATGTTTTCTGAAAATAAACTCTGTTTTTCATGCATCTAAATGTTTTGTTTTTTCAAAGTCATTCTTTTTTTCACACTTGTCATTTCAGTAGATACAAATACTTGAACACGTTTTTTTGTGAAAAAAATGGCGTCCCCAGTTGAAGTTACACCCAATATGGTTTATGTAAAGAATGATGTATGTATTTTGTGTGGATTTTCTTTCGGTCTTCGAGAAATGACCACAAAAGGGGAAATTAAAGAAAGAGAACAGAACGACAATCGATGGCCTGTTACAGACGAAAGACTTGAAAAAATAAAGAAGATCAATTTACATAATTTTGACAGTGACACAACTGTAGAAGACCAATTTGACAGTGGTATATGTTCTACCTGTTTGAATAAAGTGGAGAATATTATACAACTAAAACTCGACCTGACGCAATCCAGAGAAAATGCTAAACAGTTATTGTTACAACCCCAACAAGAAAGTTCCCAAAATTTGCCAGCGTCACCATCATCCAAGCCTGCAATGGAACTTCAGGTAACGTTAGTGCCACATGTTTTAGCAGAACAAACTGTACCCGTGCCTGTTCTTCTTGTGAAAGTTCCAGTACAAGAAAAAGAAACTGTTACAGAAGGTATTATAACTTTTATGATATAGCATTTAAAGCTGAACCACAGGAGTTTAACCATAGAATAATATTTGTAGAATTCAACAAAAATGTTAGTCTTATCCTACATGTATATTTTTAAAGCTGAACCACAGCAGTTTTTAACGATAAAATAATATTCGTAGAATTCAACCATAATGTTAGTCTTATCTACATGATTGTATACTATTATACTGTGTATTCAGTATAGAACGTAAAAAAATGTTATATTACAATGTTTTCTAATATCAAACCACATGAGCTTGCTTGATATGACTGACAGTCATATGAGTTCCATATATTAAAATCAAAAAATTATATTCCCCAATTTGGTAAACATATCTTTGACAACATTTATGTATTTTAAATCTATTTATTTACCGTACCTAATTATTTCTCCTGTGGGATACATGTTGAATTAACAGGCACTGGCATGAGTGACATAATTGTCCTTATATAAACAGAGAGAGTAAATTTAAATACAAACCAATGACAACTGACCCCTGGGCCATAGCACCTTATTAAACCAGTCACTGGCAATTACGTCAGATATAATTCAAATTTGGCAATGAAAAAATCTTACTGTGAGCAGATGGACTTCTGATATCCAATGTTTAAGACACACTGAACATTCTTAAATTGGCACTCAAACTGCTTTTGAGTTCTATTTGCAATGATGTCACTAAACATATCCCGTAGAGACTGGAATAACCAGATGACAATCGCATATTTCACCAAACTTAACAAATCCCTGCTAAAGACCCCTAAGCACAATTGAATTATTGTAATAAAATTGAACCATATGTCAGTCCCGAAATGACCTATTTTGTGTCGATTGGACCATTAATCCCATTTCTATCTATGTATGTGAAATTAATAATTGTTTTTACTTTTTTTACAGAGGGAAGTTCACAAGAAAAATTGAAAACATCGAAGTATTCTGTCTCCATTAAAAAGTATAAATGTGATGTTTGTGATAAATCATTTACCACTAATTGTGCTCTACAAAAACACACTAGAATTCATACCGGAGAAAAACACTTTTCTTGTGATGTTTGTGGAAAATCTTTTACCTCTAGTAGTGGTCTACATGAACACACCAGAATTCATACTGGAGAAAAACCTTTTTCTTGTGATGTTTGTGGAAAATCATTTATCACTAGCAGTAAACTACATCGACACACCAGAATTCATACTGGAGAAAAACCTTTTTCTTGTGATGTTTGTGGGAAATCTTTTACCGGTAGTAGTAGTCTACATGTACACACCAGAATTCATACTGGAGAAAAACCCTTTATTTGTGATGTATGCGGAATTTCTTTTAGCACTAGTTGTTATCTGAAGAGACATACAGTAATCCATACTGGTGAAAAACTTTTTTTTTGTGATGTTTGTAGTAAATCATTTAGAGAACGTCATGATCTAAATGTACACTCTAGAGTCCATACTGGAGAAAAACCCTTTTATTGTGATGTTTGTAGTAAATCTTTTTCAGCTAATGGTAGTCTACAACGACACATCCGACTTCATACTGGAGAAAAACCATTTTCCTGTCATGTTTGTAAAAAATCATTTTCAGATATTAGTAATCTACATAAACACACCACAAATCATACTGGAGTAAAACCCTTTTCTTGTGATGTTTGTAAAAAATCATTTACAGCTCGTACTACTCTTATTCATCACACCAGAATTCATACTGGAGAAAAACCCTTTTCTTGTGATATTTGTGGAAAATCATTTGTTGCTAGTAGAAGACTAAAAATACACACCAGAACTCACTATAAAGAAAAACCCTCTATGGCCACAATTCATACTAGGGAAAAACCCTTTATTTGTGATGTTTGTGGAAAATCATTTACCACTAGTAGTGGTCTACATGTACACACCAGAATTCATACTGGAGAAAAACTTTTCACTTGTGATGTTTGTAGTAAAACATTTATCAAGCGTCGTGACCTAATGATTCACAACAGAATTCATACTGGGGAAAAACCCTTTATTTGTGAGGTTTGTGGAAAATCTTTTAGAACTAGTAGTAGTCTACAGTCACACACCAGAACCCATACTAGAGAAAAACTCTTTTCTTGTGATGTTTGTAGAGAATCATTTATCACTAAGAGTAAACTACATAAACACAACAGAACTCATACTGGAGAAAAACCCTTTTCTTGTGATGTTTGCGGAAAATCTTTTAGCACTAGAACTAATCTAAAAAGACACACTAGAATCCATACTGAAGAAAAACTCTTTTCTTGTGATGTTTGTAGAGAATCATTTAGCACTAGGGGTAATCTACATGAACACAACAGAACTCACACTGGAGAAAAACCCTTTTCTTGTGATGTTTGCGGAAAATCTTTTAGCACTAGTACTCATCTAAAAAGACACACTAGAATCCATACTGGTGAAAAACCCTTTTCTTGTGATGTTTGTGGTAAAGCATTTATACAACGCAGTGATCTACTTGTACACTCTAGAAACCATACTGGAGAAAAACCATTTTCTTGTGATGTTTGTAGTAAATCATTTAAATCTAATGCTAGGCTACTACGACACACCAGAACTCATACTAATCGTGTACGGAAATGTGTTTCAGCGCCATTTGTAACTAAGGACTCAAAGACCGAGTCTAGACATATTCCACATGTCATGTCCAACAGTGACGCCATATCCTTATCTGGAGAGCATGCGCAATAAATACATGTACCACCGATGTAGATTGGAATAATTTTACGTCAGAATTTCCAATGCTGAAAACCCTGATGACATGTGACATGGGTTGGAATTAGGTCTATAATGCTACAATGTAGATTTAGTTTTAAGTAGCGTTTACGGTTATGATTTTTTATTTTATACACATGCTGACAAAGGCTCAATTTTAGAAATAGTGTCATTTTTTTAAAAAGCAATTTGGCATACATGTAGTCGCACATATTTTTTATTTTCAAGCAATTTTAATTATGGTGGTTATCACATGTTCAGTCATGGATGAATGAGAAAAAAAACTTTTGTAAGTTACATGTATATAGACTAAAACTGCAAATTGTATTATGAAGAAAAACCATGATGAATTGATGCAATATCAGCTTATATCCATAAAAAACAAAACAAACGAAGACAGTAATTTATTTCAAGTCTGTACCTGAATTAAATATGAACAATTTTTCGAACGGTTTACCAATTTGTCATTATTTTAGTTAAAATGAGGTGAACAAGTTTGAGTAAATTCTCAACTTACGTCTGGGAATGATTCGTGAACTCAGGGCCTGGTACAAACTGTATGATTTGATGATAAATGTATATTTGGACTAAACATATTCACACTAATTAATCTATTAAAAATTGCTTCAAATCCCTCTGGGAACTTTGTATTCGCTGGGAGATACCCTAAGTTATAAATAAACTGTTGTTTTTCCATTTTTCAGAATGTATTTTTTTGTGATTCGGCTCTGATTAGTTTGACATTTTTCATACACACAACGGCTAAATAAACATTCAATATGACAATAGAAGAGAAATAAATTATTGACTAAAATCGTTGATGTAGGAATTAAAATGTCGGTTAATTTGGTTAGGCCCTATTTTTAGCCTAAGCTAGCAGTAGATAGGCGGCCTAAGTTTGGGATGGTTAGAAATGGTATGTCACACTCTCTTTCAACCAATCGCTTTTCGACTACCGACTTGTAATTTTTTGCTGTATATAAGAGAGAGAGAGAAATGGGGTTTACGTCCACTCAACACAACTAGGTCATTTAGGGACTAACACATGTTTTTTTTGTTTTTTTTTAAATTTTTAATTCAATAATTAGCTTGCGCGTAGGGGTCTTTAGCAGTGGGAAGAAACCAGAGTGCCCGGAGGAAACCCATGAGGTTTAGAAGCCGCCCCTATCTCCATGCCACACCATGGCACGAAACCACAGCCACAAGCCAGAGGTGACCGGCCAGCTAGAGGTCGAGGCGCGGCACTCTAGACCACTAGGACATCCCAATCCCCCCCACCTGTATATAAGAAAGTAGCCACGTAGCTATATATTATTATTATTATTATTATTATTTATTATTATTATTATTATTATTATTATTATTATTATTATTATTATTATTATTATTATTATTATTATTATTATTATTATTATTATTATTATTATTATTATTATTATTATTATTATTTAAACATTTATATAGCGCTAATTCCACCAACGGTGTTCAGAAGCGCTTTACAATCATATACCAGTAAAACAGAAAATATATAAAACAACTAAAAGACTACAAAAAGATGCAATATAATAAAATAATATATATCTAATTAAAAGCCTTTTTAAATAAGTAGGTTTTAAGAGCACATTTAAAAGATTGTACTGAAGGGCTAGAACGAATATCAGTATCAGAACCAGATGGTTTTAAATCATTCCACAGGTTTGGGGCTAGAAATGAAAACGATCTTTCACCATATGTAACCATTCTGGCAGATCTTGGTTTGAGACGATAAATGTCATTTGAACTACGGAGACTGCGAGCATTTGTTTGTTTTTCAATTAGATGACATAAATAAGATGGGGCTAAGCCATGAAAACATTTATAAGCAGTTAAAAGGATCTTAAATTGAATACGATATGGAATGGGAAGCCAGTGAAGTTGTTTAAGTATGGGAGTAATATGATCATGTCTCTTCGTAACGGTAATAAGTCGTGCAGCGGTGTTTTGAACTTTTTGCAATTTGTATATTAATTTATTGGGTAAGCCGGATAAAAGTGAGTTAAAAGTATCAAGTCTTGAAGTAATAAAAGCATGAACAAGCGTTTTAGTTGAATCCGGGGTAAGAAATTTACGAATTTTGCCAATATTACGGATATGAAAGTAGCATGATTTACAAATATTGTTCACGTGATTAGACATGGTCATTTTACTATCAAAATAAGCTCCAATATTGCGAACAGAGTTACTAGGAGTAATTTCATTTCCATCAATCTTAATCGAATTGGAATCAGTTATGGTGTTGAGGTTATGATTAGATCCAAGCAAAATAAATTCAGTTTTATCACCATTTAAGCATAGAAAATTTACAGACATCCATAATTTAATTTCATTGATACACTGCTCAATATTAGATTTGCTCAAAGCATGCTCATTCGCATTTAAAGGATTAAAACTTAAATACAGCTGGGTATCATCAGCATAAATATGATAGTCAAGACCATGTCTTTTAACAATTTTACCAACTGGAGCAGTATAAAGAGTAAATAAAATGGGTCCAAGGACCGATCCTTGTGGTACTCCATATAAATTCTTGTGATAGTCTGACGTCACATTACCGATAACAACCCTCTGCTTTCTATCAGTAAGATAACTTTCAAGTAGCTGAAGTGCAGAGCCTTTGACACCAAAGTCTGTCTGAAGTCTTTGTAGCAGGACAGTAGAATCTATGGTGTCAAAGGCTGCGGACAAATCTAAAAGTACTAAAAGAACACAGTTTCTATTGTCTATTGACCTTAATATATCATCTTGCACTTTAATAAGCGCCGTCTCAACACTGTGAAACTTACGATATGCACTCTGTAGACTATCATGAACTCTAATACTTTTTTGTAATAATATATTACCTTTTGTATCTATTATGTCATATTAACGTTGTATACATGTATAACAACTGTAAATAGATAAATACTGTATTGAAAAAAAAGAAAAAAATGACTAATGACAGGAACTGTGTATCTACTTTAACTCCAGGTGTATTATATTTCTTGTTTTTAGTAATTTTATCAAGTTTAATTTATTAGTAGATATATTTAGTATAGGTTTGGTCTCAGTTGTTAATTAGTAATTCTTGTAATAGAAATTTCACTTTTTTTTTCTTTTTTTTTTATTGAAACCTCAGTAAAAGGCCATCAGCCCATAGTACATCATCTTCCTGAAGCAACGGCCGCGAGTTTAACAACATCTTACCCTTGCTTCAACACTTGGCTATTCCTAAACTTTTACGCTGGTTGTGTTTACACGTGACTAATTAGCATTCAAATCATTGTCCAAGCAGAGGTCGTGGCACATAACACACTCACATTGTAGCACGTGACTGTATTTAAAACAAATATGGCAGCCTCCACAGAAAAAGAACGAGACAAGTTTTTTTTTCAATTGAGAAACTCACAGAAAAAAAAAGGCAATTGAAGCAGTTTTAGGACCTTGACATTAATCGAACCTTGACCTTTGCATCTCGATTGTCACATAGACATTTGATTTAGAAGCTTGAGACTTGATAATCACCACCACTATTTCAAGGACGGATAGATAAAATAAATTGAAAGTAGTCTTATTTTTAGTAACTGATTTAACGAAGGAATCTAATTGGATCACGGTTGGGGCCGGTACCCAATCAAATTTAGTGCCGAAAGATGTAGAGTGTTGAGTGAAGGCTTGATAAGCTGTATGTAGTTAAGGCAAGATCAAGCCTTCTATTGAAGATGATAGTACATGTGATATAATTACAGACAATTATCCTTAAAAAGAAAACTATTTTCTATTACATTTTCAAACAATTAAACAATATTGCATGTCTTGATAAAGTACGTAAAATACATTCATATTCATGTCAAGTTTGTAAAGAAGTGTTCTCGTATTTTCATAGCTTTATTTATGAAGACAGCTAAGGCTAGGCTAGAAATTTCCCTAATTTATATATATATTTCATATCTTTAGATTTCTTGCCATTTTCCCAGTGGTAAATATTTATTCTGGTGTTTGTTCTATTTTTTTTTGGGGGGGGGGTGGCCTAGTGGTCTAGAGTGCCGCGCTTTGACCTCTAGCTGGCCGGCCACCTCTGCTTTGGGGCTGTGGTTTCGAGCCCTGGTGTGAGCATATGTGGCATGGAGATAGCGGCACCTTCTTAACCTAGTGGGTTTCCGCCAAGCACTCTGGTTTCCTCCCACTGCTCTAGACCCCTATGCGCAAGCGAATTATTGAAATAAAATTAAACAAAAATGTTAGTCCCGAAATGTCTTAGTTGTGTTGGGTGTACATAAACCCCATTTCTTCTCTCTCTCTCTCTTGTTTTATTTTAGCTTTTGTAATATAGTTTCTGCTACTGGTGTATCTATATAACATAATTAAAAGATTTTTCTGGTTTTTCCTCTTCTATCTTTGTAAATGTTGATATATCTATAAATGTTAGTCCCGAAATGACCTATTTGTGTTGAGTGGATGTTAAACTCTCTCTCGTTCTCTCTCTCTCTCCCCTCTCCTCTCCTCTTCTTTCTATCTCTCAGACATATAAAGACAGACATAATTTAACCTCCACTTGACACAAACCAGATCATTTCTGGACTAGAAGAAAGTTCAATTTTATTTGAATAGCACTGGGAGGAAACAAGAGGACCATGAGAACCCATAAGGCTGGATAGGTGACCCTACTCTTTGTCACATACATGTACAACCGGGGAATCAAAACCATGCCACTTGACTCAATGACAGGCTTTGTGATACAACCCGTAATCCTGTAATAAAAGCATTTTTTTTTAATCTGGACTTGGTGGGTTTTTCAACAAGAGGATAGTAAACCCCATTTATGTTACTTTTGTGTCTGTTTCACTTCACCTCTTCCCCCAGTTTGTTTCCCTTCCACCCCTTCCCCTAGTTTGTTTCCCTTTACACCTTCAACCAGTTTGTTTCCAATCTACTCCTTCTCCCAGTTTGTTACCCCTCCATCCTACCCCTTCCCCCTAGTTTGTTTCCCTCCTACCATCAACTAGTTTGTTTCCGTCTACCCCTTCCCCCAGTTTGTTTTCCCTCCATCCATTTCCCTAGTTTGTTTCCCCTCCACCCCTTCCCCAAATTTGTTTTCCTTCATCCTTTCCCCCAGATTGTTTCCATCAATCCCTTCACCCAATTAAATTTGTTTATTTGAAATATTAATTCAATCAAACAAAATAATAATTCGTTTAAACGAAATATCAATTTGTTTAAACGAAATATCAATTATGCAAGAGTTATATCTGCTATCTGCCTGTTGCAGCTCTTTCTTTAGGCCTGAAATGATATATAAATCATAAATTAGACATTAATTTATAACTTATCCAGATCATAACCAATTTGATGCCATCACTAGCCTGTGATATTTGCGGATTGGAATAAATTTTGTGAAGTATGATTAAACGGAAACATAGCTAGTTGTGTACTGATTATAAAACGTTAATTGTGTTTTAGATATTTGATATTAAGATCATATAGTTTCACTAATATTAATAATAATAGTAATCGCAGCATTTAACAAGGGTAGCAAATTAGGCCTGAGTCCTTTTTTCCAATTTGGCCCTTGGCACAGATCGTGTGAATGATTTCGATCATTACTGCACGAAGAACTCGGGGGGGGGGGGGGGAACCTGTCTGATCGAACTACAAGATAACAAGCTCAATATTGATTGAAATTGGTCGATATCAGATTATAATTCGTGTATTAATTTCTAATATTTTTGAAATACCAATTTTGAGACCTAGCTCCTCTAAATTATGGAACATAACGTGACCTCGAAGAACAAATGTCGAAACAGAAAGTTCATATGAGTTACTCGAGTTGGAGAAGATCCAAGTCATATTTCAAACTAACCCAATGCTGAACAATGGCGGCCATCTGATCGATGCCGGATCTTCAAAAGCCCGCAAAAGATTATATATAGGTACTTAAGTACATTATAAATGATTAAAATGCATTATTTATTGTTGAATTAAATTTAAAGAAACATAATAAATCATTTAAATATATAAAACAAACAAATCTCAGGCCTAGTTCAGCTCTAAACCGACTAAACGTCGGTCTCATTACACTCACCCTGAACGTTCAGGGATTGGGTATCAGGCGTATTCAACACCAGGCTAATTCAACACCAGTAAAATTGGCGTATTCAAGACCAGTATATTATAAGACAAAAGCAGGATTAACAAGATATTTATTATATATCTCAAATAGTCCTAATACAAACAACAGTTGAAATATTTCATATTCGAAGACAATATTTACATAATATAAAACATGTAGTAAATAAAATGGAACCGGTCCCCGAGTGTTCAGTCGAGAGTCGATTCGGTTATGCCAACCTTGACGTCTTTATTCTGCGAACGGGGCGCATAAACACGGACCAACTCTTCGCACTAAACATTCGGTTTGATATCCATTGGTTCTTGACGTACTAAAGGACATCGGAATTGATTTGAAGTTTAAAATACAAAATAACAATATTTACATGTACTGGTCTTGAATACGCCGATTTTTCTGGTGTTGAATTAGCCTGGTGTTGAATACGCCAGGATTCGGGGATTGTCCCATTCAATCAATGTCGAAAAAAAATTAGAGAACAGTCAATCCGTGTGAAAGCATGTACAATGTAACGCCTGTACATTGCGTTTCGTCTTGTATGACCGACATTCCTGAATATAGACGTTGACCTGCAGTTAGAGTGCCAAGGCAGGGAAATGTAACTTGATGGGAGGGGACGTATTTTTAACAGCGTGTTGTGTCGCTCATACTGTCTCTAGCGAAGTTAGAAAGGTCTTATTTTGTCACTAAGATGTTCGTTTACATTGTACAGGCGCCCACACGGATTGACACCCTATCGTTTGGGCAGTGAAAAGTTGCCCAGTAAAATTGACTGGGGTTTCAATTATTTTCGACATTGATTGAATGGAACGGTCCCTGAATGATCAGGGTGAGTGTAATGAAACCGACGTTCAGAGCTGAACTATCTCAGGCCCAGAACCTAATCCCACAAGTTAGATGTTACTCTTTGATATCTGACAACGTAACATCTAACATCCGAACAGTCAAAAGCTCGCTGTAGAAATTGATAAGTAGTTTACACATGTACTTCTTTCAGTGTACACCAAAACCCCCAATTTCCAGTTATCTGCACCACTAACACATTAAACTTACATATCATATCCATCTATTTTCCACAAAATCTTTTGCCTTGTCAATTTTAAGAGAATTCACGAAAATACTCCACAATACCAAACAACAAACGGTGAAACCAGAAATCACCTATATTGGCGAGAGGTGAAGGCTGGCAAGATGCATATTAGCAACAGGGTGCGACACGAAACGAAATCAAGAGATTATTGAAGGCAACCCTTTTAATGTGCAAGTCATTGAATAAATAGATACATCAATAAAATGAAAATCATAACATGTTATTGATGTCATTGTTTTTATTTCGATTCTAATAAGATTAAATGATGTTTATTTTAAAAACTTAATTTTGAGGCTCATTTGAGCTCTTCCTCGGATATGGAATGCTTCCGTGCATGTGGCTACAACGTTATATACAGAAGACAACAGTTGTAGAAACATTTCTAAGAATATTGTGTCACTTTTTTTTCAAAAGTAGGCCGAATTATTAAAAAAAATGGGCGTGTATATTTAATTCATTTTAAAGTTAATTTCAACTTACAGTAGAACTTGCTACGGCGTGCACTCCTAATCAGCGAACACTTGCTTCAACAAACACCAAAAAATCCCCCCGAGCGATTTCTAAGTAATTTAACCTCTACTAAACACGCACCTGTTCAACGCATGCAACGGGCACCTAGATAAGCTTCCGATTTCATCCATTAAGCGAGCACATATCGGAGAATCATGTTCTCGCTTGAGCTAATGAGAGTGGACTGTCACGGAGAATCACTTTCTCGCTGAAGCGAATGATACTTGTCTAACAGTCTTGACACGACTTACTCGCTTGTCTTGAAATAACTATCACTTATAAACACTAAGAAAGGGTCTGAATTGATAACGCGTGCAATGGGCATCATGATTAGTTCCCCCCCTCTATCAAAATTCTATTGTTTCAAAGGTCAAGTTTTTACTAATAAATTCAACAAAACATCGGCTTTTCAACGGCCATTGTCGTGCGTTCTTTGTAACACTCCCGCTAATCCCGTGAGTAGTAGTTTATAAACCGGAACCCCACTGATCAGGTTAAAAGAAATGTAAAAATAACAATCAACCCGGGATTATCTGTTTATTAATCTTTTGTTTTTTAAACGACTAACCTGATCATAGCGTGACGACACTGATTGATATTGATTGAAAAAAATGAAAGGATACTGAGTTATTAAACAGACGTTTTTAGCGCTCCCTATAATTACATACAGAGTTACATCCCCTGTAAAATTGGAGATAAAATCAGCCGAGGTTTTTTGTCCATGTGCGTTTTTGATAAAATATAATTAACTCACGATTTTCTACACAAAAATGGATAAATATTATCGAATGCATCACAGTGGTAGACATAAGTATCTAAGGCTGGTACAGAATGACAAGTTTACCAAAGTTATGTTTGAGATTTTAGTAAAGAATCTTCGTTCGGCGCAAGATTCAGCGACGGTCAAATTTATCGATGCAAGTATTGGTGTTCGTTCCCAATGCACCCAAGCGTAATTATGTCAGCACAAAAATACACCGCGATTTTATGAAGTGGTCGCGTAATAGCTAAAATAGTTGGGGTGTGAAATACTCAAATTCACAGCATTTTGAAACGCTTTTAGGCGCTATGATGAAAGTAAAAGAATTATTGGGGGACCTGAGATCCAGTATTACTAACATGTATACGAGACTACTTTGAATTCACAACTAGATAAAAAGTACATGTATTGTTATTGTAATACTACATGAATAAAAAAATATATGCAGTCTATATCTTTATTTTTTATGGTAGGGGTTGGGGCAATATTGTACACCTTTATTCAAAGAGCACCTCCATTAAGCAAGCATTTTGAAATTTCCCTTGGGTGCCTGCTTAATACAAGTTCTACTGTATATACATTGTAGGTTGAATTTATATATATTATTCACAACCTTATTCATTAATGCACTAGACCATCCCACCCCTCCTCGCAAGATAAGAATATGACTTGTGGAATATCTCTTACCATGTTCTACGATTCCCTTGTTACAAATGGCATCGAAACATTTAATGGTACACGAATCACCTTTGTTTAGCTTGTGGTCCCTCTGGAAGTCACAATTATTATCAGATTTGAAAAACCGTTTGATTCTATCACCGTTACACCCTATCCTAAGCAAGGTTGAGTTCAAATTTCGGAAAAATCTGACCAAAATTGTCATACAAAATAGCCGCCATTTGTACGCGAACACTGTTAAAAAATGGTATATCAAGGTTGTGGACCTTGTAGAGGTCCCAATTTTAATTGATTTTGATAAAACTTGAAATCCATGGTTATAACCCAAAGACCTTGGTTCCTTTCAATATTTGCGCATATAGGATTGTAACTTCCTGAATTATGGCCCCTGATTATACGCAAAATTGCCTTTGTTTAGCTTGTGGTCCCTCTGGAGGTCACAATTATTATCTGATTTAGAAAATCGTTTTATTATATCACTGTTACATGCTAAGGAAACTTGAATTCAAATTTCGGGAAAATCAGACAAAAATTGCCATACAAAATGGCTGCCATTTGAACGCAAATACTGTTAAAAAAAAGTATGTCAAGGATTGTTGACCCTGTAGGGGTCACAATTCTAATTCGATTTTAATGAAACTTGAAATGCATGTTTATAACCTAAAGATCTTGATTCTTTTCGATATTTGCGCATATCAAATTGTAACTTAATGAATTATGGCCTTAGATTGTAGGAAAAATCTCTTTCTATATTGCTTGTTCTCTATCCATCTCTCGAAATTGTGGGCGTATCCTGCCTGGCAGTGTCAGCTTACTATCTTTTCGCTTTAATATCACACCATCAATGATGATTTAAATTGACAAATAATTAATGTTTTCACTTTCAAAGATTTTGGATGATTCTGAGTTAGAGAATTTGCTATTTTAAGGCATTTAAAACAATAGTTGGAAGAGACTTAACGGATCAATCATTTTATAAATTAGTTAACAGATTATTTGCTGTCTTACTCAAATGACTAACCATGTGTTAATGAATATTAAAATCTAGATTTGAAATATCAAACAGAATTAAAAAATAATAAAATAACACATGAACTAAACATCGGTCAAGGTTAGATTAGTTTATGGTTGATGTTGAAAAAAAAAATTAAACAGTTAGATAAATTATTATTTTGTTTATTTTCAGAGAGAAGATTCAGGAAAAAAGTTGAAAATGTCGAAACATAAAAACTATAAGTGTGATGTCTGTGATAAATCATTTGAAAGCCTGTCAGATTTAAATATACACATTAGGATTCATACTGGAGAGAAACCATATAAATGTGATTTATGTCATAAATCATTCAGTCAGAAGATCAATTTGAATTCACACACCAGAATCCATACTGGGGAAAAACCCTTTTCTTGTGATGTTTGTAGAAAATCATTTACCACAAGCAGTAAACTACATCAACACACCAGAATTCATACAGGAGAGAAACCTTTTTGTTGTGATGTTTGTAGTAAATCATTTACCAATAGTAGTGGTCTACGATATCACATCAAAACTCATGCTGAAGAAAAATCTTTTTCTTGTGATGTTTGTAGAAAATTATCATTTATCACTAGTAGTAGTCTACATCGGCACACCAGAATTCATACTGGAGAAAAAGTGTTTACTTGTGATGTTTGTCCTAAATCATTTAACAATAGTGGTAATCTACATCGACACATCAAAACTCATACTGGAGAAAAACCCTTTTCTTGTGACGTTTGTAAAAACGCATTTTCCTCTAGTAGTAATCTACTACGACACAAAAGAACTCACACTGGAGAAAAACTTTTTTCTTGTAATGTTTGTAAGAAAACATTTACCAGTAGTAGTCACCTACAACGACACATCAGAATTCATACTGGAGAAAAACCTTTTTCTTGTAATGTTTGTAGTAAATCATTTATCACTAGTAGTGGTCTACGATATCACACCAAAACTCATGCTGAAGAAAAATCTTTTTCTTGTGATGTTTGTAGAAAATCATTTATCACTAGTAGTAGTCTACATCGTCACACCAGAATTCATACCGGAGAAAAAGTGTTTACTTGTGATGTTTGTCCTAAATCATTTAACAATAGTGGTAATCTACATCGACACATCAAAACTCATACTGGAGAAAAACCCTTTTCTTGTGACGTTTGTAAAAACGCATTTTCCTCTAGTAGTAATCTACTACGACACAAAAGAACTCACACTGGAGAAAAACTTTTTTCTTGTAATGTTTGTAAGAAAACATTTACCAGTAGTAGTCACCTACAACGACCCATCAGAATTCATACTGGAGAAAAACCTTTTTTTTGTGAGGTTTGTAGTAAATCATTTATCACTAGTAGTGATCTACATGTACACATAAGAACCCATACTGGAGATAAACCATATGCTTGCAAAGTTTGTAGGAAATCATTTACCACTCATGGTAGTCTGGAGAGACACACAAGAACTCACACTTAGTAGGGTTCATGCCATCTATGTGGCTGTGCCAAGTTTCATGCATTTAACCCAAAGTGCACGATGTTTTGCTTAATCAGCCCACTATAGGCGCCCATTTTTCTATGCTTAGATGGTGATAAAACTGAATTTATTTTCTTGGATCTAATCATAACCTCAACACCATAACTTATTACACTTCTATTAATATTGATGGAACTCTGTTCGCAATATTGGAGCTTATTTTGATAGTAAAATGACCATGTCTAAATAACGTAAACAATATTTGTAAACCCTGCTGCTTTCATATCCGTAATATTGGCAAAATTCGTAAATTTCTATCCCCTGATTCAACTAAAACGCTTGTTCATGCTTTTATTACTTCAAGACTTGATACTTTTAACTCACTTTTATCCGGCTTACCCAATAGATTAATATACAAATTGCAAAAAGTTCAAAACACCGCTGCATGACTTATTACCCTCACGAAAAGGCATGATCATATTACTCCCATACATAAACAACTTCACTGGCTTCCCATTCCATATCGTATTCAATTTAAGATTCTTTTAACTGCTTATAAATGTTTTCATGGCTTAGCCCAATCTTATTTATGTCATCTAATTGAAAAACAAACAAATGCTCGCAGTCTCCGTAGTTCAAATGACATTTATTGTCTCAAACCAAGATCTGCTAGAATGGTTACATATGGTGAAAGATCGTTTTCATTTCTAGCCCCAAACCTGTGGAATGATTTAAAACCATCTGGTTCTGATACTGATATTCGTTCCAGCCCTTCAGTACAATCTTTTAAATGTGCGCTTAAAACTTACTTATTTAAAAAGCTTTTAATTAGATATATATTATTTTATTATATTGCATCTTTTTGTAGTCTTTTTGTAGTCTTTTAGTTGTTTTAAATATTTTCTATTTTACTGGTATGATTGTAAAGCGCTTCTGAACACCGTTGGTGGAATTAGCGCTATATAAATGTTTTAATAACAATAATAATAATAATAACGGCCACCAGGGGGAGGGGGGGTCTGCTGAGGTGGGTCCACATCCCAAAATAATAATTAGTAGGGTGTATGTCATCTATGTGCCAGTTTCATGCTTTTAACAAAGTGCATGATTTATTGCTTAACCGGTCCACTATAGGCGGCCATTTTGGAAAAAAAAATGGCCGTAACGTCCACCAGGGGGAGCTCCTGGAGTAAGTCCACATCCAAAAAAAATCAGTAGGGTTCAGTCTATCTATGTGCCAAGTTTCATGCTTTTATTAAAAAATGTGCGATTTTTTGCTTATCCGACCCACTATAGGCGGCCATTTTGGAAAAGATGACCATAACGATCACCAGGGGGGGTGGGGGGGCTGCTGATGTGGATCCACATCACAAAAAAATAATTAGTAAGGTACATGCCATCTATGTGCCATGTTTTATTCTTTTAAGACAAAGTGCACCATTTTTTGCTCAACCGGTCCACTTTTGGCGGCCATTTTGGAAAAAATGGCCGCAACTTCCACCAGGGGGAGCTACTGAGGTGGATCCACATCCAAAAATAATCAGTAGGGTTCATGCCATCTATATGCCAAGTTTCATGCTTTTACTCAAAAATGCACGATTCTACCAAAAATGCTTCCTTAACCGCCCCACTAACTGGAGAAAAAACCTTATTCTTGTTATGTTTGTAGGAAATCATTTAGAAGCAGGAGTAATCTACAGCAACACATGAACACTCATACAGGAGAAAAACCCTTTATTTGTGATGTTTGCGGAAAATCCTTTACCAGTAGTAACAGTCTACATCAACACACCAGAATTCATACTGGAGAAAAACCCTTTTCTTGTGATGTGTGTGAAAAATCGTTTACTTCTAGTAGTCAGCTGACACAACACACAAGAACCCATACTGGAGAAAAACCCTTTTGTTGTGATGTTTGTGAAAAATCATTTACCTCTACTAGTAGTTTACGTTTACACACAAGAATTCATACTGGAGAAAAATTCTTTTCTTGTGATATTTGTGAAAAATCATTTACCTCTAGTGGTTATCTCCAGGCACACACAAGAACTCATACTGGAGAAAAACCCTTTTCTTGTGATATTTGTAGAAAATCTTTTACAATAATTAGTACTTTAAAACAACACTCCAGAATTCATACTGGAGAAAAACACTTTTCTTGTGATGTTTGTAGTAAATCATTCACACAAAGTAGTGGTTTAATACAACACACTAGAATTCATAATAAAAAAAAATAACATAGTTGTAAAAGCCTTAGATGTTTGATGTTTGTATGTAATAATTCTTTTCACAAAGTCCTCTACAGGGTCACTCTAGTATGAAGGGAAATTGCTGCCAATATTTAATGCTCTGCTAAAACGTCTTTTTCATTTTTTATGTGTAAAAATTACAAAGTCCTCCTACTAGTAATGATCAAGCCAAAAGACCTCTAAGGGCAAAGTTAAATGTAAAATGTCAAATGCAAAGTGTCAGATGTCAAATGTTTTATTATAAAATGCTAATTTTTTTTTTACATTTCCCTCGTTACATTTTACATTTTTCATCTGTCACATCTCATTTGTCCTTAACGCTTTCTATAGAGCATCTTATGCAGAGCCCTAACTTTGATATGCAAATGTATGATATTACCTTAATTAATCATTAGTATTACATACAATCAGTAGGGCATTAGCTTAATTGATCATTAGTATTACATAAACTGTAGTCATTTTGATAAGTGTCCAATAATGGAAACGAGCGTGACGTTTGACACCAGTGAAAAAAGAATACACACTGTCAAGTATATCAAAAAAAACTTTTGATGGATGGGTCCATGGAGGCTACTGAGCTCAGGACGAGGTTCAGGCGGTGACTGGCGCAGTGGAAATACAGGGCTTTGGTGTACCCAGCATTTCGCATGAAGGTCTGGACACCCCCATATTCACCGGACATGACGCTTGCATCGTCATAGGCTTGTCCCACACAGTCGTCTTTTGGGAGGTCAAAGGGTTCCAGAATTTTGAGAAGTTGCTGCGTGATGCTCTCTGCACTTAGACTCTCCAACTCAATAAGTCCGATCACTCTCTCTTTCACTCTCCCATCGAGCACATAACGCAATGACACACCCAATAGCTCCCTTCTTCGAAGCATCTTTAACTTCATCGGCTAGTATGGCATATCTTGTTGCTTTCCGAACTTCTGATCTGATTATGTCTAGAAGCTCCTGCTTGGATGCTTCAAGCAATTCATTCTGAATATGAGGACTAATCAGCTTCGAGTTGGCAGGCAGTTTATCACAGTTGGTTCATATTTGCATATGAAGTCAAAAAGGTCCAAGATGTTACCTCGATTCATCGAGTCTATCGTTTCATCATCACCCCTGAATGCTAACTCATGTTGTGCAAGGAACAGAATAATGTCTAACACAGTTATGACGTGTTTCTTATGTAAAGTAACAACTTCGTTGTCCTTAAACTCCGGATCATGCTGCTGATCCACTCTTCCTGCTTTTATAGTGTTTCGGTACATCTTCCAGCTTTCGTCTGCAGTCTTATGGGTGGCAGACTCACTGTGTTTTGTACATTTTTCACCAATGTTCTTCCATTACTTGATTGTTGCTATGGGAATAGGCAGGGTATGGTAGAAGGGAGGCAACACAATTACATTCGGTCTCAGACTAGTAATTATTTTCCCATTGACTTCAATGTTAAATAGCTGTAACATCACAGGCTGTAACATTTCGTTGGTTCCAGCCTTTAAAGGCAAAATGGGGCCCACATTTGGCAATGTCCTCATCATACTTTTGTGTGTGAGAGAAAGAGTGGAATGGGGTTTGACGTCCACTCGACACCAACTAGGTCATTTCGGGACTAACTATCGTTTAATTTTATTTCACGCGTAGGGGTCTTGAGTAGTGGGAGGAGACCCAGAGAAAACCCACGAGGTTGGACCGGCGACACTACTCCTTGCCACGTACAGCCGGGAATTCCAATCGACGCCAGTTGACTCAATGACAGGCTTTAGTTACAGCACGCACGTGCTACCCATTTGTCCCCCCCCCCCCGACCCCCTATGTTCACATCAAGGGAAAGCTTCTTTATAAGGGGGGGGGGGGGTAAAAAGGGTATGCTTATAAATATCAAGAAAACAACCAGTCAGTAGAGTGATTCATGCACATAAACAAAATCCAATAAACGACCTTAATTTGGGGATTATTTTAACAAATACTATAAAAATCATATTCATGAACAATTAAACTACTGCTAATTAGGATATTTGTTTGATTTAACCATTTTAATGGGACTTTCTAATATGCAGAGAACACCGGAAAACAACCGGAAAACACCATTTTATACTAAATACCGGAAAAACACTAAATACCGGAAAACACACTAAATACCGGAAAACACCCTAAATATGTAACCCAGAGCCTAACCCTAACCCGTTTCCACCACCCTTACCCTAAACCTTACCCTATCCCTAACCCGTTTCCACCACCCTAACTCTAAACGTTACCCTAACCGTAAACCTAACCTTAGACACTGTATTTTGACATACCCTTTGTCCTGTACTACCGCCAGAGAGAAACCTTACTGCAAAATTTAGGGGAAGTTTCTTGACCAACCCAAGGATCAGGGTATGTACTCATAGTATTGGGAGGAATATGGCGTGGTATTGGTTGCTTGTCGAATATGAAGTTTTTTCCAAGGGAGCGGTATATAGAGAATTGTCAGTTTTCTTCAGTTCAGAAAGTATTTTATGTATCAAACTAATATATCTAAAATCATAAACGATAAAATCAAATAAAAGTAAATGCAAGTCATAAAAGGTATAAAACAATAAACATTATGTACATGACAGTACAGGTATTATATACATGCATGGCTGCGAATAGAAAGGGTGAATGGTTCGGGTATCTACAATGTTCAGTGAGATTTTAGTGTTACAGGAGATGGTTATGCGTCTGGATAAACAAGTCTAGTTGATCAGTCGCCTGTACATGAAATTTTGCAGTCGGCCAACCACGTGGTTAATATGGGTCAACGTTGTTTGAAGAAGAAACACTGTTTACTGTTCTGTTCGGGAGTGAGTAAATAACTGTTTCTTATCTAATGTTTCATGTGTGACAGATGGGCTGGAGCTATAACTTTTCATGTGTGCTTATTTTACTTACCTCTTAGCTCTTGTTCTTCCAACTTTGGTACTTACCTTGGAAACAGAATAGCCTTTGATGGGATTGGGATTATGGTGTATTGATATTGATAAGTGAGAAAAACGTATTATATTTTTGGTGATTGCACATCTCCGTCTACCGACAATTTACATTTACATATTTGTATTTATATAAATGAATTTAGAGGGAGGGAGTAGGTATTCTATTTGGGGGAGGGTGGGGGGGGCATTTGTTGTGGTAAACGTAACAGGAGCAACCATTGCTTTGCATGGGATTTCTCTGACCAAATTTCGAAAATGCCGATTTTACGTAATATTTAGTGATGGGGGATATTTCATATTATGTGATAGAGACACGGATGGTTGGTGCACTAAAATTAAAGTAAAATCGACGTTTTTCAAAATTTGGTCAGAGAAATCCTATTCAAAGCAATGGTTGTTCCTCCTAAGTTTTCACGTCGTTTTCCAAATGGGTTATTTATGTATATGGAAGTCCAATAAGAAGTAGCTATAGTGTGATTTGCACGTCAGGGTGTATACAACAACCAACCCGGCCTTACCCGCACGAAACTCGGCAAAACTCCATCTATGACAATATATCCAACAGAAAGAGGCCAAACCCTAACAGGGTGCGTCAACTAACAGGGGCAAGAAACCGACCAAGGGCGATCCAATCTGTGCGACAGTGAGTTAATTATGATATGTAATACACTACCTGAGAATAAACCCGTAACATACAACCCTTTCATATTCAGCGCACCTTCATAAAAGATCCTTTCACATTTAGTACCCTTTCATAAAAGACCCTTTCATATTCAGTGCCCCTTCATAAAAGATCCTTTCATATTTAGCACCCTTTCATAAAAGACCCTTTCATATTCAGTGCCCCTTCATAAAAGATCCTTTCATATTCAGTACCCTTTCATAAAAGATCCTTTCATATTCAGTGCCCCTTTATAAAAGATCCTTTCATATTCAGTACCCTTTCATAAAAGACCCTTTCATATTCAGTGCCCCTTCGTAAAAGATCCTTTCATATTCAGTGCCCCTTAATAAAGGATGCCTTCATATTCAGTACCTCTTTTACTGGCTGTATTGTTATTATTCCTTTACTGAATAATCTTTTTTTCCCTTTAATGTTAAACACTCTCAAGTCTTTAATGTACATGCACAACGGAGAAAGAAACTGATCATTAGCAGAGGTTCTGTTCACATAACATTCTAAACAGATGGAACGCTTTAGCTTGCCATCAGGGATCATATTTCATGTATGCTTACCGTAAGTAAACAATGTTCATCACCGAACTCCCTAATGAACGCCTACACCAAGTTTAAACATTCCACTTCAGTTAGGCGGAGAGGTATTACGTTTAAAAGTCTCGACCAATCAAATAACTTATCGCTCTGCTTACCCTCAGTAGAACATGTTTATTATCGAACTTAGTCGGGGTATTTATGTAAAAAAAAAAGCTGTACGCGCCTGTCCTCAATCTCACTTAATTAAAACTAAATTTATCGTGTCCCAAACCATTAACCAATCAAATCGCCTATCTCTGCTTACCCTAAGCTCGAAATTCTCAAGGCATTCATCTAATAGACATCTACGCCACGCGTGCACATTCCAATTCAATTGGAATGAGAGTTATTGTGTTCCAAAATCTTCACCAATCAACTTACTTATCGCTCTGCTTACCCTGAGAAGAAAATGCCCATTATCAAATTAGTCAAGGTATTGATGTAATGAAACCATACACTAAGTTTCATCACTCTCACTTAAATTAGAACTAAAGTTTTCGTGTCTCAACCAATCAAAGTGCTTATCTCTGCTTACCCTAAGAAGAAAAAGCTCATCTTCGACCTCCATCAAAGCATTGACCTCATAAATACATACGTACCAAGTTTGAACATTCAAGCTCATTTAGAAAGAGAGTTATTGTGTCCCAAAAAGTGTGACGGGCAGACAGACAGACGGGCGGGCAGGCGGGGGACAAAAATGAAATTTCAACATCTGCAGATTTATAGGACCCCGTCCCGAATCGGTCTGTTGTAAATCAGATGTTGTAAGGTCAATAATTAACCGGGGTTGAATATGTTATGTATACCTATATATATATATATATATACACAAAAATATAAAAGTTTTCGAAAAAAGAACTACATTATTTGTCGATTATTAGCACTTTCGCTTATTTTATTAAGCTCTTCAGATAATCTACATTTTGTTGATACAACACTGACTATGACGTCATAGCGCCATAGTTACACAGTAGTACAAAAAAGGGACATAAATAAAATATCAAATCAGACAACAAAACTCGGCCTATATGAAATGAAACTATACTATAATTTTGCATTTAAGGCTGGCCGATATTTGTCAATAAAATATGCCTCTTTGGCTTCTAACAAATCATTATTATTGTTATATATACAACTGGCGGTAGTTTTCTCTTTGATGTGCATAGCAGTTATATCTCATAACAACCTGTCATGACGTCATCATAGGTTGATATTCTGTTCATATCAACCGCTGATGACGTCGTGACAGGTTGATATGAAATATCAACCGCTAATGACGTCATCTCAGGGCGATGTATTCGACTCCTATCAACCGCTGATGATCGAAATAATACAAAAAAACACAGAAATAAATTTTTATTCTTGTAACAATTAAAAAGTATTATGGTACAGTTTGTAACATTCAAGACAGGAATAAACGGCGTACTTATCGGCATATTTAGATCGGTTATCAATACTCGACCATGTGGCATGTCTAAGATATCTTTCAGAATCATCTTTCCGTCCACACACGCCTTTTGATCCCAATTTTCTTTTGTTTGATTAGATCCTCATCGATAGTTGCATCCACATCAATTCCATCGTCAATTTGTTTGCTAAAGGGGTTGATTATTCGTCTGACTTCGTATTCCTATCCATTTTTGTTCTTTTGCTATTCAATTCTTCAAGATGGCGAATTGTAAACAAAAACAACCACGTGATTAACTCGGTAATATTCGTTATTTGCCGGAAAGTACCGAGTAGGTAGCCCAATCGTCGTTGGCCTGTAATGGAAGAGTCCATTTAATTTAAGAGTAGGCGTGGTATATGTCAGATATTAACCAATCATACCTCAGTTGCTATATTTATATCACCCTTGGGCTGCGCCCGCGGGTTATATAATATAGCACCCTCGGTTAGGTTAATATCCTATACCTATACAATAGCTAAACTGCTTTCAAAAAATGATGTATCACTACGCTGTAATGTAATTAGGTTCTGTAAAAGTAAAATCTATACCAAAGAATTATATTTATTTATTTGTGCATGTAAGAAAGGATTGGGTGATAAATAAAATCTCCAACTCGTGTTTTTTGATACCAAAAAATATCAACACTCGTTGATAAAGTAAAAAAACTCGGCAGAGCCTCGTTTTTTTTTACTTTATCAACTTGTGTTGATATTTTTTTGATATCAAAAAACACTCATAGGAGATTCTCTATTTAGCTTGTACATTGGAAAAACACTAAATTTGCAACCACCACAAACATCTATATGTCCACTAAGTGGGATCATCCTATATTGTGGATTGAGTATATGATGTTGATGCAGGTTCATCCTTGTCTTTAGCATACTGATTGTTTTCCCAATGTACCGTCTATTACAGCCAGAACAAACAATCACATATATGACATAACTGGATTTACAGTTCATTGGTTGCTTAATATGAAAAAGTTTATAATCGGTGATCTGGATTGAGGAGCCCGTAATTATTATTTTACAATTTACATGTCTTACAATTTATTTCTCCACATTCACTTACCACCGGTGTATCTGGACTACATTCAAATTTAGAAGATATTAATAATTTAGCTAGATTTGGTGGCTGTTTAAGACTGTTAATAGTCTTAGTTTTAGACAAAATTCTTAAGGATGTGTAAATTATTATTTATCAAAGACTTCCCATCTTCTTGTGATGGGTTAAATGTTGTGACTAAAGCAACATTTAGATTTCCGCCTGCTGGGTGTATTTTTGGTAGTCTTAATTTTGTCTGATCTAAACTTAAGGCCCGAGTCGTTGCATCTTCTATGAGACCTAAAGGATATTCTTGTTTCAATAAGAATGTTTTTAATTCCTGTAGTCGCTTAACTTTGACAACCGGGTTCGAAACAATGGTACATACTCTTCTAGCTAAATTATATGGAATGTTTCGTTTGGTATGAGAAGGGCGACAAGAGTGATAGTTTAGATATTGGTGGGTATCTGTTTGTAATACAGACCCGTTCCAATCACTCCCTTTGGTGAAAGATTCACGGTTATGTCCAAAAAGTTTAATGATGTTGGGCTAAACTCTATAGTGAATTTGATATCATTGTCCAACTCATTCAACATTTTATGTAATTTTGAGATAACTGTCATATCTACTTAAAAGTATTGTGAAACAGTCATCCAGGAAGCGAAACCATAATCTTTTTAACATATTACTGAATTCTCTATCAAACTCAATAGCAACCTCTCATACCAAATCTCTTCTAAATATCCTAAAGTTAAAGTTGCATAGGTGGGGCCACCTTTAGTACCCATTGCCACACCCTTAATCTGTGAATAATAATTGTTGTTGAAATAAAATATATTATTAGACACAACTAAGTCCAAAGCTTCCAGGATAAATGATTTGGTAAAACGGTCTGATAGTAATTCAGGATACGTATCAATCCGATATCCAATCGCTTTCAATCCTCGATTTTTATCTATGTTGTTGTAGAGGTTGACCACGTCGAAGCTTATTAATGTGCTTCCAGGTTCAACCTCTTCCGGTAGATGATCCTTTAGGTCTCATAGACGATGCAACGACTCGGGCCTTAAGTTTAGATCAGACAAAATTAAGACTACAAAAAATACACCAAGCAGGCGGAAATCTAAATGTTGCTTTAGTTACAACATTTAACCCATCACAAGAAGATGGGAAGTCTTTGATAAATAATAATTTACACATCCTTAAGAATAGTGAAGTTATGTCCAAAATTTTGTCTTAAAGATGTAACTGAATGTCATCGATTTAGGGGTTTAGCGGGCGTACAAAGTCAAAAATCAACATATTAAAAATCAAAAACCCGATTTTATATAACGAGGGTATGTTTTTGTAACGTTTTCTTCTACCGATCAGGCCCATCCAACAATAACGAAATTCTTCGGCAATCTCCGGAAACATTCGGTTTTGACGTCATCTCAGGAAGGAATGGACATCAATATTATCAAAGACACTAGAGTAACTGCGATCGGTTGAATGGCTTTGAACGCTCGCAGAATCGTCGCCAATACCGGCTCTCTCTATGAATCACAGCATAATAATATGCCTGACATTGTTGACGTGTTCCTGAGATGACGTCACGCCAGGCTAGTAGACTGGTTAATTTTGTTTCCGTGAGTGTCGAGAAAATTGAAATTGAAATTCGTATTGTGTCTAAACCGCTGGGCAAATCACATTGAAATTTTATATTCAGCCTATTTGAGGATTAAACTACACATATTTGGTGAAAAAATGGTTTATTGGATTTACATTCAGTTATATCTTTAAACTAAGATTATTAACAGTCTTAAACAGCCACCAAATCTAGCTAAATTATTAATATCTTCTAAATTTGAATGTAGTCCAGATACACCGGTGGTAAGTGAATGTGGAGAAATAAATTGTAAGACATGTAAAATAATAATTACGGGCTCCTCAATCCAGATCACCGATAATAAACTTTTTCATATTAAGCAACCCATAAACTGTAAATCCAGTTATGTCATATATGTGATTGTTTGTTCTGGCTGTAATAGACGGTACATTGGGAAAACAATCAGTATGCTAAAGACAAGGATGAACCTGCATCGGCATCATATACTCAATCCACAATATAGGATGATCCCACTTAGTGGACATATAGATGTTTGTGGTGGTTGCAAATTTAGTGTTTTTCCAAAGTACAAGCTAAATAACAATAATAATGATTTGTTAGAAGCCAAAGAGGCATATTTTATTGACAAATATCGGCCAGCCTTAAATGTTTTGTTGTCTGATTTGATATTTTATTTATGTCCCTTTTTTGTACTACTGTGTAACTATGGCGCTATGACGTCATAGTCATTGTTGTATTAACAAAATGAAGATTATCTGAAGAGCTTAATAAAATAAGCTAAAGTGCTAATAATCGACAAATAATGTAGTTCTGTTTTCGAAAACTTTTATATTTTTGTGTATTTAATACCTAAGAGTAGTTATCTTTAACTTTTCATATATATCTCTACATACAACTGGTGGTAGTTTTTTCTTTGATGTCCATAGCAGGTATATCTCATAATAACCTGCCATGACGTCATCATAGGTTGATATTCGGTTCATATCAACCGTTAATTACGGCACCTCAGGTCGACATATTCGGTCCATATTATGAACCGCGGATGACGTAGATGTTGGAAATAATACAAAAAAACACAGAAATATTTTTTTTATTCTTTTGACAATTATTTAAAAATATTGTTATGGACACTTTGAAACATTCAGGGATGAAATAGACGGCGGATTTATCGGCATATTTAAATCGGTTATCCCTACTCAATGTCCAAGATATCTTTCAGAATTTTCTTTCCATCCACACAATCCAAGACTTGAAAGTATTTTTCGCCCAAGAGTTCCTTTATAAATTATTTTTGGGTACATTCCACTGAAAACATTCGGTCAAATCCTTCTCTAAACAAAGACTAATAGTGAAAACTTTCAATCATGGTTCATTGACTGTCACAATTATCGGAAAAGAACTCCTTTTGATCCAGTAGACGTGGTACAAGGGTTAATGAGCGAACTGGGTGTATGAATGAATGAATGAAATGGGGTTTAACGTCCTACGCTTAAGCACCGTACCTGGGCTAATTGAAGACGGGCATACGCCACAGTGTGCAATGAGGGAAATTTTGCCCGGGCAGCGGCGCTACGGCCTACTCTTATATCGAATTCCAACTGCCAAGGGATCTTTTACGTGCACTCCAATTTGTACACGGGACCTCGGTTTTTCGTCCCATCCGAACGACTAGGCAGCTGTCCTTGTCAGGCCCTCCTTCTGCATCACTGACAAGGGGAAATCACGCCGGAAAATCGAGATGAACTTTCTCGGCCAATGCAGGGATCGAACACTCAACCTCCAGGCTAGCGAACCAGCGCCTTATCCACTTAGCCACCGTGATCCCCTAAACTGGGTGTATGAGATGTGTTGTTGACGTTTGGGAAAGTAGGACGAGGGGAAATGTGTAGCGAGTGAAGCGCTGTAAAGGAATAGTTAGATGTATTATGAATGGTTAGAGTGGCTGTGGTGTTACGGTGAAATACTATGCCGCCACCGTAACACCACAGCTTTGTGATTTGTTAGACACGAGTGATATCCACTGTTTTGGGGGGATTTTGTTTGTTTTTTTTATCTTGTAAAATGTTTATTCATAGCATTATAGGCATATTCATTACATATTAACAGTGTATTTTACACAATTTCAATACTTTCCATATATAGTGGTATTGTCTAAGACAGGAATTAGTATATCTAGGCTAAAAATATTTTACAATATTTAATATTAAAACCACTTTTTTAGTTATTTTTAGTTGTTGACAAGGCTATATGTACAAATATAAAACGTAAAATTAGTTATGTGTGAGAGAGAGAAATGGGGTTTAACGTCCACTCAACACAACTAGGTCATTACGGGACTAACATATATGGTTTAATTCCATTTCAATAATTCACTTGCGCGTAGCAGTCTTTAGCAGTGGGAGGAAACCCACGAGGTTGAGAAGGCGCCCCTATCTCCATGCCACATACGCTCAAACCAGGGCTCGAAACCACAGCTGCAAGGCAGAGGTGGCCGGCCAGCTAGAGGTCGAAGCGCGATACTCTAGACCACTAGGCCATCCCCCCCCCCCCAAAACAAAAGTTATGTACAGTTAAAAACATTGCATGTAATTACACACTCATAATGTAGCGGAAAAACATTTATTAAATTCAAGTCGTAACAATCATACAGATGCAAGTAAAGTAAGCTGGAAGGAATCATTTACATATAAGTACTTTCTGATCAAAAGAAGAGAAACAAACAAAATCCTAGATTTGAAGTTAATATTAGTAAGTCGAGATGGCGGTTTTTAAAATTTTGGAAATAAATTAGTATATTTTGTATCTTTAAACATAGATAAGGAAAGCGTGAACATGACAAAGGGGATTAGGTAGGCCTTCTCTGTCAAACATATTTCCATAGATAGAAATTGCATGTTAAATTTGTTAGTATATATTATCAATGTAACAATGTCTTTAAATTTTGGATAAATTTTCTTAAAGTTATATATTTTACTGTATCTGATAACTTTCGCATTAAATAAAGGTAGTGTAAGCAAGAAAGGTGCATTACATCAAGAATTGTCAAGTATATTGTACTGAAACAGTATTAAGATTAACAGTGTCCCTGAGGACAATAGGCTTTAAATTCAGGGAGTGTTCCTAAAAGGTTCAAATGTGGATATATTTGGTGACTATAAGCTTAAAGGAAAATAGTGTAAACAATAAACTTTTAATAAATTCATAAACATAACTGATTGGAAATGAGAGTAAAGACGGAAATGATTGAAAGAATGTACATCAGTTTTTATATATATATTATTATGCCAATTTCTAGGTCTCAAATATTAGAGATTCAGCTCCTTTAACATAGGTGACATGTACAAGCCGAATAACAACAATACTCGTCAACTTATAGTGCAGGAGACTTCCACAGTTATATACCAGTCTACGACACATAAACAAAATATACACAAGACAAATACGTGGACAACACACACAATATATATTTTAAACAATAAATATAACAGGTATATGTGTAAGTAAGTTGATCGGGTGGCTATACAGGGGGTATACTATATACCGATAAACACCGGGAAACTACCGCAAAACATCATGTTATACTGAATACTCGTTTTTCGATATTGGTGAATGTCGAAACACGAGCTACTTGTTTTTCGACATTTAGCAGATTTGATGGATGTATATTTACAGAATGTCTCCAAAACTAATTTGATTAACGAAAAACGAGTATGGACTGTTCATCGTATATCAAACCATATTGAAGGGTTGATTCAACAATTTATATAAGACACCAAGGGCAGAAAAAACCAACAAAACCAACAATGGTTAATGCTATGTCAAAATTAGGATGAAATTATAATTACACTTATATATAGTATATTTATAATCTTACCCGTCCTTGTCATTATCTATTTAGTTCTAAGGTTACGGTCGTGAGAGAACGGACCCTATCGAGAGTCAACGTTCCGCAACCTTCCTTTCCTAATTTTGATATTGGCTCATGGGCTACCTCTGTCCACACTTAGTGTTCCGCCACCATCCGTTAACTACTACGGGCTTACGTTTTGTTGCCTGGCAACATATCGTTAAGTGGATTCATTTAATAATAAATTTTACATGTCTTTAAATTGATTTTGTTTATTTGAACATGTTTATAGAGAAAGGCGACACCAGATGTCTGAATTATATGATCAGCTACCAGCGATATAATCATTTTATAATTTGTATTATGTGATATTTTATATGGTCGTCTATATTTTGTTAGTGGTCACTCTTTTTGACCGCTTGAAATAAAGGTTGATATCCGAAAGATATATTCTGAAAAAATTGATTTCTAAAACAAACAAACATTAAAAAAAAAATCAATGCTTTGTCTGTTATGATACGAAGATCTAAAGGTCACATTTTTTATCCGATTTTTATGAAACTTGAATGTATGTTTATAATTCGCTTGCGCGTAGGGGTCTTTAGCAGTGGGAGGACCTGGAGAAAACGCACGAGGCTGGACAGGCGACCCTACTCCTTGTCACTTACAACCGTGAATTCGAAACCACGCTAGTTGACTCAATGAAATTATGATACAGCGCGCACGTGCTAGCCATTCGGCCATCTAACCCCCCATGTTTTATCGATCAAAAAAACTTCCTGGCCACAGATTGTTCGACCAAATCACAATATAAGCCAATGGGCTATCTAGAAGACAAAATTTGTATCCGTTTAAAACGTTTAAATGTTTAAGCGTTACACCTTTAGGACTAATTCGTGAAATGACCCCCCCCCCCTGTACACAACTAGAGTAAAAGTGTGTATTACCAAGGGTGTGTACCCTCTTTAGGTCACATTTGTCATCAAGTTTCGATAAAACGTAATATGTATATTTATATCCAAATTAAAACAAATATTACTCTCTTCTCTTCGTTCGTATATGGAGTTTAACGTCCACCTCCACGTCCTTGAAATCTTATGTGTAACTATTTGTTTGTGCAAAATAAAATGCCTGGTTACAATTCAAGCACAACATCAAATTACTGTTAATTTGAAGTCAATATATATACAATCGAATTATCCAAATATCATGTCCAAGAAAAAGGGGTGGAGTGGAAGTGTTAGCCAGTCTGAATAAAATGAAGACAGAGAAATTTTTCCATGCAAACACATACATTTGACTATCTTGAGAAGGGAAATGCAATAATTTCAGGTTTTAAAAGATTAAAATTGTGTTAAGTCACAGGCAGAGGCGTAACTACCGGGGGTGTATGGGGGGGGGGGGTATGTACCCCCCACTATTTTGCATTCAGTCGGTAAATTCTCTTGTTTGTCGGTAAATTGAAACTGTCAGTCGGTAAATTTAAAAAGTTATATAGCAAATGTTTTTATCATGATTTACCGACCAGATTCTTCGGTATTACACTGTTTCGTTACAGAAATTTCGAAACCATCAGTCGGTAAATTTCAAGAGTTATATAGCAGATATTTGTATCATGATTTACCGACCAGATTCTTCGGTATTACAGTGTTCTGTAATTCTATTACAGAAATTTCGAAACCGTCAGTCGGTAAATTTCAAGAGTTATATAGCAGATATTTGTATCATGATTTACCGACCAGATTCTTCGGTATTACACTGTTTCGTTACAGAAATTTCGAAACCGTCAGTCGGTAAATTTCAAGGGTTATATAGCAAATATTTGAATCATGATTTACCGACCAGATTCTTCGGTATTACACTGTTTCTTTCATTACCAAACTTTCGAATGTCTAAATTCACCAAAACACCCCTGTATGGAACTGCTCTGAATTCTAAATAAATCTTATATGAACAAGGCGCGGATCCACGGGGGGGGGGGGGGGGAGGCAAGCTGTAAAAAAAATTGTATCGACAAAAAACACTGAAAATAGGGTGTGAGTTGTGTTTAATATTTGAAGATCAGATGCCAGGAAATCGCATATATGGAGTCTTATCTTAAAAGAATTCCGGGGGGAGGACCCCCAGACCCCCCGCAGCTGATTCGCACCTGCGGCGCTCATAATTCGAGCTTCGCCCTCAAAGTACACCCCCCTTTCGTAATTTCCTGGATCCGCCCCTGGAAAGTGAAGTCATTATATCTAACCCGCTTTTAAAAAGCTATATAAAATAGCACATTTTTTCTATTGATCGAACCCGTCGGTAAAATCGGCATTTGGATACCCCTCCCAGAAATTTATCCCTAGTTACGGCACTGTTCACAGGAACACGACAGCAAATTGCAGTTCACTCATATTTTTAAAATTCTAACATACCTCAACAGTATATAATTTTTCAATATCTGACAAACAGATGGATACCTTTTTAATATCTGACAAACACATGGACCCTTCCCAAATTATTTATCATTGTAAAAAAAAGACAGGCAACACATTTCATTTTATAACAGATGAATAATTAAAATTTTGACAGCATTATTGGTGGTAATTTGTAGATTTTCAGACAACTTATCATCATTTTTAGGCAGAATTGAGAGAAATTATTGTACTTTCGCCCCGGGCGTCTCACCTTTATAATGCAGAAAAAGTAAAAATTATACATTTAGATATTTTCCACAAATTTTGAAAATATTGAATAAAATCATAAATTCCCCTCACAAATTGTCAAATATTTTTGAAATTTTACCATTTCACTTTTTTTTATTATGAAAATGTCATAAAAAATGTCACATTTCTGACAGTTTGGAGATCATATCATCAAATTTAGGCCTCTCGCAAACTGTCCGCTTGTTTATATACATAGTTTTTAAAGTTCATATATCATCAAAATTCATTTCTTTATAGCTTCACATCTTTTTTTGCAAAATTATTATAATACAGAATCAAAAAATAATAATAATAATTACAGAAGAAATGTACTGTTGTGTCTACCCGGTTGCAGCTCCGGTCCAAGGGCCCTTTGTTCTAGAATTGAAGATTCTTTCTTAATTTTGTCAAGATGTGGTTCTGTAAAAAGATTTAAAGAGTTTCAAATTATAAGTCTCATCACAAATATTTAAAATATTGAAATATGTTTCAAAAATTGACTTTCTTTTACCTTTTTCTACAAAATGGCCCATTTTTACACTCTGTATGTCTCAAAATGCCAATACTTCACTATTTCTTGGAAATTCTGAGGTGAAAGGCAATTATTTCTAGAAACCTTGGCCAGTATACAAGAAGGCACCCTGCAAATTGGTTGCATTGAAGGTAACTAATGAACTATAATGAAACTTGTAAGCCCACTCCCAACAAATGTCGCTGTAGTAACAAATCCAACATGTGTCCACATAAATATGAATTTATAAATGTAAACAAATGCTGTATTTAGGTGATAACCAGCCACTCTAGTCAAAGGGTCACACAGCAGTATTTTGTTTTTAAAAAATTGGAATATTTCAGTATTTAAAACACTTTAACAATCAGAGGTATTCTTGAAATTACATATTGTACACGAGGAGTAGTTCATTTGCTGATTACGCTATTTTGCTTGAATATACTATTACGCTTTGGATTATTCGTACTTGGTTTTATTTTATTTTGCCTATAAAGTTTTTAGGACTTCGAATTCTTTCTCATGGTTTGGATTGTTCGTACTTGTTTTTTTTTATAGTGTAATTATTTTAAGGAAGCAAGTTGTTTTAATTTCCTGACAAAACAAGGTGAAAACGGGAGTTATGACATAATTCATAGCATAATAGACGTATGTAAAAAACTTAAAAAGGTTATTAATTAATATTGTATTGCTTAGTAAGTGCCACCTTTTTAAAGATCAACACAAAAAAAACATTTAAAACATTAAGCTGCATCTACAACATATCCATTTTCGACAAAAATATATATTAATCACTCGTGGAGATCAGCCCGATCACCAGTCATTGAATAGTGCATCAGTCATGTTAAACCAACAAACAGTTAGATCAACTACAACTATTCACAACTCAACCCAATCAAACAAAACAAGTCTCTGTTAGATCTAGGTTTATTTACTTCTACACCCAATTCAAACCGAATGAAAATTTAATTTAGTGGACTGTCAACAAGATATAATAGAATTTGATTTATCATCTTTCATTCGACACTACATATATTTGACAATACTTTCATTTCATTCATGCTGAGTAATTATTGAATCTTTGTAAATTATTGTGTAGTTTTAGAAGGTTTCAAATCAAATTATTTGCATACCGATTATGGTGTTTATAGGAAGGAAGTGTTCTTTGCCCTTTCCTATTTTGAATTTATTTAAATGATATCACCGATAATATTACTAACAACATCCGATTATTCGCCGATGATACTTAACTTTTTAAAATTATTGATAATGATCCTCTAAGTGGCGCAAAATCTATAACTGAAGATCTAAATATTATCTCATCGTGAGCCAAACAATGGTGTGTAACTTTTAACCCCAATAAAACTAAAAATAATATTTTTACGAGGGAATCTACAATCCACCAAGACGTTATTTTTGAAAATACAAAATTTGAAAACGTAACTACTCATTAAAATTTTAGTCTAATGCATTATGGTGAAAATACATTTCAAATATATACCAAAAAGTGTGTGTATACTGAAATGCTTTTATTCGCCCGATTTAAGAATATGCCGATATATATTGTATGGGGTAACTGTTCAAAGAAAGACTCTGACCATATTAGAAAGTGTTCTAAATGAAGCAGGTAGAATAATAACTGTCCTTAGAAGAAATTCATCTAAAAACAATTGTTACATAATGACAGATGCCATAGACGCTTGTTCTATCTTGACATATCAACCTGCTTTCGCCAACCGTTGAGGTCTTAGAAGAATTCCTTATGTCATTATGTAACCTTAAATAATTGTTTGATTTTACTGTCTTTGGTATGATAAGCAAACTGTACTGATATGTTACAGTAGACAGGTGTCTATTGAGCTCTTTAGTCTAGAACCCCTTCATAAACCAAGAACAGAAACGAATCGACAGACGGATCTTGGAGACGGGTGCGGCCAAGACAGTAGAGAGGTTCAGACAGGACACTGGAGCTGGGGCTCTACGCCTTGGCACGAGACTAGACGAAACGAGAGAGAGCGTCTCCTAGCCAAGCTAGGGCATGGCTCCCTCAAGTCATGTAAAGTTCTGAGTGTCTTATTATTACGATGTTTGTACATCATATGTTTAGACGAATTATTAAAGTATTAATAGAAGCTGAAACTAGTCTTGTCATAAGAACCTGATGAAAGAACAAATTGTCTCACACAATTTATACAAAGAGCTTGGTTTGGAATCATTGTCCAATCTCAGAATAAATCACAAATTAGTTAATTTATAGAAAAAAAAGAATAATGTAAGTCCCATTTATCTGTCTGAAGTCTTTTAACAATTTGAACCGTAGTGGAAATTTGAACCTGAATCTACCATTTTGTAAAACCTGCTTATATTCTAATAGTTTCTTTCCCTGCACAATAAAACTTTGGAACAACTTACCTGAAAATATTAAAATCCCACAAACATTAAGTACCTTTAAATTGGGCCTTTCACGTGTGTATCCTATAATTAGACCACCACTTTATTATAATACTGGAAATAGAAAAGAGAATATTATCCACTGCCAATAAAGTTAGTAACTTAGATAACCTAATATTCCACCATAAGTGAAACAAAAGTATGTCCTAGGTGTAATTCTATGGACGAAGATAATAACCATTATTTGTTCATATGTTTAGCATAATCTGCCCCAAGAACAATTCTCAAAAATAATCTATACCACCTTAAACAAAATGTTACAATTGATCTGGTCCTATATGGCAACCCTGCTCTTCCAGGTAACACCGATTCTAACATATTTAGAAATAGTCCAAACATGCATAAAAGTCAGCAAGAGATTTTGACACTAAAATATTCAAAACTTAAAATTACACTTCAAGTAATGTATGTATGTTTGTTAACCACTGCCTGTACATATGTCCACCAATGTATTGTAAACATAAGATTTAACAATTATATATTTCGGGAGAGTACTTATATACGCCTTTGCCCGTTGTTCAATCCAATTCAGCTTATTGAATAAAATATTGTTTAAAGGGTAAATCCCGAATTAAACAGAGGCTCAAAACAAAAAGTCTGAGAATGTATGAAAATAAAACGCCAAACTATAGGGGAATGGTGTATCAACCTTGTCTCCAAATTTCAACAAAAAATATTGAGTCGTTTGGTCGTGAACGCCAAAACTGCTTATCCGGACACGTAACCCTCTTAAGATTTTGGGTCAATTGTTTCGTTGGGTCACCTTATAACCGATTAAGTTTAATTGAGAGGGTTATGCAGTGAATAACCCATGTGCCGTACTTGATAAAGAAAGGTAAAATTCAACTACACATTTTTTTATAAAAAAAATGTTTGGTTTTATCCAGACACCACAAAGTTTAACTTGGGGCACCGATCTCAAATTCCAGATGATGACTGACGGATTTAAGTTGTTTAAAAACGTATCATAAATACTGAAGTAGTTACTCGGCCCGTGACTCGATTATTGTAAGGGATTTTAACACAAAATTAAGCAGTTTTATTCCCAGAACAAATATCGGGATTAGCCCTTTAAAATAAAAACAAAATACCCATTTTGGGGTGTGGACTCATTTGGAAAAAAATTATAGGATTACATGTTTTGCCATAAACAAAAAAGTCTTAGAAATCCTTGTAATCTTATGTTTAACTATTTGTTTATCCAAGCATAAAGTCCAATTACTGTTAATTTGGAGTCAATATATGTGCAATTGAATATCCAAATATCGAGCTCCGAGATAGCCGAGAAAGTACCACAGGATTTTTCGTTGTGGTTTCCTAGTGTTATTTGTGCAGAACAAGGGGCTTAAAATGTATGGAGTCTAGTCATTCGGATGGACAATTTATTAAAATAAAGTCCAAGTTTGAATTAGAGGGCACACTACATGGCGTATGTCAATCGCAATTACATCCCATTTGTGCAGAAGAGTAAGGCGTTCGTTAAACCACAGAAAGGACAAGAAACGGAGATTTAAAAAATCAAATTCTGAAATAATAATTGAAATTGTGTATGGAAAATTCCATCAGCATAATTCAACGTTGGCGTAAACAGAATCAAGGTACGTGGGTTTGTAACATATGGTTGTGTTCATTTCACAAAATACATGTAAAATTTCATGTTAAATTCAGTTTGATAATAATAATCAATAAGTTTATGAAGCAGTATTTATGTAATCTGTCCTGTACTCGAATCTTGTTGGTAAAGTATACAATTAAGGCATTGGCCCCAGTCATCAGTAAACCTCTGAATTCTACTAATCCATTCCACCTCTCTGGTAACCCTTGTTAAAACGTATCACCATTTTAAGTAGCAATGAAATAACCAAAGACCAAACGACCTACGAGTAAAGAAACACAAACATCATCAAGGACCGGTATTCTCCTTACAAAGGGTACCTGCAAAGCGTAGCGCTCTGTCTACTAAGTAACGGGAACAGGGATACTGTTATTGCTAGAATTTTTATACCACAGCAGTTACACAGTTATAGTCTATATTACAATATTTAAAATTAACATCTCTTTCTCTCAACCCCACTCCTATAAAATTCTAACCAACAGGGCTAGAGTCCGGAAACCACTACATCGTGAAATGCTAGTCTAAAAACTCAACTCTTGTAGAATGTACATGTTGTCTAACTATTCTAGCCCTTACTCCCTACTTTATATGTGCCTATTCTTGTGTCTGTTTTATTTACGTAAACAAATGAGAACGGCTAGGTACCAAAATAAGGAATGGACATTCACCCCACCATAAATATCCACATTGAGTATAGACGTGGTAGAGTGTGGACATAAAAAATAGTCTCTCGAGGAGTTAGTGAGCCGTGACTTTTATTAGCCTATTGAACCATGACCAGTAAAGATCACCTCATAGAAAAAGTGACAGATGTTATCAAAGAAGATAGTTACACGTTGAAAAATGTGGTGGATTTGATCGTGAATTTAGATGATAGAATAGGACACATTGAACAAAGATTAGTTAAAATTGATGATATTTGCACGATTCTTTCAAATATATCTGGAAAATTAAATTCCCTGGAAAGTGACGTGAAAATACTATTATTACTGTTGGTGATTTAAATAGCCGTACATCTATTGAATATGATTTTGTGGCCTATGATAAACTAAATGAAACAGCGGATGAGCTATTATCTGATATAATTTTTTATAACCCTGATAATTATCATGTTTTGAAATTGAGAAATAATATGGATAAAACTATAAATAGTTTTGGTAGAGAATTGGTAAATATGTGTAAGGCAACTGGTTTAAGAATAATAAACGGAAGATGTTTGTCTGACAAGAACGGATCTTATACATTTAATAGTGTTAAAGGGTCAAGTTTAATCGATTATAGGGATCACGGTGGCTAAGTGGATAAGGCGCTGGTTAGCTAGCCTGGAGGTCGAGTGTTCGATCCCTGCATAGGCCGAGAAAGTTCATCTCGATTTTCCGGCGTGATTTCCCCTTGTCAGTGATGCAGGAGGGCCTGACAAGGACAGCTTCCTAGTCGTTCGGATGGGACGAAAACCCGAGGTCCCGTGTACACATTGGAGTGCACGTAAAAGATCCCTTGGCAGTTGGAATTCGATATAAGAGTAGGCCGTAGCGCCGCTGCCCGGGCAAAAACTTCCCTCATAGCACACTGTATGGCGTATGCCCGTCTTCAATTAGCCCGGGTTAGGTGCTTAAGCGTAGGACGTTAAACCCCATTTCATTCATTCATTCACTTATACATTTAAAAGTGTTAAAGGGCCAAGTTTAATCGATTATTTACTGATGCACTATGATCAATTTAATTTGATACAAAGTTTTGAATCTGGCCAGTTTAATGAGTTTTCAGACCACTCACCACTTTGTATCAAGCTGAACTTCAATCTGAATAGCTCGGATGTTAGTAGTATTAATCGCAGTTGTGTTAAACTCAAAACTAAAGTTGTTCCGAAATGGGATCATCGTAGGTGTAGTGAACTAATAAATCAGTTGAGTAATTATCAACATGTTTTAATTGATAGTTGTGCGCTAAATGACCGGTCGAAAACTTCAATAGATAATAGTATTGACGAATTCTCTCGTACCCTTATGGAAATATATCACCCTTCTGTATAAATAAAATAAAAGGTCCAACATATTTAAATAAATCTAGGTATAATAAACTTAACGCACGACCCTGGTTCAATGAAATTCGCACTTCCAAATATAAACTTTACAAAAATGCCTTTAGTAACTTTAATAAAAATAAATCTCTTGAAAATAGATTAATTTTATCTTACACAAAATGTTCTTATAAAAAATTACAAATTAAACTTAAACGCACCTTTATGACACGAGAAGGCAACCGTTTTAATTTTCTACGGAAAGACAACCCAGCCATGTTTTATAAACTTTTCAACAAGAGGAAGAACTCGATGGACCCTTCGGTTACTATATATAACTTCTATGAACATTTTAGTAACTTGGCTTTAAATATAAAAAATAATATTGATCATGATGTAAACAAATTCTTATCTCAATATGATAATCACGCACTTTCCGACAACCTAGTAAAGGATGACCTTGATGTTGACCTTAATAGGCCAATTACTTATCACGAGATTAATAAAGCCATCAAGAATTTAAAAAAGAACAAATCTTGTGGAATTGACGGAATTGTTAATGAAATATTTATTTATTGTTCACAACAACTCGTACCCGTTTTAAACATTTTATTCAATAATATTTTAGAATCTGGCTGTTTTCCAGCTACTTGGTGTATTGGTGTAATAGTACCCGTAAAAAGGGTGATTCCAGTAACCCTGACAATTATAGAGGAATTACCCCCCTTGTTAGCTGTTTGAACAAGTTATTCACTGGAATATTAAACAATAGATTATTAGAATATGACAAATCACATTGTAGTATTACCCATTCCCAGTTTGGTTTCAGAAAAGGTTTTATCAACTACAGATGCTATTTTTATTTTAAATACGTTGATCAACCGAATTTTAAAACAAAAAAATCGTCTTTATTGCAGTTTTGTTGACTAATCAAAAGCCTTTGACTTAATCACACGAGTAAATCTATGGTATAAACTCATCCAGGAAGGCATAACAGGAAATAATTAAAAATTAATTCGTTCTTTATATGATCAGCTAAAATGCTGTGTTAAGCTACATGGTGATTTGTCGAACTTTTTAAATTGTAATTCAGGTCTATTTTAAGGCGAAATTTAAGTCCCATATTATTTTCATTTTATATTAATGATATTGAAAACCATTTGTACTCTGAAAATTGTCCATCCATTCCATTAGATACTATGAACCTTTTTCTTTTAATGTACGCGGACGACAAGGCGGTATTTTCGGAAACGCCCGAGGGTTTACAACAATTGCTCGACTCATTATGTAATTGTACTTGTAAATTGAATCTCACTGTAAATACGAAAAAACCGAAAATTGTTGTTTTTAGAAATGGGGGGAAATTATCAGATAATGAAAAATGGTTTTATAATGGAAATGAATTAGAAATTGTTGACACTTTTAACTATTTAGGATTGATTTTATACTATAATGGTAAATTTTTGAAAACCCATAAACATGTAGCTGATCAGGGCAGGAAAGCTTTATTTTCTGTATTAAGAGTATGTAATGATAACTTTGTTAACATTGAAACTAAACTGTCAGTTTTTGATACATATGTCGGAAGCATTTTATCATATGGACCAGAAATATGGGGATTTCATAAAGCCGCAGATGTTGAGAAAGTTCAATCAAATTTTTATAAACGCATATTAGGAGTTAGACAAACAACTATGCACAGTATGATTTATTTTGAATTAGGTCGATTCCCCTTACATATTATGAGGAAAATTAAAAATTTTAAATATTGGACAAAATTACAAAATACTGATAATAAGATTTTAAAATGTTGTTTACAGGACCAGATATCTAATAAAAGTCGATGGATCACAAATATAAGGAACGAACTATTTCAAATAGGTTTAGGCTATATTTGGGAGAATAGAGAATCTTGTAACTCCTCATATTTTAAAGCCATTAAGCATAGAATTTTAGATATTTTAAAACAATTATGTATAGAACATATTTGTAATTCATCAAAAGGTCTCTTTTATCAGCATTTCATTTCAAATTTTAACTTACAGTATTATTTGTCCAAGTCCATTCCATATTAATATGCTAAATGTATTTTAAAAATTTGTTTATCTGTTCATAACTTATCTATAGAAACCGGTAGACACAAAAGCTAGTGTTGTTAAAAATAAAAGATTTTGTAAATTTTGCGATAATGATGATGTTGAAGATGAGTACCATTTTGTATTAATATGTAAAAAATATAAAGATATTCGTTTTAAATATATTAAACCATATTATAGAACTAATCCAAATGTATTTAAATTTATTCAACTTCTGACTGTACATAAAAATTAAGGAATTGACAAATCTAGGAAAATATCTATCAACAGTTTTTGAATTGAGAAATCAATCACTCCAAAATCTAACAATATAAATTGACAGCTTAAATACTTGTTAAAAATGCAATGTCTACTATCCAATATCTCATATTTGTATGTATTTATATGTTTAAAATACAATGTTTACTCTCCAATATCTCGCATTTTTATGTATGTATGTTATTTGTACTGTTGTAGTGTATCTTTGTATATACGTTATGATATAATTTTTGTTAAAGTTGTAATTGACCAATGTCCGAATTGATATCTCACTAATCTTTCAAGTCGTTTAACTGTGTGAGTTTATACTTAATGTAACGATATATATTACGTAATTATAGTTAACACGCAATTTTGCTAGTTCCATATCTTCTTCTGTATTTAAACATCTGTTTCCTATGTGCAATCTAACATTATATCAAATATTATTAAATAATTATTTTAATCCTAAGCTTGTATATATGTTCTGTATTCTATTGTAACTTTAGTCTTGGTGTCCGGCTAGCCCTAGCGATACCTATCTCGTTATTGTGACCGTTAGCCAGTTTTGGACACTCGTTATTAAGAGTACAAATTTTACTATTAATCAGAGTTTTCGTCGTAAGTGTTGCAATAAGCTACAACCCCCAGAAAGCAGCACTTCGGCAGTACTGTATTGTATCTGATGGGCAAGTTAGCCCAAGGAAGAAAGAACTGAACTGAACTGGACAGGGATTGTTACCTAATTAGGCGAACAAAGACACCTGTAAATAACCAATATGTCCATTAGTCTATAGCTAAGTTAATGTATCAAACTAATCAGCATGTACTCTATTTCTTGTATATGAATTTAGAATCAATAATATGAAAGATAACAATATTATTTCAGTCATCATATGTGTCCATCCCTTGTCTAATTTTGTATACAAGGAGAAGACAAATAAAACATAAGTATGTATAAAATCATAAACCCTGTCCTCTGGTGCACTTATATTCGCCTAATGTAATTTCGCATAAATTACCAAATATTATCACACAAGTTTCATATTAATTCTGTTCACTAATGGACGAGGAGACGCTCTAGATTTAGACACTTGGGGGCGGTACTGGTAAGCCCGATCAAGGAGGTTACTGGTGACAAAACGAGGGCTGAAAGCCAGAAGTGTCTATCTCCAAAATTGCCAAAAATGAGTTAAATACACCAAACAGTTTGAAATTTCGTGAAGTTACTCAGCAAAAATTATCTAAGTCCTATCTTTATAAAAAATGACGCAACAAAGAAGTCATATATTGTTAAGTACAGAACCACTTATTTTTTTTCGATGCAAAAAACCGTATCTCCAGATAGACAGTTCTTGCTGACATTTTTTTTGCTAAATGGTATGTATTTACATATGGAACTTAATGCAAGATATGTATATATCCCACTTGTACAGTTCTTGCTGATAAAAAAAATGCCGAAACTGTCTTGTCAATGTTCCAGAACAGGATATCCCCAATGTTGACTTCCCATATTGGGTGAATTTATATCGACCAGAAGTGTCTATAATCCATTATTATGAAATAAATTGAAAACTACTGCAATAAACCTATTGATCATTCAGCATTTGTTTTCAGCTAATTAATACACACGTAATTACCAAAAATCATCTAAATTCAACAATTACCTGATTTTTAAAATTCAGTCAAACTTTAAATCTTCATTTTCTCAAAACGTCAATTTTGGCTTTCAGCCCTCGAAAATAACCACCAATACGATTTGTGGTAGACGGTTAGCGTATTGCTTAAAACGTTCCCATGGAAATTTCTGAATTTTATTTTTCACTTTTTTATTTACTAAATTCGTTTTATTTATGACAAGGTTTAGGGGCATTTGTGGTGAACTTTTCAACACAGGAGTTTCACAAAATATTGTATTTTTGAAAATAAATACATTTATAATTTTAAAATCACTTGCAGTTGTATATTATATGTATTATCATTTACTTGATAATGGTGGGATGATTCTAAACGAGAGAGAGAGAGAGAGAGATTGCCATATTGTTCAATTGTATTTCAATAATTCAAGCAAGAGTGTTATAGTCCCTTTAAGGGTAAGATCTTCAGCTGTGAATTGAAACTAGACACAGATGAAGCCCACAAGTTTAGATAGACCGTATTTTCCTACTTGAAACCAGTTTACGACGGACCGTTATTCGGCTTCTGATAACATAGAAAACATCATGCTCATATTTACTTCTTATTTTCAGTGTTAACGCTCAGTAGAAGTAAATACACGTAATAGCCACAAATACAAATACAAACAATACACGTCATTGATGAATCATGATTACCATTCGTCATAATCAATAATAATATTTAACTCCTCCCTATTTATTGAGTTAGACGAATAATGATGATGGTGCGTCGTAATCAATATAGTCATACATTATAAGATATTCCTCTCCACCAATAGTAAATCTTGGCTCCTCCCCGTTTGTGTCGTGGCCAGATATCTTTCTCTTTACAATTTTGTTTAAAAGAGCACGTAAAGAGAACACTCGTCAGTAGCGTTTGACTTCAAGGTACAATATGTATACTTCTTTAAGTCTGGTGTATCTTGTGGTGGCTCTTACCTTTTCAAGTTGTACGGCACACAGAAAAGGATGGTGGAACTCTCCGAGACGGCCCGAAATTAGCCTAAGACGTTTACATTGTGATAAAGTTCAACAATTTGATCTATGTAGCTGTTGTCCAGGTAAGTTTTTCTATTTTCCACTTGATGATTTTCAAGTCGACTCTATATACACTGTGGCTACTGAAATGGATACTGAGAAGTTGACCATTGATCGACCATATCATTCTTTTTATGGTGCCTACCACTAGTGAACGATAGCAGGTCGGGGTAAAATAATTTAAATTAAAGTGTCACTGCCCAGTACTGAATCATAATTCCTATTTCCTCCTACTGGTAAATACAATCTACGTGGAAGCGAATAATGTTAAATTCAACCATATGTTAGTCCCGAAATGACCATGTATAGAGAGGACGTCAAACCCCATTACTCTCTTCTGTTTATATCATATATTTGTAAAATCCTGTGTTCAGAAGTTAATAGAGGGCTGGGTGGCCAGATGGTTAACCTGTTGTTAACGAAGTTGAGACGCCTGATCCAACTTCGGTGTTTTTCGGGTCCTCGGGTTTCCTACAACTACTAAAGACCCACTACGTACGTGCGATTTACTGAGTAAAATGGAGCCGTATGTTAGTGCCGAAATGACCTAGTTTGGTTTGGGAATGGAAAACTGTTAATACAAGTAATACTGATAGAGATTAAAGTGTCTTGCACTTGTTTTCATATTTACTTTTAACCCTAACCCTAGATTGTCGCAATTCACGTTTAAGGCCTCTCTCCATCAAAACGTTTCCTGCTTCTCCCCAAAAAATTGTTGGGATTTAAAGACTATCAAAATCGTGTTATATTTGAAGATTATCTGTGTTCAATATATAACCCCTGTAAACATGATTTAGAACTCTGGGATTATTTTTAGCTGTATCAACCCCTGTAGAAATATAGAATCATTTTTAGCTGTATCATCCCTTGCAAACATGTTTACATCTTTTAGCGTTCTTTTTTTTAATTTTGTTGTCTTAATTAAATGTTAAATAAATTACGCTGTAATGTACCATGATTAAGGGTGAATCTTGCGTTTTGATTGGTTTATTAGACATTGTCTAAATTAAAAACAAACCACTGCGTATTAATATTATGCGTATTACTTTAATGGAGATAACCACATTGAGAAGATCAATTTTGATCTCGGTACATTAGATGAAATATTTGGAGATATGTCCGAGCATGAACTTTAAACACAAGCCCCCTTGTCAGGTAAAAGCAGATCTATATACGGAAAATATACAATAATCTATTACAAAAACATAAAGTTTATTTCAAAAAAATGAAGTGAAAATTTTTTGTAGTGTCTATAATGCTACTATATAAACCAAATGTTTTACTATGTTTTTTAGTACCGGTAGATCCATGTGATGGCGTGGAGTGTTTAAATGGTGGACAATGTGTAGGTGAAGGTGTTTGTGATTGTGTATCTGGTTACAGTGGACTAACATGCAACAGTAAGTATTGTTGTGATTTTTGTCTTTAGAGCCAACACTACTTTATCTGCTAGTGAAGCATATGGTTTATGTATAATTGTAGCCCAAAATGGAAATTTCGTGGATTTTGATTGGTCGAAAAGTGGCGTCGAATGAGTATAACCGTCCTCTAAATTTCTTGCGAATGAATATTTTCTTGAAACTAGCCAACACCACTTTATCGGCTAGTGAATCATATGGTTTTTGTGTAAATAATACTGCAACAGTAAGTATCTGTTGTGATTTGGACTTTATAATAAACACGTCACCTACCAGTGAATCATATGATCAGACGAGATCTCACCTATTGTCCATTGTGCAATAGAGTATGTAACGTGACCAATATTATAATCATTTTACAGTAAGAATATATAACTTGACCCATATTATAATTTGTTTACAGTGAGAGTATTGATGTGACCGATATTATAATTATTATAATTATTTTACAGTGAGAGTATGTAATGTAACGGAGTGTAAAGAAAAAAGAGGTGGAACATGTTTCGGTTTAACATGTAAGACCGATGGTAAGATATCTTGTCTTTTATCAGCTACATTTATAACAAATCCACTTCTTTATTATTCACATACGACTCAAATAACTAGTATGTTGTTATTTACTGATAAAATTAAAGTTAAAATTCTACTCTGGGTATTAATCTACAAATTAACTAGACATATTCCATGGATTGTTTTATCATAATATTTCAATTAATTATTACAAAATAGGTAAATACGTAAATCTTCAATAGTTTGACAATTGTCTCATCTGTAATATGGTTATATTTTTCAGACACAAACTGTGGAGGTACAGCCTGTAATAGAACTAACGGCGAAATTTGTATTGATGATATGTGTGTATTCGAAGGTAAATATCACATGTTATCTGTTCGTTGATTAAAATTGTATTATCGTACCTCAGAATTGAATTGCTAACGAATATACAGTTATATGTCATTAGACTAGTCAACAAAATTCCCAAACATTGTCAAGACTGTTTGACGTACTGATTTCACAAGATTTACAAACTGTTGGTATTTTAACTACGACTTAATAAATTGCAGACAATTTCACGAAATAGTCTGAAAACAGAGGGTAAAGATAGCACCAACACAGTCCTTGACTTCCTGCATGATAGCACCAACACAGTCCTCGACTTCGTGTATGATAGCACCAACACAATCCCTGACGCCCTGTATGGCACGTCAGCAACCAATAAATGATTTACTGACAAGTCAGAATACGTTCATATAGCGTTTAATTTATTGTTCGTACTTGGTTTTATTTCATATTCATGTTGTACATTTCAGTTGATATTTGTTTTAAGGAAATAGATGACATAGTTAACTTCTGTCCTCTTATTGGTATGTCGTTTGTTTTACTAACTTACAATATTACATAATTCTCTATATCCCCAATAATATCGTTCCGTTCTTCTCCATAAACCTCTGGGTTCATATACGGGATTAGTCACGAATTCAGATTATCTGCCCTTGATTGTAGTAGCAGCCATCACTCTCCAATACTTCAATTGTTTCAGGTGTATCCTGTGGGGAAGGATTCTGTCGTAGTTCTGACACATGTGTAAATGACACGTGCAGATGTAAGTATAACATAGATAGACATGTATGTTATTCATAAAGCATCTTGTTCATTATCAATACGGTTCAACTTGATCAATCAAATGCGCTTTGAAGCATATACTTAATACATTATCAAGAGGAACAACTGGTAACACTATTCGATGTTGACTGATTTGATTTGTCCACCTGATCACGATACACTTTGTTTGATGAGAATCTTAATCACCATAGATACTTTTATCTAATGAAAGAGAAACTTAAATATTGTAAATTATCTTTATTATAGCTGTAAGAAGCTGTAATGGGCAGAATGATGGCGAAACTTGCTCCCACTTTGAGGAAGGCAGTTGTACAGGTGGAGCTTGTCTCCGTAAATATGATTTATATTATAGACAGTAGATCATTTACATACAGTAGAACTTGCTCGGACAGGCACTCCTAATCAGCGAACACTTGCTTCAAGGAGCACCCAAAAAATGTTTGTGGTAGGGGTTGGGGCAATATTGGATACCTCTAGTCAAAGAGCACCTCCATTAAGCAACCATTTTTGAATTTCCCTTGGGTGCTTGCTTCAATCAAGTTCTACTTTATATATTTATACCAAACCATGTTTTTTTTATTCTATAAATACTATGAGAAGAAATCTGTAAATCAAACTAATTGATATTGGCTTATTATGAATACAACTGATATCCTGGACAGTCTCCATCTACACAAGTGTTGAACGAATTCTGAGCTGACATTTAGATACATAACATATCTGATGAAACTAACACTCTAAAAGTCAATGATAAATATTATAAGATAGAACTGTTTCGAAATCTACAGGGGATTGGGTGTCGAGTCATCTATTTGTGTTTGACAAGTAGTATATTGATCATAACCCTCTGGTTGAAATGAAGCGTACTGTGTTAGAAATGAAATAAAATGGGGTTTAACGTCCTATTGTTTTGCTCCTGACCTGGGCTAATGAAGACGGACATACGCCATACAGTGTGCTATGAGTGAAATTTTGCACAGGCTACGACATACTCTCATTTCGAACTCCACATACCAAGGGACCTTTTACGTGTACGCCTATGTGAACACGGGACCTCGTGATGAACTTTCTTGGCCAATGCAGGAATCGAACACCCGACCTCCAGGCGAGCGAGCCAGCATCTAACCTACTTAGCCACGTGATCCCCCGTACTGTGTTAGGACGGACTGTTATCTGGACTCTGTCTGTATAGATAGTTTATTCTCCCTTGTGTAATAATATATTACTTCTATTTATAGTACCATGTAGTGACGACACTCCCTGTGCTGGTTTCCCCTGTGTTGGTGGATTCTGTGCAGGTAAATATTCATTATTCTATTGATAATCACCCTGAATATGACCTGAAGCAATGTGATGTTTCAGATGAGTCAAGGTTCACTGTAGGAGGGTGTGGCGTCGTCGAAACGAGCGCTTCCAAGAAGCTAACGTCATCAGACATGATCGATTTAGGGGGGGCATCACTGTTGCTGGAAGAACGGCTTTACATGTTGCTGCAGGGCGTGTTACAGGCCAGTACTACCGGGACAACATCTTGGCAGTCCATGTTGTGCCGTTCGCACGACGTCATGGCCGTCGTTTTATCTTCCAGGATAACAACGCAAGATGTTACGGGCCCAGTATCGTTACAGGTTTCCTCCAACAACAGAACATCACTGTCACGGCAGCAGTTTGCAGTGAAGTTATAAATTGGTCTGAATCCTGGAACTGTGTTCTTGAATGGAGTTGCCTCCAATAGTACAGTAAAATTGAGTAACAGGGGGAGATCACTCTAGAGTCAAAAGAAGCAGCCATGACATGTGCTTAGGGTAGCCTAGAAACTGCTTGCGTATTTTTGTTTGTTTATCCCCACAAAGTTGTCAACGATTGTTATCTCCTTAGAAAATCCTTAAGAACTCCTTTAAGTACTGTTTATACTACTCCTTACATGTATACTACTTATACTCAACTTTATTATTATCAAGGTGAATAAACTATTAATAACCGGTACAACTGTTGATCGATTCAATTGTGTTTTTTGAAACTCCCAGTAGAGACAAGTGACTCTAGGGCAGTCACAATCACCACATTACCTTGGCCAGCACTGAGTCCCGACCTCTCCCCAAACTTTGCTGTTTGACCCCGGGTATCATTTTACCCTTATAATGGTCAGTCTGTGCCTTACTTAGTCGAACGATTATTTGGAATAAATCGATGAATGTGAACTTCATTTCATTTTGTCATTTGTTTCTTCGTCAGTTTCATTAGGTGACTTTAATAACACTTAAAAATCAAATATCCCCTCCTTTTTTTGAATAGTATATATAAACAGCACTAATCAAGAAGACCTGATTTGTATATCAATATGATCTAATGTGTATGATTAGACCTTGAACCAAGATGGCGCCGTCGAGCACCTGTTTCAATCCATTTAAATAATTTATGTACATGTTTACCTGTAAAACTAACACTCTGCTTTTTCCACGAATCTCATTTTCTTATAACGTTTCATTTTCTGACCCGACCTTTCGATCGAACAAGTTTCGCTATAGTGCTTGTATAATATGAATAATTTGTTATATTTCAGAACTTAAATGTGGAGAATCAGTTTGTCGGGGTGGCTGAAGCTAGTTATGTTATACCCACAGATTGATTAACCACTGATATATAAAATTCAATAAACTATATTATAATACTTAACACCTATTATATGATTTAATATAATAAACTATGATATAGTTTGTCCTGTGTTTAGTGTTTATATCGTTTAACGCGTGCTGTTGGGGGTCAGAATCGGAGATGCCCGAAAATAAATGGGGTTACAAACAGTGGCTTCGGTCGCCTACAAGAAGAGACGGAACGTGGCTTACCGTATAGCCCCTCACCCCACCCCAACACCACGTGACATAACGTTGTGAAATTTTACGGCCCTCAAATGCGTTTTCTTGCTATTCCAGTCCATGAATACAGGGAACGAGGAAGTTTCGGGGATCTTTTTAAGCAGTGTTTTTGGAGACATCTGATGTTGATTGCTGGAAACAAAAGTCGGATTAAACTCGAAAATTCGACGTTATGTCGGAAAATGGGAAATGGACCCGCAACATAATACTGACGCTCTGGGAATAGGTGGCTGTGATAGAAGGGAGACAAACACAATCACATTAGGAACCAGACTAGCAATTATTTGTCCAGTGTCCATTCCGTTGGTTCCAATCTTTATAGACACAATGGGGAACACATTTGGCAATATCCTCATTTAGATATTTTGCAACGGGGATTTCACCTTGACTGGGGTGAAAATATCACTTCCGACATAATGATTGCTCTGCAGAAAGACACTTTACACCCCGCTGTAATATCATCAGTCTTACACTAAACTGCTATGAAATTGCAAATTTGATCCCTTTTTTCCAATTCTTGACCAAAAAGTCAACCCAAGACTGCAGGGAGAAACAAATTAAGGGAAAATTTGTATATTTATAACTCTCACTCAATCATGAAATCAGGGGAAATAACTACTAGTCTGAGACAATTCTTGAACAAAGGGAGATAATCATTTCCGGACTAACGAGTGCAGACCACAACTAATATCTCCACTAACATCACTCTTTTATTTTTCTAGTAACATCATCAAATATTTACATCACGATACATTTACATTCATCTATAACATGTATTTCGTCAGTTGGTTAAAAGTCTTAATAAGTCTGTAGGTTATTTTGTCAGTTGGTTAAAAGTGTAAAAGCTTCTTTTTCCTTTTTTTTTAAAAAATAAAGTTTAAAATCAATGCTTATCTTATCATTTAATCTGAGTTTGATAAGGAAGGAAGGCTTAATAAACTTTGAAATAAAATTTTTGGCACTCTTATTCTTTTTGTACTAGATATGAAGATAAAATAGGTTTGTCTCCTCTAAAATTTCTCGTATTTACGCTGTTTTATTAACCTAAGACTTCATTGAGATTAGATAATAAATTTATGAATAATAATATTAAGACGTAATTTCAAATAGGCCTATAACATTTTTCAATAAACACATTTGAGATTATTGATTGATATTTAACAAAGCATCATAACTAGTCTAGTATTATAGGCCTTAACGAAATTGTACACGGAAATATTTTCTTTATAGATAAGAGTGCTCTTCTTTCCATGACATTGGATATAAGTAAAAAAAAATATTTTGTTTAGTTTACTGGGGTTTTGGGTGTTTTATTTTCTTGGGGTTCTAATAGTAATATGAATATGGGGCGCCATCCAAATGCTTAAATTGCCTTACAATAAAATATGGAATGAGAATTGTTTTTGTGAATGTTGGTATGCTAAGTTTCGTGCTGTTCAAAATTGATTATAATCAATGTTTGTTAATTTTGCGCCGTCGGTATCAGAGTTGATACCACTAATTAACATAATCGACCTATAAAGTAAATTTTGAACAAATAATCTATCACCCGTTTTTTATGACGAGAACGCCTATGGTATCTAATATAGTACCATACAGTGCTGCTGTATTGAGTGTATGGGGTTCTTTGTGCTTTCAAAGATGGCAGACCCCATGATTGAGAAGTTTGAGTGCTTTGACCAGGGAAAATTTGAATATTATTCAACAAAATAGTTAAGTTTACCCAAAATTAATATATTATTCATGTATATAAGAATACTGAGAAACTTAATAACCGTTCACAGTATATTTATTTGCAAACTTAATCGCTCGGTGTGTGGTGAAAACATGTGGTATTAAATTTGCTACCACGGGCATTTGAGGATGACGTGCCAATGGCAAATATTGCCACCGCCGATACGCTTAGCCGGCCAGAATACTACAAATGGGAGAAAAAGCTGTTTTCTCCACCACAGAAATTGCTTTTTAGCCTATCACAAATAAATATGATATCAAACCTGAGTTTTCTGATATATTTCTTAGTTGTCGATATAGTCTCTAAAGCCTATGGTATCATATTTGATACCTGTCCAATTTTTGAAGACCTCCTTCATGGTTCAAGCTTTTAAGGGTTTATGTGGTGATTTCAAGTTAGGAGATGGTGACAGCTATCCTAAGTTAAAATTGATTTATGTTAAAATTGTCCCTTAATTTGGTTTTTGAAACAGCATTATTTTTAGTTAAGATTAAATCTTAACTAAAATATTATTTTAGTGGATTTTATCTAAAATACTTAAAATCGTTTTGTAAAACTCATCTATCTTAAGTTAGGGTGAAATTTTAGTTTAAGACGATTTTAAGGAGATTTAAGTTTTTGTGAAACTGGGCCCAGACTAGTAATTACTTTCCAATTGACTTAATGTAAAATGGCTGTAACATCACAGCCTGTAGCTATTTGCTCAACATTCCGTTGGTTCCAATCTTTATAGGCACAATGGGGACCACATTTGGCATTCTGCTCATTATAAATTTGTAGGGGGTTTGACAGTTGAGTTTTTTTTCTACGGGGATTTGGAGTTGATTGGGGTTAACATCTCACTTCCGATACATTGCTTGCTCTGTAGAGAGACACTTTACACCCCCTAGCCCTCCGCTGTAATATCACCAGTATCACCCAAAACTGCTATGAAATTGCAAACTTGATCCTTTTTCTCCCATTCTACACCACACAGTCAACCCAAAATTGCAAGAAGAGGGGAGAAAGGCGGAGTGTAAGCGTGTTGCAGTACTTGTAATTTTTCAAAAAACCGAATTTTACAACAAGAAATTGGCTCAATCTGGAACTGACCAAAAGAAAAGGTTCCATGTCATAGAATATTTATTAGACAGAAACAAGTTCTCCAACTCATTTCCAGAGTACAGTTCTACACAGGAACTTGCAAATAAATTTGTTTCTTATTTTCATGATAAAAAAGTTAAAATACGATCTGATATATTACAAAGAAAATCAAATGCTCAATCTGTACCGTCATATAGAAGCAGATCAACAGCACCGTGGTCATCATTCATCAATCTGACTCAAATGCAAATTAAGCTCATCATACCAGAAAGCTCTTCTAAAACATGTGATCTAGACCCTATTTTTTTTTTTTTATTTTAACATATTTTATTGATCATAAATCATCAATGGGATGAACCCCAGAACTACACATCTATTGAAAAAACACATCAATCTATTTGTACCTATCATTGCTTAAATTATTAACCGATCTCTTTCATCTTGTCACTTTCCCATAGAACTAGCAAAAGCCATTGTTAAATCATTACTAAAGAAATCAAACATGGATCCAGATATTCTATCGGAACTACCGTCAAGTTAGTAACCTATCTTATTTTTCAAAACTGCTAGAAAAGTGTGTTCTACATCAATTAAATGATCATATTTATTCCAATAACCTTGAAAAACCATTACAATCCGCCTACAAACAATACCACAGCACAGAAACTGCTTTACGAGATCGGCCGAGCTGTAGATCAACGGAAATGTGTTATCTTGGTACCCTCAGATCTCTCAGTCGTATTTGATACGCTCGATACCGAGGATCTCCTTAATGCATTATGGTGCGTGTGAAATTGGCTTGCGTGGTTCTGTTTTTAACTGGTTTAAGTCATATCTAACCAATGGAACCAAAGCTGTTAGAATTAAAGATTCAGCATCCGACGATAATACAATGCTTTGTGGGTACCACAAGGTTCTGTACTCGGACTTGAACTCTTCATTAACCTCACAAAGCCTATAAGTAAGATTGCTGAAGGCGATGGGCTAAATATTCATTTGTTTGCAGACGACACGAAACTTTATATTGAATTTGACACAGACTCTCAACATTCTACAATACAAAATATAAAACTTTGCCTCACGGAAATCCTTGCGTGGGTGACAGAACATTTCTTGAAATTGAATCCAAATTAAACAGAACTGCTAGTAATTGGAACCATGCCACAACTCCGAAAGATTGGTCAAACACTAGTTAATTTTGACTCAAACTTATCGTTTAAATATCACATACAAAGTGTTTGTTCTACTGCCTTCTATCAAATACTTCGATTTGGAAAGATCCAACGCTATCTCATAAAAAGGATGAAAAACTCATACATGCATTCATCTCAACTAAACTAGATTACCATAATGGTTTACTATACGGCTTACCAGACTAGCAGATTAACCAACTACAACATGTTTAAAATTCAGCAGCTCGACTTCTTACTAAAACTAGAAAACATCAACACATCTCCCCTGTATTCAGCAAAGAATTAAGTTCAAGTTACTCCTTTTCGTTTTCAAAGCGTTAAACGGTCAAACTCCTTCTTAAATAAAAAGTCTTGTAGAACCATATACTACCAGTAGAAATCTCCGTTCTCAGAAAAAAACATTTTCTAAAATCTCCAGCCATTAACTTACAACTTGGAAAACGTGCCTTTTCTTTATTGGTCCCTTTCTATGGAATAGACTTCCCCAGTTAATGAAACAATTACCGTATGTGGGCCCTTTTGAATCTCAGCTCAAAACATTCTTATTTTAAAACCCTGATCTATAAACAATCAGTGAATGTAAAATCCAACAGCGCCTTAGAAACTGTTTTCATCAGTTTTAACGCACTTTATAAATTACGATGTTATTATTATTATTATATTATTTCCATAGGATAAGTAAGTTGAAATAATCTGATTATGTAACACTACAGCAGCTTTTTCATCCCCACACGAATTTTGAATTCCACACAGCATTTTTATTTTTGAACATAAATGCATTCTGTAAAAAGATGAGACGAATTCAATATAAATCAAACGCGAAAATACCTTAAATGATTAATCATGATGCAGTATTAGACTTTTTAACACTTCCATCGAAAACATGGATGTTAGCAGAGACATTGTCTTACAATTACATGGATATGAATAGAAACATTGTTTTTATAAGAAAATAAATACGTGGATGTAACCATAAACGAAAGTTAGAGTCCCGTCACCTGTTAACGCCAGTGGGCGGTAGCGGGCACTGGAATTCATATAAAGCAAAAGGCGCAACGACTGTAATAAGACCCGTTTACACCTGGCCGCTATAAATTTCAAGAAATTGACCCGTTTATATTAGTCTAAAATAACTGGTCTCAGAACCGTGCCAAGCATGCCAAATATGGAACTCTTCACAGAAAATCAGTGCCTATTTGCTAGACTTTAAAAGATAATAACCATCATAATAGATACAGATCACACTGGCTTTATTCCGGATCACTATATTGGACACAATATTAGAAATATATATCATGTTATATAATATAAATTATGGAGGAAAACGACTTGGAAGGCATGATTCGAGTGGGGTTTTATTAATTAAATGATGGTTTGTTTTTTAAAATTTGGGCTTTGCTCCTGTGCTAACTGCACTTATTATTTTAGCGTTTTCGGGATTATATACGGATTATCGCCCTTATTGTTAAAATTGTTTGACGCTTTTACGCATGACGTCAACTGGCAGAATGTGGCAATTGAAGGGATGACCACTATCAAGATTGATCGCATTATTTCCGTTACGTCTTTTATGTTAATCATTTTTTTCTTTTAGTAAAGCCTGTGACATAACAGGCCGGGGGATGCACAGCAGATCCATTCACTTGATTTGATATTTGTTTATTTTGTGCAGTGTCTGTTTTCTGTCTTGTCCGCACGTTGATCGTGTAGATTTTTGTTTTGCGTGTAGTGTGGTCCTCCTGCACTTACTATTTAAGAGGTGAATAAATGTATTTTATAAAGATATTTCAAGTGTTGTTATAATGGATTGGCCACGCGGAGTTTTAAAATATCTAAAGCGTAAGACAAGGGTGTCTCTTATCCCCATATTTATTTATTTCATGTGCTGAAATATTCTCATCAGTAATTAAAGATAGTAAGCTGGCACTGCCAGGCAGGATACGCCCACATTTTCGAGAGATGGATAGAGAACAAGGAAAACCGAAAGTGATTTTTCCTACAATCAAAGGCTATAATTCATTAAATTCCAATTTGATATGCGCAAATATCGAAAAGAATCAAGATCTTTAGGTTATAAACATGCATTTCAAGTTTCAACAAAATCGAATTAAAATTGTGACCTATACTGGGTCCACAAAATTGAGATACCATATTTTAACACTATAAGCGTACAAACGGCGGCCACTTTGTCTGGCAATTATGGTCCGATTCCCCTGAAATTCAAACAACCTTCCTTATGGTGTAAAGGTGATAGAGTGGAGCATTTTTTTAAATCGGATAATAATCGTGACCTCCAGAGGGACCATAGGCGATTTTTTGGACAATCAGGGGCCATAATTCAGGAAGTTATGATCTGATATGTGCAAATAACGAAAGGAACCAAGATCTTTGGGTTATAACCATGCATTTCAAGTTTCATCAAAATTGAATCAAAATATTGACCTATACACTGGGTCAACAACCTTGATATACCATTTTATAACAGTATTCGCGTACACACGGCGGCCATTTTGTATGGCAATTTTGTTCCAAATTTTTGCGAAATTCGAACTCAACCTTCCTTAGGGTGTAACGGTGATATAATCAAACGATTTTTAAATCGGATAATAATCGTGACCTCCAGAGGGACCACAAGACAAACAAAGACGATTTTGCGTATAATCAGGGGCCATAATTCAGGAAGTTACGATCCGATATGCGCAAATATCAAAAGGAACCGAGATCTTTGGGTTATAACCATGCATTTCAAGTTTCATCAAAATCGAATTAAAATTGTGACCTCTACAGGGTCCACAACCTTGATATACCATTTTTTAACAGTATTCGTGTACGAATGGCGGCCATTTTGTATGGCAATTTTGGTCCAATTTTTTCGAACTTGGAACTCAACCTTCCTTAGCGCGTAACAGTGATATAATCAAACGATTTTTTTAATCAGATAATAATTGTGACCTCCAGAGGGACCACAAGCTAAACAAAGGCGATTTTGCGTATAATCAGGGGCCATAATTCAGAAAGTTACGATCCAATATGCGCAAATATCGAAAGGAACCAAGATCTTTGGGTTATAACCATGCATTTCAAGTTTCATCAAAATCAAAATTAAAATTGTGACCTCTACAGGGTCCACAACCTTGATATACCATTTTTTAACCATATTCGCGTACGAATGTCGGCCATTTTGTATGGCAATTTTGGTCCAATTTTTTCGAAATTCGAACTCAACCTTCCTTAGGGTGTAACGGTGATATAAACAAACGATTTTTTAAATCGGATAATTATTGTAACCTCCAGAGGGACCACAAGCTAAACAAAGGTGATTTTGCGTATAATCAGGGGCCATAATTCAGGAAGTTACGATCCGATATGCGCAAATATCGAAAGGAACCAAGATCTTTGGGTTATAACCATGCATTTCAAGTTTCATCAAAATCGAATTAAAATTGTGATCTCTACAGGGTCCACAACCTTGATATACCATTTTTTAACAGTATTCGCGTACGAATGGCGGCCATTTTGTATGGTAATTTTGGTCCGATTGTCCCGAAATTTGAACTCAACCCTCCTTAGGGTGTAACGGTGATATAATCGAACGGTTTTTCAAATCGGATAATAATTGTGACCTTCAGAGGTACCACGAGCTAAAATAGGTGATTTTTCGGACAATCAGGGGCCATAATTCAGGAAATTACGTTCCGATAGGCGCAAAAATCGAAAGGAACCAAGATCTGTGGGTTATAAACATGCATGTCAAGTTTCATCAAAATCGGTTCAAAATTGTGACCTCTATAGGGTCCACAAGCTAAAAACGTGATTTTTCGTACAATCAGGGGCCATAATCCATGAAGTTTTGATCCGATACATGCCAATATCGAAAGCAGCCGAGATCTTTTGGGGATAAACCTATATTTCAAGTTTCGTTAAAATCCGACAAGAATTGTGACCTGTAGAGAGTCCACAAACAATTGTGGACGGACGGACGGACGGACAGACGGACAGGGGCGACGACATAATACGTCCACATGAAAATGTGGGCGTATAAAAATGACCCATCAATAGCAGGAATTAATGTAAACGAGCATAACATAAAAACCTCACAATTGACAGACGATATATAACACTATTTTGAGATAGGAAATTAAATACAGTATTAATATATAACACTATTTTGAGATATGAAATTAAATACACTGGAAAACAAGTATTAAGTATAATGGAAGAATTTGGAATAACAAGTGAATAAAAAGCTAATTATGATCAACGTGAAATTGTTACCGACACCAACTGCAGAAACCCGTACGAAAATAGATAAATTATTTTTAAACTTTATACGGGTAGAAAAGACAGCCAAAATTAAAAAAGAACAAATTGCAGTCCTTTCGATCAGGGTGGCTTAAATGCTGCAGATTTTTTTTAGTTTGGATTATTGGGGCGAAAGAGCCATACAAAATAATATTAAGCCAATCTGGAAGAACTCCATCTTGGATGCATTTTAACAAGCAAAATTTATCGATCCCGTTGAATTCAATTTAAACTCAAACGTTGACGCCTTTATAAAAATTAACAATATATATATATATATATATATATATATATATATATAGAAAAAATAAATAAAGGTTGAAAATGCCTTTGAAAAGTACTATTGTTTAATTGTCTACATGTTTCGCCTGAGCTTGTCAAGACATACAATAACAATAACAATGACGTGACGTCATGGAAGAATAAACACACAATAATATAATAATATTGAATTAGATATAGTATAATATTGTAATTATTTTGAAAAGTTTAATTTGGGTTTAAATTTGTCAATAAAATATTGTTCCTTCAATCTCATTTTCATGGGGTCTCAATGCAGCATCTTAAAAAAAAGGGTATATTTTGAATTCGCCTTTACCGCAGATATCAAGGTGCTCACTTAAAGGAATCTTCCTTAAATTTGGTTCCCTGATATGTTGTCTATGAACCGTTACTCTGTTTTGTAACTTGTTAGTGCAACCGATGTAAAGTTCGGCACACCCACTACATTTTATGACATATAGTGGAATAGAATTTTTTGTCAATGAAAGTATGAACTGTAAAGTAACTTATGTATTATATGTCATAAAATGTAGTGGGTGTGCCGAACTTTACATCGGTTGCACTAACAAGTTACAAAACAGAGTAACGGTTCATAGACAACATATCAGGGAACCAAATTTAAGGAAGATTCCTTTAAGTGAGCACCTTGATATCTGCGGTAAAGGCGAATTCAAAATATACCCTTTTTTTAAGATGCCGCATTCAGACCCCATGAAAATGAGATTGAAGGAACAATATTTTATTGACAAATTTAAACCCAAATTAAACATTTCAAAATAATTACAATATTATACTATATCTAATTCAATATTATTATATTATTGTGTGTTTATTCTTCCATGACGTCACGTCATTGTTATTGTTATTGTATGTCTTGACAAGCTCAGGCGAAACATGTAGACAATTAAACAATAGTACTTTTCAAAGGCATTTTCAACCTTTATTTATTTTTTCTATATTAACACTACTACGATTTCAACTTCATACATATATTGATATATATATATATATATATTAAAGTAGATAAAGTACAAGTACTTCTTTGTTTACGGTAGATAAATGCATAAATAAATAAAATATACGTCCAGGTAAGAAAATCTTCCACTTTACTTCATAATGACATACATTAAATTATAAGCTAGCTATCTGCCTTCTAAGGGCGTCTTCAGATATTAATAATGTATACAAAATATTACAACTACGATACATATATATATACATTTTTAGAATAATAGGTATCCATGACAATGGATTATAAATAATATTAAGTAATGTACAACAAAAGGTTAAAAGTATATAATACAAGACTTGACATAAATCTACATAGTACATGTAGTTTGACAATGGTCAATATATTAGATCAATTAAAGTTCATAGACTAATTATGTAATCTGGCTATAATAAAACTTAACCTTTCATTAATTTACATGTCTTCTTGGTATAATTTGACAATAGAACCATACAGAAGTTAGAAGGTTAATTAAATGTCATATTCATAGCGATATTGGTATATCTTGGGCATATATTAATTTCACTCCCTTATGAGAGCCTGACAATGACAGCTGTCTAGTCGTTCGGATGGAACAAAAAAACGAGGTCCTGTGTATACAATGGCGTGCACATAAAAGATCCCTTGGCAGTTGCCAAAATTGTGTAACGTAAAAAAAGCCAGTGTTGTCTGGAGTTTAAAAACGTTTTTTTTTTAAATTGCCATGTTTTTTGGAACAAGGTATTTCGTCCAGAACGAGAACGGTAAAAATGGCTCGTCTACTAAACGTATTTTAATTCCAAGATAACTATTAGCGGTATTTGCTATCAAATGGAGCCACGAAAATTTATGTTTTGACCATCGCGTGACAAATTCGATTATTTATTTGGGACATTATATGGTTCATTATTTGTTTTACTTACCGAAGCTTCTATCGTGTATTTATTTTATTAATTCAATTTCACCATTGGTTTGTCATATTTTACAGTTAAATTATATACATGTAGTAAGAAATTTAGAACGACATAGTGGGGGATAACATTCATCTTAAACACCTAAATACACACCGTGTCAGCGGCATGTTTGATCTAAACCCACTTAAAGGGCCAATCCCGATAACTTTTTGGGGAATAAAACTGCTTAATTTTGTGTTAAAATCATTTAAAACCCATTATCTAAGGCCGATCAACTAACCCGATTTTTGTGATACGCTTGTAAATAACTTAAACCTGACAGTCTGCCTCTGGAAATGGAGACCTTTGTATCATACAGTATCTGGATAAAACCAGACTTTTTTCTATAAAAATAATATGTAGGTAAAATTTACCTCTTGTTATCAAGTACAGTACATGGGTTATTCACTGTATAGACCTCTCAAGAAACGTAAATCGATTATCAGGTCACCAAATGAAAAAAATGACCCGAAATCTTTAAAGGGTTACGTGTCCGGATAAGCAGTTTTGGCGTTCACGTCCAAATGACTCAATATTTTGAGTTAAGATTTTGAGACAAGGTATATACACCACTACCCTATATTTTGGCGTTTTATTTTCATACTTTCTCAGACTTTTATTTTTGAGCCTCTGTATAATTAGGGACTGTCCCTTTAAAGACGTGCAGTGGAACGGCTATGAGCAAATAAATACAAATAGCAATTCGATATAAAATATTGAAAAAGTAATTTCCAAAAGTAAAACCAAAAGTGTAGTAACCAGCTCAGTTTCAATACAATCATGCAATAGTCTTTTTTTTATATTTTTTCATCTTTGCTTCTTCAAATTTAATTTGATTCTTCGGATGTAACACGTTAAACATATTTATTTTATATAGAGTGTCAGTTTTTAAATTAAGGTTTAGATCATAGTTAGTTTATTTATATATCTACCATAAATAATAGCCGGAGCATTTCATGTTTGATCAAAACCAACTTAAAGACGTGCAGTAGAATGGCTTGGAACAAATAAATACAAAAAGCAATTCAAAATACAATTTTAAAGAAATAATTTCCAAAAGTAAAACCAAAAGTGTTTTTAAAGGTTTATATCATAGTTAGTATATATATATATATATATATCTACCATCAATAATAGCCCGAGCATTTCACAGAATATCTAGATTTTAGTATAATATTTTACGGTGTATAAGTCGATACGGTTTAAAATCGACTGTTTTTCAACTCCACGGTATCAATCTATTATCGAGTTTCGGGACTTTTTTGAATCATCATATTAATTACGATAACATAATCACTTGATTAGATTAACTTGATTAATATTGGTATATTTAAACCAGTGAATATATCAACGAAGTATAGTATACAGTCAAATATAACCAGTTTTTATTGTCAGTTTAAAATACTGAGCCATTCAGATACAGTAAAAGAAATAATTATTAGGGTGTTTCCGCTGCAAATAGTATGCATCAATTGTGTTTGGAAATAAAATCAGTAACTTTTATGTGGTCATTAATTTTAGATCTAAAGGTTTGAGCTTATCAACGTCGACATGTGCATATTGCTTTCATTTTTGTCCCGGAAATAATATTTTATATTCGTGCTTTAGTGTTTTCCCCCTTGCTCTCTATTGGTTATTCAAGATAAACGTGGTTTATGGGTCGATTATGTTCGTGTATGAGGAATGGTATAGCAACATTAATTGTACATTTGGACACAAATTTTATTTTCGGTTTAAATCGATTGTAACACGTGTTTAAATATTTGCATCCTCAACAGTCGACATCCTGGCTTATGATTGGTTGGCGTCGGCATTATTATCCCACTACTACTTCCTATTACTTTAGTCATTATTTTTTATTATAGTTAAGTAGTGTTAAAGGCCCTCAGTTTTTATAATTACAGTTAGGTAGTGTTAAAGGCCCTCAGTTTTTATAATTACAGTTAGGTAGTGTTAAAGGCCTCCAGTTTTTATAGTTACGGTTAAGTAGTGTTAAAGGCCTCCAGTTTTTATAGTTACGGTTAAGTAGTGTTAAAGGCCTCCAGTTTTTATAATCACAGTTAGGTAGTGTTAAAGGCCTCCAGTTTTTATAGTTACAGTTAGGTAGTGTTAAAGGCCCCCAGTTTTTATAGTTACAGTTAGGTAGTGTTAAAGGCCTCCAGTTTTTATAGTTACAGTTAGGTAGTGTTAAAGGCCTCCAGTTGTTATAGTTACGGTTAAGTAGTGTTAAAGGCCCCCAGTTTTTATAGTTACGGTTAAGTAGTGTTAAAGGCCTCCAGTTTTTATAATCACAGTTAGGTAGTGTTAAAGGCCTCCAGTTTTTATAGTTACAGTTAGGTAGTGTTAAAGGCCTCCAGTTTTTATAGTTACAGTTAGGTAGTGTTAAAGGCCTCCAGTTTTTATAATCACAGGTAGATAGTGTTAAAGGCCTCCAGTTTTTATAGTTACCGTTAGGTAGTGTTAAAGGCCTCCAGTTTTTATAGTTACGGTTAAGTAGTGTTAAAGGCCTCCAGTTTTTATAGTTACGGTTAAGTAGTGTTAAAGGCCTCCAGATTTTATAGTTACAGTTAGGTAGTGTTAAAGGCCCCCAGTTTTTATAGTTACCGTTAAGTAGTGTTAAAGGCCTCCAGTTTTTATAATCACAGTTAGAAAGTGTTAAAGGCCTCCAGTTTTTGTAGTTACGGTTAAGTAATGTTAAAGGCCTCCAGTTTTTGTAGTTACGGTTAAGTAATGTTAAAGGCCTCCAGTTTTTATAGTTACGGTTAAGTAGTGTTAAAGGCCTCCAGTTTTTATAGTTACAGTTAAGTAGGCCTCCAGTTTTGTAGGTACTTACAATCTTTATCTGTATTGGTAATAGGGTTATAACACCGTGTTTAAATCCGCGATGGTTAATATCGCTCCAAATTTTTTACATACAGTTCGATTGGGATAGAATCGCTATATGAAGTTTTGCAATTTTTGAATGTTTTAATAATATTTCTACACTCATCATCAGTTATAAGCCAATCACAAATTTCTTGTTCATTTTTTCTATATAGGCATCCATATTGACAATGATTATCTTCATTATTTAGGTACTCATTGTTTTTAATTACTGGCATTTAGTAATTGAAGTTGAGACATACACTTCTGAAGTATGGAGATTTTGATAAAAATGATGTATTTCATTTAAGATATTTTGTGGGTTTATTATGTTTCTCGCATTTTAATTGTATAGTGTAGAAATTACTTTTTTTTAGCTGAATTGTTTTTTTTTTCTAAATTAAGAAAGTATTTAATGTATGTATTGTTCGCTTTCATTTATTCTCCTAGCTTTTGCGCGCTTCGTTAATGGCATAATTACAATTACGATATGACATTCTCCTTTCTTCTATTATTTCTTTAATAATTTATATATAATTTGCATCCATTAAAAGGGATGTATTAAGTCTATAGAAACTTGGTCCGCGTCTAGTTTTATTGTGTATTAGCGATAGGTCAATAATATAATGGTCTATTTTATATCTATTAATGATGAAAATATGGACACTGAAGTGATGTTCTTGATATGGGGGGGGGGGGGGGTAATAGCTGTCAAAGTTGTGATGGAAATGATTTAGACATTGATAATATTCTTAGTACTGTGGTTAATTTGGAGGGTATTAGCCGCCCAAATTTTGATTTGAAATTTGATATACTCAGAAATAAGTAACTTTAACACAGGATCAAGGGCATAAACAAATTCACGAAATGCATACTCAAACGCCATTATGTATAAGTGTTTTTTTTTTATAAATCGGATAACAATTGTGACCCGTATCGGTATAGGTTCCACTAGCTACAAACGCGGTATTTTGTTTGTTCAATCAGGGGCCGTAATATATCAGGTTACGGTTCGATATGTGTCAATTTCGCAAGGAATCGAGATCTTTTGGTTATTAACATTATACAAATTCAGTTTATCAAAATGGAATACAAATTGGGACTTCTCGAGTGTACAAATGAATGAAATGGGGTTTAACGTCCTACGCTTAAGCACCTAACCTGGGCCAATTGAAGACGGGCATACGCCATACAGTGTGCTATGAGGGAAATTTTTTTGCCCGGGCAGCGGCGCTACGGCCTACTCTTATATCGAATTCCAACTGCCAAGGGATCTTTTACGTGCACTCCAATTTATACACGGGACCTCGGTTTTTCGTCCCATCCGAACGACTAGGCAGCTGTCCTTGTCAGGCCCTCCTTCTGCATCACTGACAAGAGGAAATCACGTCGGAAAATCGAGATGAACTTTCTCGGCCAATGCAGGGATCGAACACTCGACCTCCAGGCTAGCGAACCAGTGCCTTATCCACTTAGCCACCGTGATCCCCCTCGAGTGTACAAACAAGAAGTCATAATTCATGAAGTGTCCCGAACATCGTTTGAGCAAAAGTTGCGGAGGCCTAATCTTATATGTAAATTCAGATCTAAATTATTCGAGAAAACATGATTATGAACATCAAAATATCGAATCCATTTGAATTGAACACCATCCGGAATATAAAAATCATTTTTATTATGTCTTGAATATAGACCACCCTCTTCGTGTGCAGTTTGGTTTGATTTTAAAACTAGTTGAAGTTACATAAATACTGGTCTATCTATTTATGTAATAGGGGATTTTAATATAGATTATTCAACTACTGTTCGAAAACATAATCAATATGCAGGGATTGCATCAATTATTTGCTACCCCTACACACTGTTTTAAAAATTATTCTACTGTTATTGACACATCTATACACAAACACACCGGATAATATTGTTGAAATTAAAGTTCCCCAGTGATTCTTTTTTTTAAAAACAAACAACCCACAAATTTATATGGAAACAATCACTGAGTTATTTCAAACTACGTTTCAACAATTTCCATTTGAACTATTCGAGTCAATTGGAGAACCAAATGCTGCTCTTTTTACTTGGCATAACCTTTTTATAGGTGTAATAGACTGCCATGTTCCGTAAAAGCGAATAAGAGTGAAAAGATACTATCAACCGGTTTAATAAGGAAATATATGAAGCCCAAAAGTTCAGGGATTTATTTAAAGCCTCCAAGGGGTGTGACGACTATAGAATATGGAGAAATAAAACTAAAAATCGTATTACTAAGGCCAAAAGAAACTCTATCAAAGACTATCGAAAATAGAGAGCAATCTAAAAATATATGTTCGTAACATTCCAAATAAACCCAATAATTGCCCCTATCCCAACAGTATTAAATATGGTAAACCAACAGTTAATGATCTAGATGCTATTGCTAATGTTCTGAATGGTTACTTTACTAATTTAACTGATAACATTAAGCCCCCCCCCCCCATACACCTGTTTCTCAAGAGTGCAAACAAAAAATATCAGATTACGTAAATGATAAGATTCACCGACATAACAAATGTTCTATTAATTGTATTAAGACATTTATTGAGTTTAAATACATGTTGTAACAAAGCCATTGGGTGTGGTGGTATTGGAGCCAAAATTTTAATATTGTCTGCGTATACAATTTGTAGCAGTTTGACATATATTATTAATCTTTGTATTTTTCGAAAGATGTTCCCCAGTGCCCTTAAAATCGCTTAAATTATTCCTATCGATAAGAAGGAAGCTAAAGATGATCCGAACAATTATAGGCCAATCTCAATTATCCCCACAATTTCAAAAATATTCGAAAAGCACTTAAGCAATCAAATACAATTCTATTTGGAAATCTGGATTGAGATAATTGGCTTGGTGCTATCGATAATGGTGCGATGAGGGGTATAGTGTATCTTGATTTTAGCTAAGCATTTGATCTCATTGATCACAAGCTTCTTATCGAAAAACTACATCTTTATCGGTTTCATAAAAAATCGCAAATTTTGATTGAATCATATCTTGACTCACGGAAGCAAAAGTCTGTTTAGCATCAATAACCTCCTCAATTACTACAGTCAAATGTGGGGTTCCACATGGGTCGACCCTGGGTCCTCTCGTATTCCTTACTTTTATAAATAATCGCCCACTTAATATTGAATCAAGTCAGACAGATTTATTTGCTGATGACACTACCCCGCATTGCCCACACAAAGATATTTTATCCATCGCTAATAATCTCCAAAATGATCTCTATTTAGTTGCTAAATAGTGTGAAAACAATCGAGTGGTAATCAATCCTTCGAAATCAATGCTGATTTCATCAATACTCAAAGTTACTTGGAATTCAAATTGACCAAGACCTTAATTGGGAAGCACAGATAGGAGATATGTCTTACAAACACTTGCATCAAAAGTATTCCTCCTAAATAGGATAAAAGATTGTTTACCTTACGGATAAAGATTTTTGTTCTATAATAGTTAGTGTTACATACTACCAATATTTTATTTATGCTCCATTATTTGGGGGGATCACGGTGGCTAAGTGGATAAGGTGCTGGTTCGCTAGCCTGGAGGTTGAGTGTTCGATCCCTGCATTGGCCGAGAAAGTTCATCTCGATTTTCCGGCGTGATTTCCCCTTGTCAGTGATGCAGAAGGAAGGCCTGACAAGGACAGCTGCCTAGTCGTTCGGATGGGACGAAAAACCGAGGTCCCGTGTACAAATTGGAGTGCACGTAAAAGATCCCTTGGCAGTTGGAATTCGATATAAGAGTAGGCCGTAGCGCCGCTGCCCGGGCGAAATTTCCCTCATTGCACACTGTGGCGTATGCCCGTCTTCAATTAGCCCAGGTACGGTGCTTAAGCGTAGGACGTTAAACCCCATTTCATTCATTCATTCCATTATTTGGGGGAATGCTACCAAAAGTAGATTGGTGCACCAATTCAAACTTAATTACTAAACTCGATTGGCTTACCCGGACACAGGGTATTTTTTATAATAAAAATGTCTTATCATTCAAAATTATTACATTTAATACTCCACTTAATCTAATCTTATTGAAAAATCTCTTGTTTCAGAAACTGATATCTTGCTCAGTTCACTATTTAATCTCTTTTCCTACAAAAATGCAAAATGGAATCCGTTCGTAGACCAGTAAATCTGTTTTCCTACAAATATGCAAAACGGAATCCATGAAACGTACGTTTCATTATTCTGCATGTCTTTTATGGAACAATCTGCCTTTTGATATAAAGATGTGTAATATGGTGAACATTTTAAGATTAAACTGAAAACTCATTTTTATTGAGCACTGGTATTCAACTGATGACATACTTATTATTTTTCTATCTTATTTTGTGTGTAATTATAGTGTTCTTCCTATATTCTATTTATATAATGCATGTTTTGTAGTTTAGGAGTGAGAGAGAGAAATGGGGTTTAATTCCTATATTCTACTTGTATAGTGTTCTTCCTATATTCTACTATGTTTTGTAAGTTTAGGAGTGACTTCCCAAAGTTCTCTGGAATATTAGTGGGGTTTTATTTTCAAACTAAATAAGTTGCCTCATTAAAAAAATTTTTTTATTATTATTACTATTATTATTATAATATCGAAACGAACCGAAATCTTTGAGATATTTATAACCTATATTTCAAGTTATGGTCTGTAGTGTGTCCACAAACAAAATGTGAACGGACAGACGTCCAGATGGAAATAGCTAATTTTTCAGATAAGTGTCAATAATTGGCAAAACTGTTAATTGGTTTACATAAAAAATAGTCAATTTTATAAATAATAGACGAACGTACATTCTCCTAACTTGGTTTAAAACATCAAAGGGTGGCGTCATATCTGAGTTTATTGTATTTTAATGTTCTTATTTACATTTCGATCCCACCATCCTTCTTTTTATTAACGATATTCGAAATCATATATAAAATCTGCTCAATGAATTTATTGTATGTTAATGTATCGGTAACACTTTGATCAAACTCTGCTTCCTTATTTTAATGATATTCCAAATCGCACATCAGATTTATTGAGTTATATTCAAGTATCTTAATGTTTATTTTATATAATGGTGACACCTGGCTTCCTGGTTACTACAATATTCGAAATTAATATGCATATAACATCAAATACATTTATTGACTTTTATCATCAAAGACATGTCTCCGTGTTGTTATTGTAGACGTTTTTTTCATCATTATTTGGTTTTAGTTAAAATAGCAATTGTTGACCACTGACCGAATTGATATCTCACTCAATGTCAGTGTAAAACTCATAAGTAAAAACCCCCCTGGGGTGTAGGGGGTGATAAGAATATACCCTTCGTCTTTCCTGCGTGTCGTAAAAGGCGACTAAAAGGATCCCTGTAATGGGGCAGCGTGTTTGCCGTGCGTTGCGACCCGTGTCGGTGGAGAGTGGAATCCTGGTGATTGAGTGGGAATTTGGCTTGCGAGCCCTTTTTCTGCAACACATTACTTTGGCCCATGGTTCACCTAGACGGGAGGTCAGAGTGGCCCACTCTGATCAATCGGCTCTGGTCGCTTTAGCTCTGTAGAATGTACCCTTTCCAGTTTAATGCTCTGTCGTTGTTTCACTCAGCATACTACTTCCTTTGTGTCCTTAGTACATTCTACAGAGCGGCGGCTTGGGTCAATCTGGTTGGAAATATTTTTTTACTTCTGGCTTGAGTATACCCCTCGTCGAGCCCTTAGGCCATGCACTGGTGACTCGTGCTAGTCCTCCCCCTAGTAGGCAGGGAAGTAACCTGGGGGACGACGAGGGGTGAATACAAATAAATTACTTTCATGGATTCAATAATCCCCCCCCCCCCCACACACCAACAAATGAAAAAAATAAACAGAAACGTCCTAATTCAGAGGGCGTTTCTAATATATTTAAAAATAAAATGGCAAAGTCATGGCCGAGGTTTCTCTTGATTGAGAGCACCTCTACTGACTTATCTAAAGTATTACCGGTTTGGCCGGAGAGCCCAAAGCTATTGAAAAATTGAAAAATGGAACACTCTTGATAGAATGTGTCAAGGAGCAGCATGCTAATATGCTTCTCAAATCAACATTTTTGGCAGACATTCCTATCAAGGTGTCTCCGCACAGATCTTTAAATTCAAGTAGAGGTGTTATTCGATGTCGGGACCTTGAGGGCAGCAGTGAGGATGAAATGGTGCAGTACCTTTCATCTCAAGGCGTCTCACATGTGAAAAGAATCAGTGTACGCCGAGGAGATAAGGTGATTGCTACAAGCACCTACATCCTCACTTTTAATCGACCCGACATACCGAAATCAATCAAGGCAGGTTATTTAAATATACCTGTTGATCCTTACATTTCCAATCCTCTTCGCTGCTATAAATGTCAGAAATTTGGACACAGCAAGACCGTCTGCCGAGGCAAAGACACTTGCGCTCGTTGTGGTCATGATGGCCACGAGAGCGCGGTCTGTCAGGCTGAGTTTTGTTGCGTTAATTGCAAGGGTAAGCATTTTGCTTACTCTCGCGAATGTCCAATATGGCAGAAAGAGAAAAAAGTTCAACAGGTAATGTCTGGACGGAAGATTCCATATTTTGATGCTAGAAAGCAAGTAGAACTTACTTCACTCATTCCCATTGCACCACAAGGGAAATCTTTTTCGAGTGTTGTTAAAGCATCTACTAGATCTATATCTGTTCAGACTTACATAACCTGGCCTGATGAACAGGAAATGAAGACTTTGCCAGAAACATCAGATCATGTAATAGGGGTCTCGAGCTCTTCTCAATCACGTGAGAGCTCGATTCAAACAACTTTACCCTTACCTGATGAGGGTTTATCCTCCTTGCCACTAACTGAAGTTATTGTGGTCATTTCCAATACTTCCTCCAAGAACGGCAAGGACCCACCTCCATTGGATACACCAAAAGCTGCAACTCCTGATCCCAGGTCCTCTGGGTCAGGATCGCAGTCATCGGTTGTCCCACCCTCACAGGAAAAAGAAAATTTGTATATTTCTTCAAGACAACGGAAATTAGCAAAGTTGCGTGAAAAGGGTAAAAAGGGTTCACTGGACCCTATTGTCCACTTCACAAAATATGGGGTTGATCTGATGAACGGTATTACCGTAGAGGGGGTCAGTAATGACCCAATCGGCGGTAACCGGATCCCAATAAATTATCCCTGACAATGTATAATTCCATTATTCAATGGAATTGTCGTGGTTTAAAACCAAATTTTAATGAAGTACAACTTTTAATTCAAAAGTATAATCCTTTAGCTATTTGTTTACAGGAAACTTTTTTGAGGAATTCTGACACATTGTCTTTTAGATAATTTGTTGGTTATCATCACCACGCTGTTGGTGATGGTAGAGCTCATGGGGGTGTTTCCATTATTCTTAATGGAGACATTCCTCAGAGTAAAGTCACTCTCAACTCGCCTTTACAGGCAGTTGCAGTCCGGGTGACTTTGCATATTCCTATAACAATCTGCTCTGTATATCTTCCACCAAGTTTACATCTTAATCCCAGAGATCTTGATGACCTTGTTGCACAACTCCCTCTCCCGTTTATAATTACGGGAGATTTCAATGGTCACCATTCACTCTGGGGTAGTCCAGATGATAACAACAGAGGTAAACAAATAGCGGACTTCATTAATCTTAATAATTTGTGTTTATTAAATGATGACTCGCCTACTTATCTACATCCTGCCACAGCTTCTTTTTCTTCTCTTGATCTCACCATTTGCTCTCCGGTCCTGTTTCAGGATTTTACATGGAGAGTAAATGAAGATCTATGTGGCAGTGACCACTTTCCAATCTTGATTGAAAATAATGGTCCCTCTCCGGTCGAAAGACATCAGAGGTGGAAGTTGCATAAGGCTGATTGGGCTCTGTTTGAATCTTTGTGTCTCTTCTCTTTTGATGCAAAAGAGTCAGAAGATGCAGATGAGCCCATGGCCTTATTCACTTCTATTCTTCAAGATGTAGCTGAGCAGGCGATTCCAAAAACCACGACTGAACCAAAACGTTTCAATAAACCATGGTTTAATAATGATTGCAAATCCGCTCTTAAAGAGCGTGATCGTATCCTTAGACGACTAAAGAATCATCCTTCCATGGAGAATATTGCAGCATACCAAATGGTCCGGGCGAAGGCCCGTAGAACCATACGCCAAGCAAAGAAGTCTTCATGGCAAGGTTACGTCTCTAGGATCAATTCCCGTACCACTTCCAAATCGGTATGGGATAGGATTCGTTGGATTAAAGGTAAAAGTAGTGCATTATCAGTTAACCATCTCAATGTTGATAATACCACCTTAACAACATTTCCTGATATTGCTAATTCTCTGGCCAGTACATTTTCATACAATTCATCGTCCAATTTCTCCTCTGGTGCCTTTCGAGGCATTAAACAACAACAGGAGAAAAGGCGACTTAATTTCAAGTCCCGCAATGATGAATGCTATAATGACACATTTTCCATTGCAGAGCTTCGGGATTCGCTAAAGCGAGCTCGAGATATTGCAACTGGTCCAGATGAAATACACTACCAAATTCTAAAACATTTACCCTTTTCCACTCTCTTAATTTTATTGGATCTTTTCAACCGGATTTGGGTTGATGGGAATTTTCCTCCTTCGTGGCACGAAGCCACAATAATTCCCATCCCTAAACCGGGAAAAGATCATACGAACCCTACAAATTATCGTCCAATCGCTTTAACTAGCTGTATTTGCAAAACCATGGAGAGATTGATCAATCGAAGGCTTGTTTGGTACCTTGAGTCCAACAACCTCATTACAGACCTCCAATGTGGATTTCGGTCCCAAAGGGCACTCTTGATCATCTCGTTCGATTTGAAACGTTCGTCAGGGACGCTTTCATCCAGAAGCAACATTTAGTTGCAATATTTTTCGATCTGGAGAAAGCATATGATACCACGTGGAAACATGGTATCATGCGCGACCTCCATAACCTCGGCCTACGAGGTCGCTTACCTATCTTTATAAAAAAAAATTCCTGGAAGATAGGTCATTTAAGGTACGACTGAGATCAATCTTCTGTTCCCCAGGGAAGTATTTTGTCTCCAACCCTTTTTGCCATAATGATTAACAAGATCCCGGCGTGCCTTAAACCAGGTACAAACGGGGCTCTCTATGTTGATGACTTTCAGATGTGCTATGGTTCTACAGACATGCGGATAATCGAACGTAAGTTGCAGCTTTGTTTGAATTCACTTCAACAATGGGCAACCGAAAATGGATTTCGTTTTTCGAAATCCAAGACTGTCTGCATGCATTTCTGTCAGAAACGAGGTTTACATCCAGATCCAGAACTGTTCTTGGATGGCGATCGCCTTCCAGTTGTGGATGAAACCAAATTTCTGGGGCTGATATTTGATAAGAAATTATCATTTATCCCCCACATTAAAAGCCTTAAAAAGAAATGTCTGAAAGCCCTCAACATATTGAGAGTCCTATCAAAAACTGACTGGGGAGCAGACCGTAAGGTCTTGCTCCGATTATATCGAGCATTAATAAGATCTAAACTCGACTATGGGTGTATTGTGTATGGGTCTGCCCGCGAGTCTTATCTCAAAGAGCTCGACACCATACACAACCAGGGACTTAGAATCAGCTTATGAGCGTTTCGTACATCTCCAGTGGACGGTTTATACGTCGAGGCGCATGAGCCCTCATTGCACAACAGACGTGATAAACTGGCCCTGCAGTATGCTACGAAAATTGCATCACTTCCAAACCATATTTCATTTAACACCATATTTAGACCTCTTCACGAACATTTGTATCTTGTGAGGACTAAAGTCATTCCATCTTTCGGTATTCGCATACAACCCCTTTTGTCGGAGGCTGGTATCAGCCTGGACGGTATTGCGAATACCCCTTTCTTTGAGACTCCACCGTGGGCTGTATCTCCCCCAAAGATTGATTTCGATCTTACTAAACATAAAAAGAGAGATACAAGTTCGACGGTTTTCCAATCTCTCTTCAGAGAGCTAAGGTCTAAATATGGTGATTATATTCCCATTTATACAGATGGTTCGAAAGATGGTGATCGGGTAGCTTCGGCTACCGTGACACCATCCGAGACCATCTCTGTCCGCCTCCCACCCGCTGCTTCCATCTGTACAGCTGAACTCCAGGCCATTCTCAAAGCTTTGGAGTTCATTCAATCATCATCTGATTTAAAATATATAATTTTTACTGATTCTTTGTCCTCATTACAAGCAATAAATAACAAACAGCTTGATCACCCATTAGTAGCAGACATTTATCGTCTGCTACTATCATATGAGTTGAGCAGCAAGGACATTGTCATTTGTTGGCTCCCCAGTCATACTGATATAAAAGGGAATGATCAAGCAGATTTGGCTGCCAAGTCTGCTTTAGATCTTCCCATATCCAAATTTTTATTGCCATATAATGATTTTAAATCATCAATAAATTTGTATATATATGGCCGCTGGCAACGATCTTGGAATCATGCAGACACAAACAAACTTCATCACATTAAGCCTCTCTTAGGAGACTGGCCCAACTCCTATAGATCTAATAGGAAAGATGAAGTTGTTTTGTGTCGCTCTCGCATTGGTCATACTTTTTTAACACATATTTTCATTTTAAAGCGAGAGCCGCAACCAGAATGTGAACATTGTCATGTTCCGTTGACAGTGAAGCACATTCTGATTGAGTGCAAGCATCTTAAAGATGTTAGATCCAAATACTTTCGTTGTCAGTCACTACAGAATTTATTTGCCCAACCGGGTCTATATGATAACGCATTAGACTTTTTAAAAGAGACTAATTTTTATAGAAAATTTTAATTTGTACATACATGTTTTGTCATGTTTTATTTTTTAAATATTAATATACATAAACTATGTTATTTAATTTTAATGATGCCAACTGTGATACTTGTTTTTATTTGTGTATATTAATTCATTATTGTGATTACATTTAGTTTGTCTCGTATTTTCATCATATGTTTGGCGCCATATAGCCCGGTTGGAGCTCACGTGCCATAAAACCACATTTCATTTCATAAGTAAAAAAAATAATTTTAAACATTCAGAAAAACTGCCGAAAAGATCCGTCTTAATACAAATCTACAATTATGTCTAGTCGACGCCTACTCGGTGATAAATAAAACTACCCTTATAAATGATTTACATATATTAAAATAATTTTGATATAATGAGCAACAACTGGGACTTGGCTGAGCTTGGGCGGTGGGAAATACCCTTATAAATGATTACGTACATTAAAATGATTGTGATATAATGTGCGATAACTGGGACTTGGCTGAGTTCGGGAGGTGATTCTTCAACAATGTTTGCCCTTTTACCATATAGTTACTCTGTGCTATACTCTTGAAGATTCTTGCGTACAGTAGACCTTGCCCTTTCATTTAGATCGTCATTAAATGTTAGTTTCTAGTCGTTGGAATATATCGTATATATTGTCGATCCCATATTCGTGATTATATTCTAGATCTAGTCATTGCAAGCGAAAATAAATTCTTGCATACAAATATCATTGTCCATGATAAGCTGATATCATTATTGTATCCGTTGATCTCAAATCATTACCCATTCGCTAAAATATGTTTCTGAAGTTGGAAAACAAAGAGATACACCGAAACATTAATTGATAATATCTTCGTTGAATTTGGAGGGGAAATTTATCAGCAAGTGGTAGGTATCCCCATGTTAACTTTCCATTTATTGATAGTAATATTCCAATATCACAAGCTTATGGAGTATTTGTGTCTCAGCTAATTCGTTACGCGAGAGCCTGTTCATTCTATTCTGATTATTTAAGTAGATCTAGGCATTTGTCATCTAAGCTTCAACTACAGGGATACTTGCAAACTAAAACCTTTAACAAGTTTTATGGCCGTCATATTGACTTGATTGTTAAATATAACATGTCTCTTTCGACTATTATTCTAGACATATTTAATTGACGGGTACACTATATCCCTTATAGGGGGATCACGGTGGCTAAGTGGATAAGGCGCTGGTTCGCTAACCTGGAGGTCGGGTGTTCGATCCCTGCATTGGCCGAGAAAGTTCATCTCGATTTTCCGACGTGATTTCCCCTTGTCAGTGATGCAATAGGAGGGCCTGACAAGGACAGCTGCCTAGTCGATCGGATGAGACGAAAACCCGAGGTCCCGTGTTCGCATTGGAGTGCACGTAAAAGATCCCTTGGCAGTTGGAATTCGATATTAGAGTAGGCCGTAGCGCCGCTGCCCCGGCAAAATTTCCCTCATAGCACACTGTATGGCGTATGACCGTCTTCAATTAGCTCAGGTTAAGTGCATAACAGTAGGACGTTAAACCCCATTTCATTCATTCATTCATATCTCTTATAATGTAGGTCTACTGCGTTGTTAACACTGTTCATCACGTGCATTTTGCATACCGATAGTTCATTGGCCAATCACGCTATTTTACCGAGATTTCGCCTAATAGATTGGATGCAGCTATGGCGGGTGTGGCATGCCAGCAGGGTAAGCTTACTCTTCCGGACACCTGTTACCACTGTTTGCCGTTACTTGGAATTCCAATTGACCAAGACCTTAATTGGGAAGCACAGATAGGAGATATGTCTTACAAACACTTGCATCAAAACTTTTCCTCCTAAATAGGATAAAAGATTGTTTACCTTACGGATAAAGATTTTTGTTCTATAATAGTTAGTGTTACATACTACCAATATTTTATTTATGCTCCATTATTTGGGGGAATGCTACCAACAGTAGATTGGTGCACCAATTCAAACTTTTTTACTAAACTCGATTGGCTTACCCGGACACAGGGTATTTTTTATAATAAAACTGTCTTATCATTCAAAATTATTACATTTAATACTCCACTTAATCTAATCTTATTGAAAAATCTCTTGTTTCAGAAACTGATATCTTGCTCAGTTCACTATTAAATCTGTTTTCCTACAAAAATGCAAAACGGAATCCATGAAACGTACGTTTCATTATTCTGCATGTCTTTTATGGAACAATCTGCCTTATGATATAAAGATGTGTAATATGGTGAACATTTTAAGATTAAAATTGAAAACTCATTTTTATTGAGCACTGGTATTCAACTGATGACATACTTATTATTTGTCTACCTTATTTTGTGTGTAATTATAGTGTTCTTCCTATATTCTATTTATATAATGCATGTTTTGTAGTTTAGGAGTGAGAGAGAGAAATGGGGTTTAATTCCTATATTCTACTTGTATAGTGTTCTTCCTATATTCTACTATGTTTTGTAAGTTTAGGAGTGACTTCCCAAAGTTCTCTGGAATATTAGTGGGGGTTTTTTTTGCAAACTAAATAAGATGCCTCATTAAAAATTTTTTTTTATTATTATTACTATTATTATTATAATATCGAAACGAACCGAAATCTTTGAGATATTTATAACCTATATTTCAAGTTATGGTCTGTAGTGTGCCCACAAAAAAAATGTGAACGGACAGACGTCCGGATGGAAATAGCTAATTTTTCAGATAAGTGTCAATAATTGGCAAAACTGTTAATTAGTTTACATAAATAATAGTCAATTTTATAAATAATAGACGAACGTACATTCTCCTAACTTGGTTTAAAACATCAAAGGGTGGCGACATATCTGAGTTTATTGTATTTTAATGTTCTTATTTACATTTTGATCCCACCATCCTTCTTTTTATTAACGATATTCGAAATCATATATAAAATTTGCTCAATGAATTTATTGTATGTTAATGTATCGGTAACATTTTGATCAAACTCTGCTTCCTTATTTTAATGATATTCCAAATCGCACATCAGATTTATTGAGTTATATTCACGTATCTTAATGTTTATTTTATATAATGGTGACACCTGGCTTCCTGGTTACTACAATATTCGAAATTAATATGCATATAACATCAAATACATTTATTGACTTTTATCATCAAAGACTTGTCAACGTGTTGTTATTGTAGACGTTTTTTTCATCATTATTTGATTTTAGTTAAAGTAGCAATTGTTGACCAATGTCCGAATTGATATCTCACTCGATGTCAGTGTAAAACTCATAAGTAAAAAAAATAATTTTAAACATTCAGAAAAACTGCCGAAAAGATCCGTCTTAATACAAATCTACAATTATGTCTAGTCGACGCCTACTCGGTGATAAATAAAACTACCCTTATAAATGATTTACATATATTAAAATAATTTTGATATAATGAGCAACAACTGGGACTTGGCTGAGCTTGGGCGGTGGGAAATACCCTTATAAATGATTACGTACATTAAAATGATTTTGATATAATGTGCGATAACTGGGACTTGGCTGAGTTCGGGAGGTGATTCTTCAACAATGTCTGCCCTTTTACCATATAGTTACTCTGTGCTATACTCTTGAAGATTCTTGTGTACAGTAGACCTTGCCCTTTCATTTAAATCGTCATTAAATGTTAGTCGTTGGAATATATCGTATATATTGTCGATCCCATATTCGTGATTATATTCTAGATCTAGTCATTACAAGCGAAAATAAATTCTTGCATACAAATATCAATGTCCATGATAAGCTGATTTCATTATTGTATCCGTTGATCTCAAATCATTACCCATTCGCTAAAATATGTTTCTGAAGATGGAAAACAAAGAGATACACCGAAACATTAATTGATAATATCTTCGTTGAATTTGGAGGGGAAATTTATCAGCAAGTGGTAGGTATCCCCATGTTAACTTTCCATTTATTGATAGTAATATTCCAATATCACCAGCTTATGGAGTATTTGTGTCTCAGCTAATTCGTTACGCGAGAGCCTGTTCATTCTATTCTGATTTTTTAAGTAGATCGAGGCATTTGTCATCTAAGCTTCAACTACAGGGATACTTGTAAACTAAACTTATTAAAACCTTTAAAAAGTTTTATGGCCGTCATATTGACTTGATTGTTAAATATAACATGTCTCTTTCGACTATTATTCTAGACATATTTAATTGACGGGCACACTAAGTGGATAAGGCGCTGGTTCGCTAACCTGGAGGTCGGGTGTTCGATCCCTGCATTGGCCGAGAAAGTTCATCTCGATTTTCCGACGTGATTTCCCCTTGTCAATGATGCAATAGGAGGGCCTAACAAGGACAGCTGCCTAGTCGTTCGGATGAGACGAAAACCCGAGGTCCCGTGTTCGCATTGGAGTGCACGTAAAAGATCCCTTGGCAGTTGGAATTCGATATAAGAGTAGGCCGTAGCGCCGCTGCCCCGGCAAAATTTCCCTCATAGTACACTGTATGGCGTATGACCGTCTTCAATTAGCTCAGGTTAAGTGCATAACAGTAGGACGTTAAACCCCATTTCATTCATTCATTCATATCTCTTATAATATATGTCTACTGCGTTGTTAACACTGTTCATCACGTGCATTTTGCATACCGATAGTTCATTGGCCAATCACGCTATTTTACCGAGATTTCGCCTAATAGATTGGATGCAGCTATGGCGGGTGTAGCATGCCAGCAGGGTAAGCTTACTCTTCCGGACACCTGTTACCACTGTTTGCCGTGTATTTTGTGCACTGTGAACAGTCCATATGCTGATTACACTATTTTAATTGATTACACTTTTTTGCCTATACCGTTTGTTTTCGGAACACAACCGGTGTAGGCTGTCATTTATAGTTTAATAGTTTTGATGCAGCTATGGCGGATGTGGCATGCCAGCAGGGTAAGCTTACTCTTTCGGACCCCTGTTACCACTGTTTATCGTGTATTTTGTCCTCGGTGAACAGTCCATATGCTGATTACACTATTTTGCAAGATTACACTATTTTGAAAGATTACACAATTTTGCCTATACCGTTTTTTATGACTTTGAATTTTGTCTAATTGTTTGGATTGTTCGTACTTGGTTTTATTTCATTCAAAATTATTATCATTTTTTTAAAATGACATGAAATAAATGGGTTTTAACTTACTACTGTCCTATCCCGACTGGGCTAATGAAGAGGGAAATACGCCATACACTTTGTTATGAGGGAGATTTTTACCGGTCAGCGGATCTACGACCTTAGAATTCCAACAGTCAAGGATTTTCTTTCACACCAATCTTGGTTTTTCGTACAATCCAGACAACTACGAACCCCACACCACTGAAAATGGGGAGGGGATCACGCCGGAAAATCTCGATGAACATTCTCGACCACACAGGCATCAAACACGGAAAACTGCAGTTTAGCGAGTCATCGTCCTACTCACGTGAAGTCAAATATATGATTGTGTGTGCATTTTTCAAAAAATTTAGAACTTAACAATGAGACCGGTCGGAATTACTGCCTTTTTGTGGAGAGCCAAAACGTTTGCATGTTTCCAGGTTTGGGGAAAAGTTCGGGTATTAGATGAAAAATTAATAGATGAATAAGAGAACGAAGTGGAATAGAAAATTCTTCAGCAACTGACTTAAAGTATTATCGGCACCAGAAGACTTTGATACATCAATAGAACTAATCGTATCTTTATCTTTCTTTATGTAATGTTAGTTCATTACTTAAGTTCTGGTTCTGACTAGGACAAGGTAGAGAGGGTGATTTGTATCGTTCAATCCAGTTTGGTTTACAAAAAAGGCATTCAACGCCTCTGCTTTATCGCGTAGTGTAAATGCTGTGTTGTTGTTGTTGTTGTTTTTGAGTGGTGGGATAGTGTGATGTAATGACCTATTTTTATTTAGAAACAAATTGACCACTTTCCACCAGGATTTAGATCCAAATAGTGTGACTGTATTACTTCATTCACGTTAAAATGACAAGACTGGTTTCAGCTTCTTTATTCTTCTTCTAACACCATGTTTCTCAACCTTTTCTCACCGCTCACCCCTAAATGAATTCTCAACCAACCCAATTACCCCCAGAGTTTTGAGGAGGTTACTGACCACGAGCGACGTTAGACGCGAAGCCTGTTGAGGAGGGTCGTGGTTGTTCTCTCTTTCCCTTTCCCCAAAATCTTTAAGAAATTGGAACCAGGAAACGTGATTTCCAGACATTTCAGACACTCTTCCAGGTTTTCAGAGGAACCGCGGATCATTGCACGGGCCTGCACCCCCTGACCGCATCGAAATTGAAAATGAAATGAATACGGATCTAAGTTGAGATTCAATAATCACCAAATTTATATTTTAATGAAAATACGTTGTTTCCAGTTCAGTGCGAAATTTGCTCCTGGTCATTGTCTCAAACGATTTTTTTTTCTCGGGACAGTGTTTGAGAGTGCTAATCGCATGTCATTTCGGATATTCAGCCTGTTTCGGTATTGAGTTTTTATCACAACCAGCGTTGAAAATCCAGATTCACAAAAGTATGTTGTAACGAACGGGCAGAAAACTGGAAATAGCCATCGAAAATGTTGACAACTTAAATCTTGAAATGCAACTTCATCTCTCATAGGACTCCACAACCTTTATATGACTATTTTTGAAGTTAATGGGTGTGGGGTCATTTACCCCCTGGACGTGAGTCATCCCCGTCTTGGGGGTTAATTTACCCCAGGTTGATCAACGCGGTTCTAGCATATTATGTATAAACATCGTAATGTTAACGACACCCAGAAATCGGTTGCATTACATGGCCGTTGTCCGGTTTTAACTTCAGACCTGCGACTGACTATGTCGTTTCCATTCTGGGGTTCTAAACCATCAAAGACAAACGATCTTATTAGGCACCTAATTAACATTCGATATGGTGTATCAGACAAAGGATGTTAGATAAGACATGCAACTAACAAGTTAAAGTTACATGATGATATACGGAATGGTACCAATATCTGCAAGGGTCGAACAGGTTGATTTGATATTAAAATCACCTTTACATGTCAAGATTGCAGAGAGCATAACATCTATCATATTGTAACAATAGTTATGACTACAATTTCTTATCAAACAAATCTAATCATTTCTTATTTTCCAAAATGCATTCTAATGCTCTGTTGAATCCGATTTTCTTTGCTTTTCTGTGAATTTTGTTCTTCACTTTACTCAATTTATTTTTTCATCCAGGGTTTTTCTCGAGGTCTAATAGTCGCATTGTTCTATATCAATTTTGCATCGTCCCATATTAGTGGTTTATAGCTGTATTTAGGCTGGAAGTGAAATGAAAGTTGACAGTAAACAGGGCAGTGATCGCTACAAAAATTATCCAACAACAGGTTATCTTAACAAAATTAAGGCAATCAGTTAACATTAGATGAAATAATCAATTTCTATCGCGCTCGTTAATGTAGTTGGTGAGTAAATTCATCGTTTTAGTTTGAAAACGTTGACTAGTTCGTGAATAAATCAATATTAAAATCAAATAAAGTCAAACCAATAGAATTTAAAATATAATTATTTAACTGAGAAGAACTACTGCATGAGAGGCCTATAAAATGTGCCTAATGAACCTTTTTTGTTTTTAGTGTGCATTTCTATCCAAATACACTCCGTGTCGTCAACTTCCAAGTCACAGTGTCTCTTATATTTCAAAGGGGGTTTGAAAGGCCTAGTGGTCTAGAGTGCCGCGCTTCGACCTCTATCTGACCGGTCACTTCTGGCTTGCGGCTGTGGTTTTGAGCCCAAGTGTAAGAGTATGTGACATGGAGGTAGGGGCACCTTCTCAACCTCATGGGTTTCCTCCGGGCACTCCGGTTTCCTCCCACTGCTATAGACCCCTACGCGCAAGCGAATTATTGAAATAAAAAAAATGAAAACCATACGTTAGTCCCAAAATGACCTAGTTTGTGTCGAGTGTACGTTAAACCCCATCTCTCTCTCGTACTCCCAAACTACAAAACATATACCTTTATATAAATAGAATATAGGAAGAACACTATAATTACACACAGAATAAGATAGAATGCAGTTGCAAGTTAAAAATAATAAGTATGTCATCAATACAAATAAGTTTCGGTGGTACTTTTTACCGCCGACCACCGCCGACTACCGCCGATCACCGCCGACTACCGCCGATCACCGCCGACTACCGCCGACCAAATGCTTTTTACCGCCGACTACCGCCGATCAAATGCTTTTTACCGCCGACCGCATTGTAATAACTTTCGACCGTAATAATATAATTACCGCCGACAAGTGCCGGATGTAAGGGGGTAAAGTGGGACATAAGGGGAAGAGTATACAGTTTCAAATACTCAAATTGTCAACGTATTCCTCGGTTTGGACGATGATGGATGCAGCTGATGTTATAAAAGGACCAATTCATTCTGTACCCCCCCCCCCCAGTTAATGGTATTTCAGAACCATCTTATAAAATCTTAGATTTGACATTCAATTCGGAACTATCAAATTCAATTGGCGCCCCGTCTTCAATTCGCTACTGGTTATCAAACCATTTCGTGCTACTTAAACCAATTCTTCCAGCAGAAAATATTAGTTTTGACCCTAAGCTATACAGGTCAACAATATCAGCAGACTCCTCCATAAATATCTCCAAACCCCTTCCACATCTCTCCCTTTCATCTTTTATAAGGCGATTATAGAAAAAGAATACGTGTTTATGGAAAGCCCCCCCCCCCACAAGGTGACAAGTCTATTTATATATTTATAAGTTTTTAATACATCTAATACATAATACAAAATATCGAAGGCATTTCACATTTTGTTCACAATCAATAAATTAAATACTTTATCTTCGCGTTGCACGAACGCTTCGTGCACGTTTTATTTGATGCGATTTTTGGTCGATAATTTTGCTTTTTTCACTACACTGATTTTTTTTTTGATTTTTTGAGCATATCATTTCATTCTCTTCCCTTTTTAAGAAAACTTTAAAAACATGTCTTTTTGTTCTTCAACGCCACTTCTGTTCCGAGACTGAATATGCCTTGAATCTGCCACAGAGTTCGTATTCTTTGGGAAAATACAGGGATGATTTTAAATTAATGAACTGATAATTAATAATTGGTATGATTTATAATATCCTTTGTAAAATTCTATATTTAATATATTAAAGTATTTGATCCTCAGTAAATGAACACGATCGTCGGTGGTATTAAAATGTTATTTATTTATAACCAGTAGCTGAAACAATCTTGATGTATTTGCCCTTCAATATATTTGGGTGGCGGTAATTACACGTACTTTTGCCTTCCATATTCTTTAAAATACATATGAATGTTTTTCGACAGTTGTATGTATTCTTTTTTTTATAAAAAAAAAACAAACAATAAAAAAGTCGGCGGTAACAAGAAGCATCAAGCAAGTCATTACAATGCGGTCGGCGGAAAAAAGTATTTGGTCGGCGGTAATTACAGGACGGTCGGCGGTAAAAAGCATTTGGTCGGCGGTAGTCGGCGGTAAAAAGCATTTGGTCGGCGGTAGTCGGCGGTAAAAAGTACCACCCAATAAGTTTTCAGTTTAATCTTAAAATGTTCACCATATTACACATCTTTATATCAAAAGACAGATTGTTCCATAAAAAAAACATGCAGAATAAGATATCCGTTTAGGAAAGAAGAAATTTTTCAATAAAATAGAAATTTAGATAAAGTGGAATATTAAATGTTATAATTTTGAATGATAAGACAATTTTATAGTTTTCGTAATTTGCCATTCATTTTAGTTATTTGCCATTCGTTTTTTAACATCGATATGCTCTGTCATGTCACGATGTCTGGTCGAGGGATAATGCTACTTTACTAGTTAAACCTAGACCAACATAATGAACATACATCATTTTGGTTAGAGTAAAAATGCGAAAATAATGATGTTACCCGTTGTCGGCTGAAACCGGTCGACCAAACAAGAATTGATTGTTCCAGAAAAAAAGTCACTGTGTATTAAACTGATTTTAAATGTTCTAAACTTTATGCCGAATGTTTATCCCTTAGTCAATTCAAAGAAATTATAATTCCCGATAAAATAATGATCGATATTAAAAATCGTCGCAAAAGAGTCTCTCCACAAAATGATGTTTAAATACATTCTAAACCAAGTACAAATTTGCTGTATTCGATTTAAATAAATGGAAAATTAGTTTCTTACGTAAACAACATCGGATTCAGGGCACATTATGTATGTATCCCATAAAATATTATATGTATATTCTTTTTTACTTTGCCTTACAAGTCTCCCCGAAAAACTATGTCGGTAGTATTGTAAATATATTATATGTTTGACAACAAAACACATATACTGTTAAAAAGAAAGTAGGGGATATTTGATTTTGGGGGCATAATACTAAAATATGCAAATGACTACGAAAAAAGTCACTATAGAACCTAACAGAAGAAACATTTCCAGTTACATGTGACGCCCAAACGCACCAAAAGCTACCGCATGGAATGCAGGTGATGCTTGGGATCATCATGGGGGTCCAACCCAAGATTTGAACGACTCTGACTTTGAATGTTACAGTAATTGTGGCATTGAATTCCAGGGTGGAAACATCAGTTTAATTGTTTTAGTGACCAGAAAGCAAATTTTGATATGCGTCGGCTTGCCCAAAATAGTACTGCAATATGGTGAGTCAATACAAGAAAATTGTGCACTTTTGGGGAAAAGCGTGAAAATTGGCACAAAGGTAGCTTTTTACATGCTTATTAACTTGTGGGTAAGGGCCAATTGAGTTTCTGTCTGTAAATCAAATATGGCCGCCAAATTCAAAATGACTACCATTATTACAGTAATTTTGTCTAATGTAAGAGCTTATTACCTGTGGGGGATCACGGTGGCTAAGTGGATAAGGCGCTGGTTCGCTAGCCTGGAGGTTGAGTGTTCGATCCCTGCATTGGCCGAGAAAGTTCATCTCGATTTTCCGGCGTGATTTCCCCTTGTCAGTGATGTAGAAGGAGGGCCTGACAAGGACAGCTGCCTAGTCGTTCGGATGGGACGAAAAACCGAGGTCCCGTGTACAAATTGGAGTGCACGTAAAATATCCCTTGGCAGTTGGAATTCGATATAAGAGTAGGCCATAGCGCCGCTGCCCGGGCAAAATTTCCCTCATTGCACACTTTGGCGTATGCCCGTCTTCAATTAGCCCAGGTACGGTGCTTAAGCGTAGGACGTTAAACCCCATTTCATTCATTCATTCATTATTACCTGTGATGTGCTTAGAATTGACCAAATATACATATAAATGCAGGATCTGGCATATCTGACCAAATTCAAGTAACCAGGGTACTCTAGAATCCAATATGGCCGCCAAATTCAAAATGGCCACCATTATTACAGTAATATTGTTTTTAGCAAGAGCTTATTATCAGTAGTGTCCTTACAATTAACAAAATATACATTTTCATGCAGGATATGACATACCTGACCATATTGAAGTAAACAGGATATTCTAAGATCCAATATGGCCGCCAAATTCAAAATGGCCACCGTTATTACAGTAATTATGATGTTCATTACGTATGATGTGCTTACAATTGACTAAATATACATCTAAATGTAGGATCGACATGTCTTTTTAAGTTCAAGTAAACAAGGTATGTTCTAAAATCCAACATGGCCTCCAAATTAAAAATGGCCGCCATTATTACAGTAATTTGGCTTATTGTAAGGGCTTATTAGATCAAATCGAACTAAACAGGGGATTCAAAATCCAACATGGCTTTCGAATCAAAAATGTTCACCGGGTACCATAAACGAGTCCCTTTCATGTAAATCTACTGGCCACAAACTTTATTTTTGCTGTGGATTCTTATGTTTAAACTAGCTTAATCAGAAAATTAATTCTAATTCAATATGCTCATTTAATTTAAAATGACAGACGTTGTTGCAGATTAGTACCCTGATCAATAATACTCAGTCTTAACTAGAAAAATAATACAGAGGTTGCGGAATCCAGTACGGCAGGATTTTCATACGGGATGCGGCATGTTTTCATTGTGATTCAATGAACTATGGGTCACAGTTCTGAATCACTATGAAAACATGCTGTATCCCGTATGAAAATGCCTGCCGTACGGGATTCCGCAACCTCTCTAATATCATATACAGTTCCAAGTTACTGTTGCTTCTCACCTCATTTGGTATGTGTCATTCAAATGTCGAAAGGCCAAAATAAGTGAAGTCACACTACCAAATGAATGCCCTTCTGGCTCTAAGAGGGGCGTTCACAATCCCCATGGCATTTGCAGTACGTTGTACATGCAACCCCTGCCTTGACACATTTGCATCGACCACGGCATGCTTTATCTACATTGCAGCCACATTTGATTAGCTCCTGGCAGGATTTACAAGCCTCAGGTAGAGTTGTCCATAGAGGCTCCCACATGCCTGAAGTTCCTTTTCTCCATCCCCAATCTGATGGGTCTGGCAACTCCGGGGTCCGTAGCAAGGCTTGGCCCCATACATAGGCAGCCTGAAATACAGCTCTTTTCGCATGCTGAAAAAGTGCTGCTGAGGTTGGTGGGATTAGCTCAATTGCCCTTCCCTTATGAGTAAAAAGTTCTTGGCGGGCTTCATCAACACTTTTACAAAAACTTGTCCTGTCATACATGAGGATAACAAATCTCTCAATTGTTGACATATGATTATGTAACTCTTCTACTGATGGTGGAGCTCTACTAAGATCTGCAAAGGATTCTTCAGCATCCTTGTATACTTTGCTTGTTTGCCAGGCAGTTTTCTTTCCTCAATTAAGAAAGAAAGAAGTCTGATCATAACCGGTGAAGGCGTGGAACATTAGAAGAGACATTGATTTCTGTGGACCTAATGTCTTGGAAATGGTGTGAACTGGAATTAATCTGCAATTCTTACCAGTACCAAATGACACCCAAAGTTCGGTCACATTGATCTGGTTGAACAATGCTGTAGATAGGACAACTACATCTGTGTCAACAGTTCGCAGCATAATTCGCTTGCAACCAGTAGAGGAGGCGTCAGCTGCATGTAGCAAAAGCCTAGTATCGGCTTCCTCATGTGTACAAGGCGACACGTGTCTTCCAATGGGGAATTTAGTATGGTCAGTTTGCCCAAGGTTGAGACAACTTTGCCATCAGTGTGGATTTGTATGCACTGTTGAGGCACAAGATCAGAAAAGGATGGAAGTAGAAATGCAAGAATTAGAAAGTGAAAAGAAACAGAGACAGAATTGGAAAATCACAGTTGGAGAAGCATATGAACGTGTTAAAAGTATTTACACACATCATTTTCTTTACTCTGGAGATCATATAACACTTTGCAGCCATTTTGAGTGTGGCAACCTTATTTGGCAGCCATCTTGATTTCAGAAACACCTTTAACAGATAAAAAGCATTCACCTAAATTTATATTCAGATGATTTTGGTATTGACTTTTGATTAAAACTACAGGACGATATTACTCACTATCATTTAAACATTTTTATGGAATCGGCGGCCATTTTGAATTCGGCAGCCATCTTGAATCACCAAATGATATTGTAAACATCAAAACATTCATCAGTATGCAATTCAAGATGATTCTGAGATAACATAAAGCAATATATAGGTACCGTAAACCAATATCATCAATCTCCTCAACATTTTAAAGCATAATTAGTGGTCATTTTGAAAATGGCGGCCATTTTGAAAAATAGTGGGAAATAATTTTGGCCCTTACCCCACGATTGATCAGTATAGTCTAAAGTATGTTTGTGCCAAATTTCATGCTTTTCCCCAAATTTGCACAATGGTTTCACCATATTGCAGTACTAAAATGAAAGGTTACGTGCCCTTGGCATGCTACAGATCGGCACAACACAGGCGGTTGTGGCGCGGACGATGAATGTTTCCCAGTCTGTCATAAGCAGGCTATGGTCCAGATACCGTGATACACAATCTGTACAGGACAGACCACGCTTAGGTCGACAACTCATGCCCAGGATCGATTTATCCGTACCTTGGCCTTGAGAAATCGTGTCATCACAGCAAATCAGATCAGCTCTCTTCAAACAGACACTGGTGTGAGAGTGAGTGGCCAGACGATTCGGAATCGACTGCATGGGGGTCACCTTCGCGCCTGACGCCTCGCGTGATTCCTTGTTTGGGAGATCATCACATTCAGACAACACGTCGTTGATGTAAGGATCGTCAACACTGGGATAATCGACGCTGGAGCAATGTGATGTTTTCAGATGAGTCAAGGTTTACTGTTGATTTTTTGGACAGACGTAGGAGGGTGTGGCGTCGTCGAACCGAGCGCTTCCAAGACGTAAACGTCATCAGACATGATCGATTCGGGGAAGAACGGCTTTACATGTTGTTGCAGGGCGTATTACAGGCCAGTACTACCGGGACAACATCTTGACAGTCCATGTTCTGCCGTTCTCACGACGTCATGGCCGCCGTTTCATCTTCCAGGATGACAACGCAAGATGTCACAGGGCCCAGGATCGTTACAGGTTACCTCCAACAACAGAACATCACCACATTACCTTGGCCAGCACGTCAACGTCAACAACGTCCTGCCAATGTCCAAGAACTTGCTGCTGCGTTGCAACAGGAATGGGACAATCTGGACCAAAATGACATTAGACGTCTCATTAGGAGTATGCCACGTCGGATCAATGCCGATGCTGTGGTAACTCTGCTGTTTGACCCCGGGTAATACTTTACCCTTATAATGGTCAGTCTGTGCCTTACTTAGTCTAACGATCATTTGGAATAAATCGATGAATGTGAATTTCATTTCATTTTGTCATTTGTTTCTTCGTCAGTCTCATAAGGTGACTTTAATAACACTTAAAAATCAAATATCCCCTACTTTTTTTTTTAAATAGTTAGTTTGGAAAGAAATACAGACTGCGGGTACGGTAGTAGATGAATACGCGAGGCGAATAAAACACTTGCTTTGAAATGAAATGTATAGGTATTTAAAAGAAATACACTTGTGGCAAATGCATTCGTTAGAAACGAAATATACCAATTGTAAATAAAATATATGGCGGTGAGGGGGGGGGGCATAAAAATAGGGGTCGAAAATAAAATAAAATATGCCGTTGTCATGGAAATATATAGTTACTCCTGGCGGGAAGATCAGGTAGAACAATTTTGATAAGCCCCTGCTGCTATCGCTAGTCCCGTCTTCAATTGGCCCAGGTTAGGTGCTTAAGCGTAGGACGTTAAACCCCATTTCATTCATTCATTCTGCTATCGCTAGACATGGATGAACTTTGATTAGTTTTGTATTTTATCTACAATGTGATCAACAAAGTGCAAATAAATCCGTCCTCAATGTGTCTGGATAAGCTAAGATACAAATTTTCATGGAATACATAACTTTTCTATGAATGCTACTTCGATCTACACAAAATGTCGGTTTCCCTGTTTATTTACGCTGTTTATTTACATTGCGAACTGTGAAGCTTCAAATAACAAATGCCAATTAAAAAGGGATTCTTGGTCTGTATTTTGAATAACAGCAGCAACAATCTACTCGAATGATCAGTGTCATAACTGATGTTATGCTTAGGATAATCAACTTATTTAATATTATTTAACATTGTTCAAAAAATCAGAAACTCTGGATCAGTGCCATAACTGATGTTAGATTGTATGGTGGGTTTGATTCCCTTTTAAGGTGTAGAAGTCAATATTCCAACATCAAATAGGGATTGTAGTTGGAAAGAAAAAAATCTATTGATGGCAAACGAGAAAATTTCCACGAATATTTACTTTTCACGTCCAAATTGTTATTTTTAGCGCAAATCACAAAATCTCGTTTAAAGGTAAATACTGAACAAAGAATTGAAAATACTTTGAGATGATATTTTACAACGTTTTTTTGTGTCAAACTGTCGCTCATAACCATCTCTTTCGATCTACCGGTGGGATTATTTTATCGATAAATCTTTTGAGGTTGTACTAACATAATTTCTAAGAGAACTCATCGTTTTGGGGCGTTTCCATGGATACCAAACAAACCACAGTCAATAGCCGAAATGTGACCATTGGATTTTTTTGGACTTGCGATTAGGATTGTTTATGCCAAATTTGATGAAAAGATATGCAGGGATTATCATCATTTTCGGCCAAATTTAGAACAAAGATGGCAAATAAAATTGGTATTTATTTGGAGATTTATATGTAGTTTATCACCTCAAACAACAACAACTTTCCAATAAGTAGTTCTAGGCTTAAAATGTTCATTTTAGATTGCCAAACTCTTCCAAGGGCACCAGGGGGTTGGGATTGCCTAGAGGTCTAGAGTGCCGCGCCCAACCCCTCCAAGTGCACCAAATGACCATAGAAAACATAATGATCATATGCATTACGTGAAAAGGGTCCTCATTCACCATACAAATACCCTTATCAAAACATTAAACCATAGGGAAAATGTGGACTCTTTAATTTTTTTTTTAGTTTTAACGCTCAGTAGAAATAAATCCGTGAAGTAGGCATAAATATGAACTATACACGCAATGGGCGAATAATGATGATGGTGCGTCGAAATCAATATAAGATATTCCTCTCCGCCAATAGTAATACTTGGCTCCTCCCAGTTGGTGTCGTGGCCAGATATCTTTCTCTTTACAATTTTGTTTAAAAGGGCGCGTAAAGAGAACACTCGTCAGTAGCGTTTGACTTCAAGGTACAATATGTATACTTCTTTAAGTCTGGTGTATCTTGCGGTGGCTCTTACCTTTTCTAGTTGTACGGCACACAGAAAAGGATGGTGGAACTCGCCGAGACGGCCCGATATTAGCCTAAGACGTTTACATTGTGATAAAGTTGAACAATTTGATCTCTGTAGCTGTTGTCCAGGTAAGTTTTTTCTATTTTCCACTTGATGACATTCAAGTCGACTCTAAATAAACTGTGGCTACTGAAATTGATACTCGGAAGTTGACCATTGACCGACCATATCATTCTTTTTATGGTGCCTACCACTAGTGAACGATAGCAGGTCGGGATAAAATAATTTAAATTAAATTGTCACTGCCCAGTCCCGAATCATAATTCCTATTTCCTCCTACTGGTAAATACAATCTATGTGGAAGCGAATAACAGAAGTTAAATTCAACCATATGTTAGTCCCGAAATGGCCATTTTTGTATAGAGTGGACGTCAAGCCCCATTACTCTCTTCTGTTTATGTCGTATATTTGTAAAATCCTGTGTTCATAAGTTAATAGAGTGCTGGTTGGCCAAATGGTTAACGAAGTATGGACGCCGGATCCAACCTCGTGGGTTTGTTGTCGGGTTATATCACCCCATGTAAATATGTTTAAGATGCTATATCACCCCCGTCAACATGTTTTATATGCTTTGCAAATCAATAAACTACAGAAGCTCCAAAATCGAGCAGCTCGGATCATCACTGATTCAAAACCAGGTTAACTAATTTATCCTGTGCTTAAACAGCTACACTGGCTCCCGGTTAGAGAAAGGATATTATTTAAGATAAATATAACGCACTGAATAATATTGACTCTCCTAAATATCTTCAATAAATTATTACACCCTTCACTCCCTCGCGTTCATTTCGCTCACAGAATGAGAACCTTCTTGTATGTCCCCCAGTAAAAACTAAAATTGGTGAGAGAACTTTCGCTTATAGTGGCCCAACATTATGGAATAAGCTATCAAAAAGGACTAAAGACTCTTAAAACATGACATCTTTAAAAAAATCTCTTAAGACTGAACTCTTTAAATCTGTTCACCCTTAATGTTTTGTTTAGGGTAATTTTACCAGTTCGGACATTTATTCTGTTAATTCCTTAAATGTGTTTAAATGTTTATTGTGTCCTAGTCATCTTTTAAATATATCTTAATGTAGATATCGCTCTTGAGCAACTAGTTTGTTGGATATTCAGCGCTTTATAAATAGATTATTATTATTATTTCAATTATTACTATTATGAAATAATAACCCCATGTAAACATGTTTAACTGTCCTGAGACATGCATCGATGGTTCAATCCCAGCACAGGGCAAGAACTTTATCGTTGTAAGTGAGAGGGATATTCGGTCTCCCGTCCGATCAAGCAGGTTTCCCCCGAGTTCTTCGGTTTCTTCCTGCAGTAATGATCGAAATCATTCACACAATCTGTGCCAAGTGTCAAATTGGAAACAAGCCTCAGGCTTAATTTGCTACTCTTGTAAAATGACGAGATTATTATTATAATTATTATTATTATTATTATAATCTCTAATGTGAATACCAGCCCACAAATAGTTCAATTCCGTTCAATACTTAAACAGACGCATTGTAAATATATTCTACATGGTGAACCAAATTGATGTGTCAGTTTTACATCCGGGCCCGTAGATTATCTAGCTTTGTTATTGTGGTTTTGTTTTCTTAGATAAATATTAAATAATGAGTCCAAGTACACATAGCCATGGATCACACTGTGATATTTCCCTTGTAATCATATGTAAATATTACCGTGTTTTACAGTAAATCCATGTGATGGCATAACATGTTTCAATGGAGGACAATGTGTAGATGGTAGTTGCGAATGTATATCGGGTTACAGTGGACCAACGTGCAACAGTAAGTATTGTTGTGATTTTGTTTTTACAGTCAACACTACTTTATCTGCTAGTGAATCATATGGTTTATGTAATGGTTGTTACTAATCTGTTATTAATCTCACCTGTGTACCACAATTAATCTTGTGACCCCTATTGGACAATAACACCCCTTCTAAGGTGTTTATATCCTATGTTTTTCAGTACCGGTAGATCCATGTGATGGCGTGGTTTGTTTAAATGGTGGACAATGTGTAGGTGAAGGTGTTTGTGATTGTGTATCTGGTTACAGTGGACCAACATGCAACAGTAAGTATTGTTGTGATTTTTGTATCTGGTTACAGTGGACCAACATGCAACAGTAAGTATTGTTGTGATTTTTTTGTCTTACAGTCAACACTACTTTATCTGCTAATGAATCATTAGTGATCTGTGGCCATTGTGACGTCAATATGCACGTCGCTGATTTATTACCTCCCGTGTAATGTGTTATTATTCTCACCTGTGTACCTCAACTAATCATATTGTTTTTTTATTCTAGTTAACCCCTGTGACCCCTCGCCTTGTATAAACGGTGGTACATGTAACCCAACCAACAACGGTTGCTTTTCCTGTATGTGTCCTGTAGGTTTTACCGGAATCATTTGTCACGGTAAGTTTGTGCATGGTTTCTTTCATGATGTAATCACAATATAGAGGCTTTATTGGAGAGGAGTCAACATAGGCCCAGCCTCATATTCCTGAAGCAACGGCCCGAGAAATCCCTCTCTGGCCATTGCTGGATTCGCTTCGGATTCTTGACATTTAAGTAAATGTGTCTATTCTTCTCGTTCAATCAAATCTACTACTTACGTACAGTAACATGACATTCCTTCGTTTAATCTTGGGTCTTCCTTAATATTTTGGACAAAGATTTAAGTTATTAAAAACGTTAAAGTCTGTTCGTTACCATACCGTAGTGTTTACTCTACGTCAATACCGATAGCCTCGTTTGTCACGCAATTAGTTTTGCTGCAATATCCTGCTATGCGCTGGTTAATATAGCATAAAAAAACCGTGCAGCCATGACGTAACATTACGTAAACACAGTTGTCCTAATTAAACGTCTTGTTTTAAAGGTAATACCTTTGTAACGAATTCAGTGATTGGTCAGTAATAGGACCACTGGCCAGTCATAATTAGTGACAATAATACCCACTCAGTCCAGCAGGGAGTAGTCAGATTAGCTCTAATCAAACGGAACACTGCGAGGAGGATGGCCCAGCTTGTTCTCCAATCCTATTTCAAATGAAATAAAATATTGTTTACAAAAAAAAAGAAGCTTTCTTGATATTAACTCAACTGAATATTATAATTTAATATGTGACTTCCATGATTGGACGCATCATAGAAATAGTTGTATTAGACGCGAGACTTAGGCGAGATTTGTTAAGTTGACATGCCAATTTTGTCGAGTGTATTCGTTTCCGGTCTGAAACCACCAGACTGGGTTTTTTTTAATTACGCTCCTGTCATACCAGAAAGAGCCATGATAAAAACTAAAAATTGAAAGCTGTTCCGGCAGGTCTAGTGGTATGAAACCACTCGCTATTATTATAAAATTTTGTCCGCTAAATAATATGCCTTTTTACTTCTTGTCGAAGGTAATCGGAACATATTAGATATGACACCATAACAAATTTATTACCTAATCGATTGGTGATTGCAAGAACGTTCTGGCAATATATAATGGATAAACTGATATTTTTTTTAATAGAAAAACAGAATTGTTCACTCCTTTATCATTGGGCTTATCTAAATGGTGATATTAGTATTACTGTTGTTTTCAGTAGATCCATGCGATAATGTAGAATTAAAATAAATTAAAAACCATCAGTGTAGAATGTTCGAAAGGAGGACAATGTGTGGATGAATGTGTTTGCAATTGTAGTGGAGCTACTTGTAACGTTGCATATAAGTAATGTTGTGATTATTGTTATTAGAGCTAACACTACTTTATCGGCTAGTGAATCATATGGTTTACGTGTAAATGTGACTGTGTTTTTTTAGTTGATCTAAATATTACTGTGTTTTTCAGTAAATTCATGCGATGACGTGGTATGTTTGAACGGTGGACAATGTGTGGATGATGGTGTTTGTAATTGTACCTCTGGTTTTGTTGGAGCTACTTGTAACGTTAGATGTAAGTATTGTTGTGATTTTTGTCTTTTAGAGTCAACAATTTATCTGGTGGTAAATTATTATGTCTAAATATCACTGCGTTTTTCAGTAGATCTACTTGTAACAGTAAGTATCTGTTGTTTTTTTCTGTTTTTATAATAAACACGTCACCTATGATCAGACGAGATCTCACCTATTGTCCATTGTGCAATGTGACCAATATAATTATTTTACAGTCAGAGTATGTAACGTGACCAATATAATTATTTTACAGTGAGAGTATGTCACGCGACCGAGTGTAGAGAAGAAAGAGATGGAACATGTTCCGGTTATTCATGTCTGACCAATGGTAAGATTTCTAGTCTTTTATCAGCTACATTTATAACAAATCCACCTATTTCCTATTCACAAACGACTCAAATAACTATTACGTTGTTATTTGCTGCCCGTCTTCAATTAGCCCAGGTTAGGTGCTTAAGCGTAGGACGTTAAACCCCATTTCATTCATTTGTTATTTGCTGATAAAAATAAAGTTAAAATTCCACTCTGGGTATTAATCTACAAACTAAATAGAAATATTCCATGGAATGTTTTATCATATTTCAATTACATTTGTAATTATTACAAAATAGGTAAATAGGTAAATCTTAAATAGTTTGACAATTGTCTCATCTGTCATGGTTATATTTTTCAGTCACAAACTGTGGAGGAGAAGCCTGTAATACAGCTAACGGCGAAGTTTGTATTGATGATACGTGTGTAGTCGAAAGTAAGTATAAGTATAACTATAACATGAATTACTAACGAATATACAAACAGATACCCGTAACTTCATAAGATGATCGGGGCTTGGGGTGGCCTAGTAGTCTAGAGTGCCGTGCTTCGACCTCTAGCTGGCCGGTCACTGTGGCTTGCGACTGTGGTTTCGAGCCCTGGTGTGAGCGTATGTGGCATGGAGATAGAGGCTCCTTCTCAACCTCGTGGGTTCCTCCGGGCACTCCGGTATCCTCCCACTGATAAAGACCCCTACGCGCAAGCGAATTATTGAAATAAAATTAAACCATATGTTAGTCCCGAAATGACCTAATTGTGTATAGAGGACGTTAAACCCCATTTCTCTCTCTCTCTCTCTCTCTCTCTCTCTCTCTCTCTCAAAAGATGATCGATTTCAATGCAATTGTGGAAAACATTGTCAAGACTTCATAAAATCTTAAAATCGTGGGAGCTGTTTGATTTACTGATTCCACAAAATTTACAAACTGTTGATATTTTAACTACGACTTGCATAACAATTTCACAAAACAGTTGGTACAGATAGCCCCAACACAATTCGTAACTTCCTGTATGACAAAGTCAGCAACCAACAAATGATTTACCGACATGTCAAATACATGTACGTTAATATGAAGTTCAGTTTATATTTTATACATGTTTTTTTATTCCAGGTGAAAACTGTGGGTTTATAGGTGACATATTTAACTCGTGTCCACCTATTGGTATGTTGTTTGTTTTACATAATTACATAATTTGTCAATATTACATAATTTGACGTATCCCCAATGATATCGTTCCGTTCTTCTCCATAAACCTCTGGGTTCATATACGGTATTAGTCACGAATTCAGATTATCTGCCCTTGATTGTAGAGGCAGCCATCACTCTCCAATACTTCAATTGTTTCAGGTGTATCCTGTGGGGAAGGATTCTGTCGTGGTCTTGAATTTGATCCTACAACATGTGTTAATGACACGTGCATGTGTAAGTATATTCATAACGCATCTTGTTCATTATTAATACGGTTCTTCTTGAAGCATATACTTAATACCTTATTAAGAGGAACATCTGGTAACACTATTCTATATTGACTGATTTGATTTGTAATTAGTCCACCTGATGATGTTATACTTGTATCCGATGACAGGGAATCTTAAACATCATATTCTATATTGTAAATTATCTTTATTATAGCTGTAAGTACCTGTAATGGGAAGAATGATGGTGACAGATGCCCTGGCCTCATCGCACCAGGCAGTTGTAAAGATGGAGTTTGTCTCGGTAATTATGAATTATATTATTAGTGGGTCATTTACATCAACTTTCTCGGTCAATGCAGGGATCGAACACCCGACCTCCAGGCGAGCGAGCCAGCATCTTACCTACTTAGCCACGTGATCCCCCGTACTGTGTTATAACGGACTGTTATCTGGACTCTGTCTATGTATAGATAGTTTATTCGCTCGTGTGTAATAATATATTACTTCTATTTATAGTACCATGTAGTGACGACACTCAATGTAATGGTTTCCCCTGTGTTGGTGGATTCTGTGCAGGTAAATATTCATTATTCTATTTATAATCACCCATCAATATGACCTGAAGCAATGTGATGTTTTCAGATGAATCAAGGTTCACTTTTGTTTATCCCCACAAAGTTGTCAACGATTGTTATCTCCTTAGAAAATCCTTAAGAACTCCTTTAAATACTGTTTATACTACTCCTTACATGTATATTACTTATACTCAAGGTTAATAAACTATTGATAACCGGTACAACTGTTGATCGATTCAATTGTGTTTTTTAAAACTCCCAGTAGAGACAAGTCACTCTAGGGCAGTCACAATCACCACATTACCTTGGCCAGCACATTTTACCCTTATAATGGTCAGTCTGTGCCTTACTTAGTCGAACGATCATTTGGAATAAATCGATGAATGTGAACTTCATTTCATTTTGTCATTTGTTTCTTCGTCAGTTTCATTAGGTGACTTTAATAACACTTAAAAATCAAATATCCCCTACTTTTTTTTAATAGTATATATAAACAGCACTAATCAATATGACCTGATTTGTATATCAATATGATCTAATGTGTATGTATAAACATGTTTAAAGATACAGTAGTTGAACCAAGATGGCGCCGTCGAGCACCTGTTTCAATCATTTAAATAATTTATGTACATGTTTACCTGTAAAACTAACACACTGCTTTTTCCAAGAATCTTATTTTCTTATAAAATTTCATTTTCTGACCCGACCTTTCGATGGAACAAGTTTCGCTATAGTTGCTTGTAATATATAAATAATTTGTTATATTTCAGATGCTAAATGTGGAGAATCAGTTTGTAATTAACCACTGATATATAAAATTTAATAAACTATATTATAATACTTAACACCTATTATATGATTTAATATAATAAACTATGATATAGTTTGTCCTGTGTTTAGTGTTTATATCGTTTAACGCGTGCTGTTGGGCAGGGGCCGCGGAGCCGGGGGGGCTAGGGGGGCTTTAGCCCCGGCAATATTTTTTAATAGTGAAAATAAAATGTCGCCAAAAGCTCAAAAAAGCGAAAAAAAGTTACGGGGGGGGGGGGGGGCGGGTATGGTCAGTAGCCCCCCCCCCCCCGAAATCGGGCCCGCTCCGCGGCCCCTGCTGTTGGGGGTCAGAATCGGAGATGCCCGAAAAAAATAAATGGGGTTACAAACCGTGGCTTCGGTCGCCTACAAGAAGAGAAGGAACGTGGCTTACCGTATAGCCCCTCACCCCACCCCAACACCACATCACATAACGTTGTGAAATTTTACGGCCCTGCGAAAACACCAGAAGTTATATTCATCGGGCCATGTTTAAGCATACCTCCACGTGGTATGGCCAGGCCCGAGGCTAGTGGGGGGGGGGCTCGGGGCGGGGGCGAGTATTAGTACGACATATCCTCTCGAATTCGGCTGAGAGATAGTTAATGTCGGGTGGGAACTCTTAATTTTCCGACACATTATCCACCTGCAAGTCATAGAGGCCTAAATTCACTCTCACAGCTTCTGATTTTCGTGCTCCCCCCCCTCCTGCTTACGGCAGTCGGCGATGACCTTCGTTCATTGATTTTTTGGTGTCGGAAATTTATCTTCCTCGCCCCCCTATATCGGCTAAATTTTGGTTTCTGGCCTCGTTGGTAACGAAATGCTTCTAAGGATAATAATGTACCCATGCTAATTTGCGCTAATATATATTATGCAATAAAAATATAGTTGTTGGCACGTCAAAAGAGAGGGATATTCGGTCTCCCGTCCGATCAGGCAGGTTTTATCTTATTTAAATGTCTAATTATGGGTTATTCGGTTCAAATCAGCATTATTCTCTTCTCAAGTAAACTAGCCACCATAAATTTTATTCGTAAGTTGATAATAATTATTACTGGCATCATTCAGTCCATTGTAATGCTAGTTTCACCGCCGCACCTTCAATTTTGAATAAACCAATTTTAGGGGGTACTATGGTTGTCGCCCAAGCCACGCCCACCACTGGCGCAACTTAAGAATTGGGTTTCTGGGGTCTCCTAACCCAGCCAAACATCACTAGTATTCAAAACCTTCTGCACCTTCCATGTTGAATAAAACCCACCTAGCTCCCGTACTATAAATAAAGTTTAATATTAATTAAGAGTAAGTTTTGCTAATGCTTTTTCGAAATAGTATATTAATAATAATGTTAGACTAATAGCTACATAAAGTTTAAAAAAAAAATAGTAATACATGTAGTTAGTCTGGTGGCAATAACATGTTTGATTGACGAATAAAATTGTACAAGCCAATCTTAGAAGAAGATAAAAGAAGAAAGTTTACCAGTTTACTAAATTGAGATTTCCTGAGAAAGAATTTAAAGTGAAACTGAACTTGATTGAGGGGGGGGGGCGTACATTCTAGGACCTTATAGGTGAGGGTCCATCCGTCGCAATCCCCCCCCTTACTCCGTCGGGCCTGCATTTACCCTGGTGCGATCGTCGGGCTTCTACGCCCCCCCCGGCCTTCCGTTCCCCACACCTTGTTCTAGCTGGGGATTCACCGTCTCCACTTCCACGAACGCCCGAGATAATACAACCGAACACTCTCAACTGATATTTTAACCTGTATGATGTTGCGCATTATTCCGTGATAAACTTGGGGAACGGCAATGATCAGTTCCTACATATATTATTATGAAATAAATAACCTTGGATCAGACTTGAGCTTCTAAGAGGAAATGTCAATCTTGACTTAATATCTCGAGCGCTCGTGATATTTTATTTTTTGCGTGTCCTTAATCAGCCACCGTCATTTCCTTCTAGAACAACAACAACTTTATCTACATCTTTCAAGTATCTTAAAGTTACATTATTCAAGATATAGATAAGAACTAGCCATTCTTGCTATACTAGTTCGAAAGTCGATGATGTAAAATTAATAATTTAAAAATTTCTTTCAAATTACTCTATTGCAAGCGAAGATATTGGCATTTGAAGATTTTGCCGACCTGTGCAATAATTTCAAACACGGTCCTGGTTGATCAAAGCTAATACTCGAAGCGTCTGGGCGCGCCATATTTGATTTATCACTTAAACGTTTCAATCTGTTTAATATGGGAGCAATCTGATGCCATCCAAAGTTGTTAAGGCCTGGATCAGTTAATTAATGTCTAATTAATACTTTAGAAAACATTTCATGCCCAAATAAAGACCTGCACTAGGCAGATTTAGCTCTTGAATAATGCATGTTTAATTAATTAAATTTTAATATTTATTTACACCTAGAACAGGAATAACTTTTGTTTTATTTAGAAGATACAACAATTAAATGATTATCAAAAATGGTTCTTCAAGTGAACAAGAAAAATATAATCGTTAGGCTACAAAAGGTGTTTTATTAGTTTGACCGTATTTTGAACAATAACATACATTATCAACTTAAAAAAAGACAGTATCGATGAGACATCACCCACCAGAACTCCACTAGTACAGAGTTTGATTGATTTATTTTTTTACGTGATCGGATACAAAAAAAAGTAGCCCGGTTTGGAGCTAGTCCATGCCGTATGTTTAAACTATCAAAGTCTTCTAAAATGGCGGCAATTGCTTCCAGCTGAACATTCGAATCAATGACGTATATTAACATTATATACGTCATTGATTCAAATGCTGGCAGACAAGACGTATTTTGTTCATTTGATATAAAGGTAGGTCTACCTGTATAAAACTTCATTATATATCACCATGATGTATTATTATTATAGAACCACGGCATTTCGGTCCCTTATGAATGTAGTCTCCGTTTTGGCCCCTTTTACGTGTGGATGTTTATTGCTTTACGGCGGATTTTGGTCACACGTGACCTACGATTTTCCTGCGTTCTTCCCAAAGTCTTAACATTAAGGCTCTGGTTTTGCCTATCGCAGAGGGATTTATATTTAGGGTATTAGACTTTTTTCTTTGTTTTGTCAGAATTTTTCTGTCTGCGCCGGAAAAAAAATCGCTGGGTAGCATGCTTGCATTTTCGCCTGGAGAGAGTTTTAGTAGGCCTACGACATATCCTCTCAAATTCGGCCGAGAGATAGTTAATGTCGGCTGGAAACTCTTAATTTTCCGACGCATTCGCCACCTGCATGTCATAGACTGATAGAGGCCTATATTCACTCTCACAGCTTCTAATTTTCGTGCTCTCCCCTCCTCCTGCTTACGGCAGTCGGCGATGACCTTCGTTCATTGATTTTTTGTTGTCGGAAATTTATCTTCCTCGCCCCCCTATGTCGGCTAAATTTTGGTTTCTGGCTTCGGGCCTGGTAATTAAGTATAACCTGTAGGCCTAATGTTTTATGGTTAGTTTTTGATAGGCCTATCTATTCAATTTTTGCTCTATTTTCAGAGCGACGCTCAAGACGAAAGCTGAAAATGTCAAAGCATTCTGTCTCCAATAAAAACTATAAATGTGATATTTGTGGTAAATCACTGAGAAACTTTTCTACTTTAAATAAACATATTATGATTCATACTGGAGAGAGGCCATATAAATGTGATGTTTGCGATAAATCATTCAGTCAGAAGGTACATTTACATACACACGCTAGAACTCATACTGGAGAAAAACCATATAAATGTGATGTTTGCGATAAATCGTTCAGTCAGACGGCGCATTTACCGGCACACATTAGAATTCATACTGGAGAAAGACCCTTTTCGTGTGATGTTTGTAGTAAATCATTTACCAGTAGTAGTCACCTACGTCAACACGTCAGAAAACATACTGGAGAAAAACCTTTTTCTGAAAAACCTTTTTCTTGTGATATTTGCAGAAAATCATTTACCAATAATAGCAGTCTACATGTACACACTAGAATTCATACTGGAGAAAAACCCTTTTCTTGTGATGTTTGTAATAAATCATTTACACAAAGTAATACTTTAAAAAACCACACAAGAATTCATACTGGAGAAAAACCCTTTTCTTGTGATGTTTGTAAGAAATCATTTACACATTACAGTGGTCTCCAGATTCACACCATAATCCATACTGGAGAAAAACCCTTTACTTGTGATGTTTGTAAGAAATCATTTTCTCGTAGTAGTAATCTTCATCAACACACCAGAATTCATACTGGAGAAAAACCCTTTACTTGTGATGTTTGTAAAAAATCATTTACGCAGTACAGTAGTCTCCAGATACACACCAGAATCCATACTGGAGAAAAACCCTTTTCTTGTGATGTTTGTAAAAAATCATTTGCTCGCAGAAGTCATCTACAGGAACACACAAGAATCCATACTGGAGAAAACTCTTTTTCTTTTTCAGGAGAAAACATTTTTAACAAGTTCTCATCTACAGAACCACATCAGATTTCATACTGAGAAAAAACACCTTTCCTTGTGTTATTTGTTAACACACGAGAATTCATACTGGAGAAAGGCCCTCCCCTTGAGTCAACTGGCCTTGTGTCGAATCCCTGGCCAGCTGGGTGTACGCGGCAAGGAGTAGGATCGCCTATCTAACCTTGTTGGGTTTGTCGGGGTCCTCCGGTTTCCTCCCATTTATGTTCAAGCAAGTTATTAAAATAATAGTGAACCATATGTTAGTCCCGAAATGGGCCCATTCTCAGCCAAGTGGTCCCATTTGGGTATATAATTTTTTAAAGGGTATATAATTGACAGTTATTTTTCTGAAATCTAGACATATTAAAGCATCTTTTTTTAATGTTGGAATGGTTTTTAACATTGGAACTTTTATTTGCAACTTATCTGAAAACCATCAATCATTGGCGTAAAAATAAATTGATTTTTACACTTTATTTACATTCGATTTTTTAAGTATATAAAAACATCCTAAATCTCCTAAATATAGTTCATACATAATTTCATACCTATATGGGTGTACAGAAATAAGACTGAAGGTGTTTTTGAAGAGCCATACCTTTTAAACACTATAAATGAGAGGCCACTATGCTGCGTCACGTACGTGACCCAATGGAGATATAAGTTTTGCTAGCATAAACAGTTTATGAAGTAGAAGCTTCAAAACTCAGCTTTAAAGCAGGTACATTTATGCCATCATTGAGGCAATATTTCCAGTAACTACAACTTATGCTTTTAGAAAAAAGCACATATTTAATTCTGTCACGTACGTGACTTGTCACGTACGTGACTTGTGTATTTTAAAGTAGTTTTAGGTATACCTGTATGAACATGTAACTTTTCTAATGTTTTGAGCATCCAAATATCTAGGAAACTGTACATGTAACATTTGAATGCATGAAAAAATTGGATACATGTATATAAATATAAATAAAGAACAAGCTAGTTGACAACAAGAAATATTTATTAATTGCTTGCTAAAAACTCAGGGAAATCACTGTAAGTAAGAAAAATGACAAGGGCATTAATTCTAAAATTAAATATTCTCCATGATTACCAGAATAAATAAACAGAAGCATAATATTGTCAAGTCAATTTAGCTTTTAAAACTTGAAATCCAGACGGTCACGTACGTGACCCAATTTATGTCACGTACGTGACCCTACTTAGGCCAGTATTGGACTTGATTGGAGCTATGCAGAAAGTTAAAGTCTTCACTAGTTAAATCTTTCACATATATGCTTTTGGAAAAAGGTTATTTTCTTTTGTAAAACCTTCATAATTCACAGAAAATTGTAGACATAAAATTAAATTGGAAAATCTTCATGTCACGTACGTGACCCAAACTCAGGGAAATCACTTTAAGTAAGAAAAATGACAAGGGCATTAATCTAAAAATTGAATATTCTCCATGATTACCAGAATAAATAAACAGAAGCATAATATTGTCAAGTCAATTTAGCTTTTCAAACTTGAAATTCAGACGGTCACGTACGTGACCCAATTTATGTCACGTACGTGACCCTACTTAGGCCAATATTGGACTTGATTGGAGCTATGCAGAAAGTTAAAGTCTTCACTAGTTAAATCTTTCACTTATATGCTTTTGCAAAAAGGTTATTTTCTTTTGTAAAACCTTCATAATTCACAGAAAATTGTTGACATAAAATTAAATTGGAAAATCTTCATTTGTGTGGTGTCACGTACGTGACCCAAACTACTGCTCATTTTTAGTATTAAAATGTTACAAAGTCAATGAAAACTTTTTTTTGTAGATTAAGAAAAGGTTGAAGTTTGATATAAGACAAACAGTTTGATTAAAAAATAATTATCATATGCACAGTGTTATCTCAAAGTTGAAAAGTTGTGTCTGAATGGTCACGTACGTGACCGAGAATGGGCCAATGACCTAGTTTGTGTCGAGTGGACGTTAAACCCCATTTCTCTCCCCTTTCCTTGTGTTCTCTGATGTCATGTTTACAATCTGTATAGAAGTAGTTTGTTATGATTAAAGGATATCCTAATTTATCAACTAGTTATTATTTCATCTATAAAATCATTACCATCAGTGGTCTATCCATGACAATCCCTTATATATAATTCAGGGATAGACAGGAGTCTTTAGAAGTGGGAAAACAGAGGTCCTATCTCCTTGTCACAAAGGGAAATTTTGCTTCGAAAGCGGCGCTACAGCCTACTCTAATATAGAATTTCACCTGCCAAACGATCTTTTACATACATGCCAATGTGTACACAGGACTTCGATTTTTAATCCCATCAGAACAACTATACATTGTCCCTTGCTATGCCCCCTGTTCTGAACAACAGACAAGGTGGAATCACGCCAGAATGTCCCAATGGTTTATCCCGGCCAACGCTGTAATCAAACACTGGAGCTCCAGTTTAGCATTCAAAGTCTTATTCACCGAGCGGGGGGGGGGGGGTCGATGTGTGGATGGCCGAATTGTTAGCAAGTGCGCGCTGTAAGCCTGTCACTGAGTCAACTAGCGTTGTTTCCAATCGTCGGTTGTGCGTGAGGTCATTTTTGTTAGTTTTGAGACCTGATAATCTTTTGCCGTTCTTTTAGAGACCGGTCTATACAGTACATGACCCATGTAGTTGATAACGAAAGATAAATGTCACCTAAAGACCCCTACGCGCAAGCCAATTATTGAAATAAATTTTGAGTCATGAAAGGACCTAGTTTGTGTCGAGTGGATGTTAAACCCTATTTCTTACTTTTTCGCCAGATAATAAAAACCATAATGATTTTATTTAAAGGGTCATTCTCTCTCTCTCTCCCCTTCTCTCTCTCTCACATATAATAATACCAATAATGACTTTATTTAAAGGGTCAATCCCGATAATATGCTGGAGAATAAAACTGCTTAATCTTGTGTTAAATACTTTACAATCCTCTACCTAACTCAACTCAATATTTGTGATACGTTTTCAAACAACTTAAAACTATCAGCCTTCATCTGGAAATGGAGACTGGTGTCCAAAGCTGCATTAATATGTAGGTAAAACTTACCTTTCGTTATCAAATATAGCACATGGACCATTCACTGTATAGACCTCTAAAGAAACGGGAATTGATTATCAGTTCACCCAACGAAAAAAGTGACCCCGAAATCTTAAAAGTGTTTCTTTTCCGGATAAGCATTTTTGACGTTAACATCCAAAGGACTCAATATTTGAGTTATATTTATACAATTTATTAAAATAAAGCCTTAAAATAGAGGGTATCTATAAACAGTCCCACCTTGTTAAGGAATAATCCTATATTTCACTATTGCCAGTTGAGAAAATGGCAAAAATATATCATTTTCAAATTCAAACGTTTGGAGATAGCTATTCCATGGGGGGGGGGGGAAGGAACAAAGGGAGGCAATTTTGTTATTTCCCGTGTCAATGATTTTTTAAGTGTGAGAAATAATGCCTTCAAAAATGGTTCTTCGCGTGAACAAGAAAAATGTAATCGTTAGGCTACAAGAGGTGTTTTAATTACTTTGACAGTATTTTGAACAATAAAATATATTATCAACTTGATAATAGACAGTATTGATGAGATAGTACAGATACAGAAATAAATAAATCTGGTTGAAGCTGGTCCTGAACTATCAAATTCTTCTGAAATGGCGGCAATTTCTTCCAACAGAACATTCGAATCAATGACGTATATTAACATTATATACGTCATTGATACAAATGCTGGCAAACAAGACGTATTTTGTTAATTTGATATAAAGGTACTTGTATAGAACTTCATAATTTTATTATATTTCACCATGATGTATTATACTATAGTACGGTATCACGATATTTCGGTCCTGTAAGTATGTAGTCTCCGTTTTTAACCGTCTTACTCGATGCGCGTTGCCCTTTATGGTTTTTCGGCAGCTTTCTTTCACACGTGACCTATCGTTTTCCTTCGAGAGCCTGTTTTGCCTATCGCGGAGTGACTTAGGGCGTAAGACATTATTCTATAATTTGTGTATAATTAAGTATTCTGTAGTGTTTTATGGTTAGTTTTTGAAATACCTATTCTATTTTCAGATAGAAGATCAGTAGGAAAGCTGAAAATGTCGAAGCATTCTGTCTCCAATAAAAACTATAAATTATGTGATATTTGTGGTAAATCACCAAGAAATTCTTCTAATTTAAATATACACATGATGATTCATACTGGGGAGAAGCCATATAAATGTGATCTTTGCGATAAATCATTCAGTCAGAAGGCACATTTACAGACGCACATCAGAACTCATACTAGAGAAAAGCCATATAAATGTGATGTTTGCGATAAATCGTTTAGTCAAATGGGCCATTTACAGACACATACTAGAAGAACTCATACTGGAGAAAAACCCTATTCTTGTGATGTTTGTGATAAATCATTTACCATAAGTAATGATCTACAAAAACACACAAGAATCCATACTGGAGAAAAACCCTTTTCTTGTGAAGTTTGTAAGAAATCATTTACCACCAGGGGCAATCTACATCAACACACCAAAACCCATACCGGAGCAAAACCCTTTTCTTGTGATGTTTGTAGTAAATCATTTACCAGTAGTAGTCACCTACATCAACACATCAGAACCCATACTGGAGAAAACCCTTTTTCTTGTGATGTTTGTAGTAAATCATATACTACTAGTAGTAGTCTACATGTACATATCAGAAAACATACTGGAGAAAAACCCTTTTCTCGTGGTGTTTGTAAAAAATCATTTTCAACAAGTTCTCATCTAAAATACCACACCAGAATTCATTCTGAAAAAAGGCACTTTTCTTGTGATGTGTGATAACACACATGAATTTAAAAGTAACGGGAGAAAGCCCCTCTCCTTGTGTCGAATCTTTGGGTGTACATGACAAGGAGTAGGGTCGCCTATCCAACCTCATTGGTTTTCTCGGGGTCCTCCGGTTTCCTCCAAATGCAAAGGACCCACTATCTTTTGGATTTTCTCTCTGGGTCCTTTGGTTTGCCTCTCACTGGAAAGGCCTGAAATGACCTAGTTTGTATCGAGTGAAAGTTAAAGGCCCTCTCCCTCCTCTTTGTGTTCTCTGATGTCATGTTTACAATGTGTATAGAAGTAGTTTGTTATGAATAAAGGATATCCTAATTTATCAACTAGTTATTATTTCATCTATAAAAATCATCACCATCAGTGGTCTAGCATGTTCAGAATTTAAAAAAAATGGTCTAGAAAAACCACATGAGAATTTCTACCTCTTCATGTGGCACCTCCCTCAATTTTAACCCGGACTAAAATGGGTTAATGAAGACAGACATAAGTATGCCATGCACGGACAGCAATTGAGTTCAAACTATGAAGGGTTCTATTATGTGCATACCAGGATGTATAATAGGACCTTGGTTTATTGTCCCATCCAAACTACTAGATACCAATCCTTACCAGGCCTTTCATCTTTCAAGGCGAAAGTGGGAGCCATGCTGGGTGAATGAGCATGATGTGTTTGATCCCTGCGTAAGCTGAGAAATTAGGATTTTCCAGTCCGGTTCTCCCTTGTCAAAGCTGTAGGGTAGGATGGGACAAGGAAAATGTACAATCTAAACGACAGACTAACCCTACCTGCAGAGGGGTGACTCTAACACAGTGAATAGCCATAATATCCACAAGACGTTATCTAAACGTCACAGGTCGCGAGGTCAACGAACAGAAGTCAGTTTGTAAACAAACAAACGAAAGTAAAATGACTTAAACAGAAAACCTGCGTCGTATCAGGGTTGTCTGTGCAATAACACGGACACAACTCGAGATTGAATAATAAATCCCCATAAGAAAATGCGATTTTAACAGAATTAGCAAGTTTAAACGGACATTTGACACCCGCGGGGGCCGCACTATTGACACTATTTTGTGCTTCGGTAGGGTCTATTTCACATATACACAATGAATTCTGCTAATGGTTTTTTAGCGTGGGGATTGACTAATAGCTAATTTGTTTCAGTTCTAAACCAAAATTTAAAACTTTAACGCAATTTAAAAAAAAATTGCCAAATTCTGGCTGGGATTACTGCGCAAAATGGCCATTCACTGGATACGTGCGGGGGAAAAAGCCAGCTACCATTTAATTTCCGTCACGCTAGTTACGTACGGGGAAATGTATAGTCGTTCGGATGTGACAAAACCCAAGATCCTTTGTATGTAGTCACTAGCGTACACGTTAAAGGAAGTAGGCTGTAGTACATAGTGCTGCTGTCCAGACAAAATTTCCCTCATTTAACAATGTATGGTGTATGCCTGTCTTCATTGGGTCAATAGAAGCAGAGCAGTATGACAATGTTAATTTTCATTTCATTTCAAAGTGAAGCCATGCTGGAATATCAAAGGAATCTTTCTCAGTCAACACCCAGACTCTAGGTCAATATGCCACCATGCTAGGTAATCCAGCATGTAAATATTTACTGCAGATCATTTGTCACTAGCCCCGTTTAAACTTGGCCGTTCTGAATAGTGACAAAGAGTAGAGTCGCCTGTCCAACCTGCACGGAGAGCAATTGAATTCAAACTATTATGGGTTCTATTATGTGCATGCCAGGGTGTATAATAGGACCTTGGTTTATTGTCCCATCCAAACTACTAGATACCAATCCTTACCAGGCCTTTCATTTTCCAAGGGGAAAGCGGAAGCCATGCTGGGTGAATGAGCATGATGTGTTTGATCCCTGCGTAAGCTGAGAAGTGTGGGTTTCCCTTGTCAAGGTGTAGGGTAGGGTGGGACAAGGAAAATGTACAATCTAAACGACAGACTCACCCTACCTGCAGAGAAGTGACTCTAACACAGTGAATAGTAACAATATCCACAAGACGGTATCTAAACGTCACAGGTCGCGAGGTCAACGCACAGAAGTCAGTTTGTAAACAAACAAACGAAAGTAAAATGACTTAAACAGAAAACCTGCGTCGTATCAGGGTTGTCTGTGCAATAACACGGACACAACTCGAGATTGAATAATAAATCCCCATAAGAAAATGCGATTTTAACAGAATTAGCAAGTTTAAACGGACATTTGACACACGCAGGGGCCGCACTATTGACACTATTTTGTGCTTCGGTCGGGTCTATTTCACATATACACGATGAATTTTGCTAATGGTTTTTTTAGCGTGGGGATTGACTAATAGCTAATTTGTTTCAGTTCTAAACCAAAATTTAAAACTTAAACGCAATTTAAAAAAAAAATTGCCAAATTCTGGCTGGGATTACTGCGCAAAATGGCCATTCACTGGATACGTGCGGGGGAAAAAGCCAGCTACCATTTAATTTCCGTCACGCTAGTTACGTACGTGGAAATGTATAGTCGTTCGGATGTGACAAAACCCAAGATCCTTTGTATGTAGTCACTAGCGTACACGTTAAAGGAAGTAGGCTGTAGTACATAGTGCTACTGTCCAGACAAAATTTCTCTCATTTAACAATGTATGGTGTATGCCTGTCTTCATTGGGTCAATAGAAGCAGAGCAGTATGACAATGTTAATTTTCATTTCATTTCAAAGTGAAGCCATGCTGGAATATCAAAGGAATCTTTCTCAGTCAACATCCAGACTCTAGGTCAATATGCCACCATGCTAGGTAATCCAGCATGTAAATATTTACTGCAGATCATTTGTCACTAGCCCCGTTTAAACTTGGCCGTTCTGAATAGTGACAAGGAGTAGAGTCGCCTGTCCAACCTCGTGGGTTTTCTCCGGTTTCCTCCAACTGGTAAAGACCCCTACGCGCAAGCGTATTATTGAAATAAAATTAAACCATATGGTAATCCCGAAATAACCTAGTTTATGCTGAGTGGACATTAAACCCCTTTTTTTTTTCTCTCTCTGTTCTGAACACTGTACCAGGACGTGGAAAATTTAAAGAAATTAACCTGTTTACGGTGCCAAGGATGCGAAATGTGGAACTCTTCACAGAAAAGTGTGATTTTTTTGAGCAGCCATTTCGACAGACTGTGAAAGTTTGCAGGGAAAAAATGTCAAGGTTCATTTCACGCAGTAATCAGTACTGAAACCATGCCCTGGCCGGATAGCGTTTCGACTACGAAAAATTAGCCGTGCCGTGCCTGGTACCGTGCCGAGACCACCTTATTTCAGTAGACCACAAAACCAATGCTGATTTAAATTGCAAAGCAAATTGTGTTTTCAATTCGAAGATTTTGGATGATATTGAGTTACGAACTTAGTTACTTTAATTAGGATGAGGCTGGAAGTTCGGGGTTGATAAGTTGCAGTAATATAATTTATCTTCTGCATTATTCTTATCGAATAAATTAGAGATTATATTTCACATTCGTATTGATATGTAAAATAACGGAATAAAATCGACCCTTGCCTAGATACAATGAGGAATCCTGAAGTCCAGATATGAATTACTCGGGTGGAAAAGGTCCAAATCATTTTTAAAGCTCAACTAATGCTAAAAAATGGCGGTCAACTGACAAAGCGAGCAGTCCGGAGAGAGATACATGTATGTTATTACTTTAATGTATCTCACCGGTATTTAGCTTCTTATTGATGATTGAGATACATTATTTAATTTTGAATACAATATCCTTTATTTATTGTCGTTAGAGGTAAGATATTCATAATAACACAACTTTTTTATGGATTAACTACCGTCCGTAGCGTAGGCCCACTATTTTTGATGGTGGTTGGTCATTATAATATTTATGCCTTTTATTTGATAGGCATTAACAATTAATATTAATTATTTACTTTATTCAGGTTCAGTATTGGTCCTGACTCTAGTATTGATGTAAAGGATGAACTAATGTTTACAAGCTGAAAACTCTACAGATTTGAACTTGAAGTGACTTTTTATATAGCTGGGTTTCTTACTGTCGAAGGTAGAGTAATTTTAGGCCTAAAGGCTTGAATTTATTTCATCCAAATGAAGTTGAAAGGTAGAGTTTGTTATTGGGAAACTGTCAGCTATATACCAGTACACTCTGACAATAGATAAGATTCATGACCATCATGCAATTGTTTCTTTATCACGTCATGGTATGCTTACTGACCAGTGCGTATTCCTTCGAAGTAATGCGGAGCGTGTGCACAGATCATATAAATGTAAGTTTGTAATTGACATATGGGATTAATGTTTAATTAGAATGTGAATAAACAGAAGTATATAGAGTTGGGGTTTATTATCAAAACCAGCTGGGGTCAATAAGTTTACCGAATCTAAATAATAGTTCATATTTTATTAAATAGAAGATAAAGCACTTTGTCACATTAGATACTACCTTTGATACACCCATATTAAATTACTGGATGACTGTTCTTAGATAATACCCTTTGATACACCCATATTAAATTGATCATATCATGTTAATTAAGGCCAAGTTAAACAAATGAATAATTTGATAGTACATTTAATTTAAAATGAACTGTATATAAATAAACATAAAATTTATGGGAAGATATCCCAGATGATAAAAGTATGTAACAACTAAAAGACATGAGCAACTAACTGTCTCAAAACTATTCAACCTAAAAAAGTGGAATCGTTTATGGTTGGTTTTTGAGTGATAGAAAACATTTCGACTGTTTAAATTAATTAGTAGGCTTATTAATATTTTTATTTTCAGAGAGGAATCTGGAGAAAAGCTGGAAATGTCCAAGAATTCTGTCTCCAAGAAAATCTACAAGTGTGATATTTGTGGTAAATCACAGAAAGACTATTCTAGTTTAAGTAGACACATGATGATTCATACAGGAGAGAAACCATATAAATGTGATGTTTGTAATAAATCATTTATCTCTAGTAGTGCTCTACGTGTACATACGAGAATTCATACTGGAGAAAAACCCTTTTCTTGTGATGTTTGTGGAAAATCATTTACCAATAATAGTCACCTACAACAACACATCAGAATTCATACTGGAGAAAAACCCTTTTCTTGTGATGTTTGTAAAAAATCGTTTACCACTAGTGGTGGATTACATAGACACACAAGAACCCATACTGGAGAAAAACCCTTTTCTTGTGATATTTGTAAAAAATCATTTACCAGTAGCAGTCACCTACAGCAACACACCAAAATTCATACTGGAGAAAAACCCTTTTCTTGTGATATTTGTAAAAAATCATTTACCAATAATAGTCACCTACAACAACACATCAGAATTCATACTGGAGAAAAACCCTTTTCTTGTGATGTTTGTGAAAAATCATTTACCAGTAGCAGTTGCGTAACACAACACACAAGAATTCATACTGGAGAAAAACCCTTTTCTTGTGATATTTGTAAAAAATCATTTACCAGTAGCAGTCACCTACAGCAACACATCAGAACCCATACCGGAGAAAAACCCTTTTCTTGTGATGTTTGTAGAAAATCGTTTAAACAAATCAGTAATTTAACACAACACACTAGAACTCACATTAAAAAAATAACATAGTTGTAAAAAAAATTTCCTGTGATGTTTGTATGTAATAATTCTTTTTCACAAAGTACTCTACATATAGTCACCCCAGTATGGAGGGGAATTGCTGCCAATATTAAATGCTCTGCTAAAATGTCTTTTTCATTTATTATGTGTAAAAAGTACAATGTACAAATTTCTGATATCGTTAATGATAAAGTCAAAATACCTCTTAAGGGCAAAGTTAAATGTAAAATGTCAATGCAATGTGTCAGATGTCAAACGTTTTATTGGAAAATGATATTTTTTTATGTAGGATATCAGCTTAAATAGATATTTACGTGTCTGCATTTTACATTTCTCTCGTTACATTTTACATTTCCCTCGTTACATTTTACATTTGTGCTCTGTCAAATCTTATTTGTCCTTCATGCTTTCTACAGAGCATCTTAGACAGCTAGAACACTAACTTTGATAGGCAAATTCAGGATATCAGTTTAAATTGATCATTTGTATTACATAAAATCAGTGCCCCATAGTCTCACTGAAAATGCCATTTAATGTTTATAAAATTTTGTGCAATAGTTTCTAATTATTGATATTTATAGACAAAACATACTAACTCAACTGTCGTTTGGGTTAGGATTTTGTAGTTGTCGACTAACTAACTCCATTTTTATAATGGCCAAGAAAGTTCATCCAGATTTTCCAGCGTGGTTTCCCCTTGTCGGGTTATAAACATGCATGTCAAGTTTCATCAAAATGGATTCAAAATTTTGACTTCTATAGGGTCCACAAGCTAAAAACGTGATTTTTTTTTGTACAATCAGGGGCCATAATCCATGAAGTTTTGATCCGATACATGCCGATACCGAATGCAGCCGAGATCTTTTGGGGATAAACCTATATTTCAAGTGTCATCAAAATTCGGATAAGAATTGTGACCCGTAGAGAGTCAACAGACTATTGGGGCCGGCCACCTCGACTGTAGTTTCGAGCCCTGGTGCGAGCGCATGTGGCATGGAGAAAGGGGCGCCTTCCGAACCTCATGGGTTTCCTCCGGGGACTCTGCTCGATCAGTTGACCGCCATTTTTTAGTATTGGTTGAGCTCTAAATGTGTCTTAGACCTTCTTCAACCCGAGTAAATCATATCTGCACTTAAGAATTTGTCATTGTATCTGCGAGGGTCAATTTAATTCCATAATTTTAACATACCAATACGAAGGTAAATTGCAATCTGTAACGTATTGGATAAGAAAGATGCAGATGGTAAATTAGATGGCGACCTGACTCACTTTTCTCTTCCCATCACTTTTACACAGAACTAGTGGTTAGCTGCAGGCCCGGCAGAGTAGGGGGGGGGGCTGCAAGTACTCTTTTCTCCAGGCTATTGCAGCCCCTGGACCCTCGCCTATAAGGACCTATAATGGAAGCCCCCCCCCCCCCCCAATCAAGATTTGCTTCCGCAGGCCCTGATCTGTCTGTACTGTATCCACAGAGAGAGAGAGAAATAGGGTTTAACGTCCACTCGACACAAACAAGATCATTTCGGGACCAACATTTGGTTTTAATTTTATTTCAATAATTCACTTGCGCGTAGGGGTCTTTAGCAGTGGGAGGAAACTGGAGGACCCGGAGAAAACCCACATGGAACTTCCTACTTTCTATTATGGTTAGGGTCAGCCATTTAAGATTAAAACCTATAACACAAAAATGAGAATCACATCAAACATGCTGGCCAGTTACATTACTGTAGTTCATCAACCCCCAACATCCAGTCTCAGCCTAGTTGATTGTAATGAAATCAGAAACAATAGTTATGATATTATTAAAGGGACTGTCCTCATTTGAACAGAGTCTGAAAATGGAAGTCCAAGTATGTATTCAATTTAAGCACCAATATAAAGGGAAATGGTGTATTTATCTTGTCTCAATATTACAGCCCAAAATATTGAGTCATTTAGACGTAAATACAAAACTGCCTATCTGCACACATAACCCTTTTAAGATTTCGAGTCCATTTTTTCGTTGGGTGACCTCATAAGTGATCCCCGTTCCTTTAGTGGTCTATACAATAAATGACCCATGTGCTGTACTTGATAATGAAAGGTAAATTTTACCTACACATTATTGTGATAAAATAAAAGTCTGGTATTATCCAGATATACTTCTTGGGCCACGGTTTCCATTCCCAGATGAAGACCGACATGTTTAAATTTTTTGAAAATGTATCACATGTTGAGTTAGTTGCTCAGCACCAAGGTAGACGATTTTAACACAAAATTAAGCAGTTTTATTCTCCAAAATATTATGGGGATAGGCCCTTTAATAAAACAAATTGTATTGAATAATATTACTTATAATAGTTTTGATATTATTTATGGTAATATTATTAATTCAAATGACATAGATAAATCATGTGAGTTCAACTCAAACTAAATTTCATTCTGACTAAAGTAACTCAAACTAAATTTCATTCTGACTACAGTAACTCAAACTAAATTTCATTCTGACTACTGCAGTAACTCAAACTAAATTTCATTCTGACTACAGTAACTCAAAACTAAATTTCATTCTGACAAAAGTAACTCAAAACTAAATTTCATTCTGACTACAGTAACTCAGCCGATGTGAGTTTGGGCTCTCAATGAAATAAGATCTGCAGTAAATATTAGCTTGGTTGCTACTATCAGGAGTTTTGCTAGAATGTTCTCCAGGGTTAGTTATTAAACATATGAATTTAAGATTAGGATCAGATAACTAACAATCAAAAACTAACAGTAATTTAATTGTTTGTATCCTCACATTAAACTTTAGAAACTAACCAGCATAACCTAATGGTATTTAATTGTTAGTATCCTGACATTAAACTTATGTTTGATTTGCGTTAGAAACTAACCATGACCTAACCATAAACTGAAAAAGAAATGAAATGGTAATTAACATCCTACTGTTCTGCTACTAACCTGGGATGATGAGGAAGGGCATACGCCATACAGTGTACTATGAGAGAAATTTTGCCCCGACAAGGTGCTACTCTTATTTCGAATTCCAACTGCCAAGGGATCTTTTATGTGCATGCCAAATATATACGGGACCTCGGTTTTCATCCCATCGAATGACTTGACAGCTGTCTTTGTCAGACCTGCATCACTAACAAGTGGAAACCATGCTGGAAAATCTGGATGAACTTTCTCAGCCATTATATAAATGGAGTCAGTTAGTCAACAACTACATAACCCCAACCCAAACAACATTTGAATTAGTAAGTTTTATCTATAAATAACAACAATTAGAAACTATTGAACAAAATTTTATTAACATCAACTAACATTTTCAGTGAGACTTAGGGACACTGATTTTATGTAATACTAATGATCAATTTAAGCAGATATCCTAAATTTGCATATCAAAGTTAGTGTTCTAGCTGTCTAAGATGCTCTGTCGGAAAGACTGATGGACAAATGAGATTTGACAGAGCACAAATGTAAAATGTAACGAGAGAAATTAAAAATGTAACGAGGGAAATGTAAAATGTAACGAGGGAAATGTAATGAGGGAAATGTAAAATGTAACGAGAGAAATTAAAAATGTAACGAGGGAAATGTAAAATGTAACGAGGGAAATGTAAAATGTAATGAGGGAAATGTAAAATGTAACGAGGGAAATGTAAAATGTAATGAGGGAAATGTAAAATGGAGGCACGCCAATATCTATTTAAGCTGATATCCTACATAAAAAATAGCATTTTCCAATAAAACATTTGACATCTGACAAATTACATTTGAATTTTACATTTAACTTTGCCCTTAGAGGTATTTTGACTTTATCATTAACGATATCAGGACTTTGAACATTGTACTTTTTACACATAATAAATGAAAAAGACATTTTAGCAGAGCATTTTAGCAGAGTACTTTGTGAAAAAGAATTATTACATACAAACATCACAGGAAAATGTTTTCACAACTATGTTATTTGTTTAATATGAGTTCTGGTGTGTTGTGTTAAACTACTAATTTGTGTAAATGATTTTCTACAAACATCACAAGAAAAGGGTTTTTCTCCGGTATGAGTTCTGGTGTGTCGTTGTAGGTGACTACTTGTGGTAAATGACTTTCTACAAACATCACAAGAAAAGGGGTTTTCTCCAGTATGAGTTCTGATATGTTGATGTAGGTGACTATTATTCAGGGCTAGAAATTCGTCATTTTTTGCAAGAATCTAAGAGGATTCTCATATATGCAATCTGCGCGAATCCTCCGAATCTTAATTTATAATAATGTCTAAAAAACAAAATTGTGTTTTTTGTATTAATCTAAAACACCAAAATACAACAACAATGATAAAAATAAAACAATCAGATAGAATTTTCGGTAAACACTTAAATAGTGTAAAAAGTAATATCCAGATAATGCCGTAGCCAAAATAAACTAATACGGCACCATGCTGTTTCTGTATAACACAATGGTTAGTCTTTTTTCTATCACGTAACTTGCACAATTTTTTATTCATTCGTCGATGATACTATTGATAGACAAACGGTACAATGATCACGTGAAAACCAAAACTGCAATTGCTATAAAGTAAAATTCAGTAGGCCTACGACTAGGATATATCCTTCATTACAAAAATTAAGCATCTGTCAGCATGTGTATAAAATAAAATAATCAAAACGGTACACGCAAATGTAGAACTGGTTAATTGACCTAATTCCTACCAAGATGTCACGTGTTATTGGAATTCGAACACTGCGAGATTCCGTCGGGAAAATATCCACTAGTGTTACGTCACGATTATAAATTCTTGAATCGGTAAATCGGCCAGCCAAAAATCGTATCGGTGGCGATTAATCGGATACCGTATATAAATTCTATAATGTCATTGTCATGGTTAATAATGTCATTGTCTTTACTGCGTGGATATGCGTGAGCACTGAATAGCTGACAGCTACCGTTTTAACTGCTAATTAAAAATTCAATACTGGCAATAAATTACAATTCACAAGTACAATTCCCGTACATAATATTTTAACATATATAGCGATATTCGTATTGACGAAAAACAACAAGAGAACCCGCACAAGACAGTACAAATAAAAATAAAAACCACGTGTCTTTAAAAATTGGCAACGTATGTCTAGGGAGGCGAATACAAGAGCCTCCAAGCTGGTAATGTCCGATTGGGTAACGGTTTATTCGTCATCTTGGACACAGTAACGTCACATTCTGGTTGTGAATATTACAACTGGAATTAAAATCAATTTATACATGAGGAATTCTATCCCTCGTAAAAAAGGCATCGCCAACTTCCCCGTCTCGTGCGGCATGTACTTAGTCCATGTATTATAAGGTCCGTGATATGTCTGTTATTGGTTGGTGTACGTGGCTGTTGACAGCTATTTCGCGCCAAAAGCAATCTTTTTACACATTTCGTAGTAAGCCATGCCTAATATGGAAGGCGGAGAATTCCATGCGACATCGAGTCCGTGGCCGACCTTGACAGTGACAAAATAGAATTGGAATGACCCAATTTAACAACTAACGGAATCAAATCGCCGTTCGAAAGGATAAAATCATGGAACCCAAAACTATTTCGATTTAAGGTTGGCATGCTAAAGTAGTTTCTTTTATTTTTTTAAGAAGGATTTAAATAAATAATAAGGAAACCGATAACTTTGTATCGTAACTGAAATATGCATAAATGCTCTACTTCTAAAAGTCGTCGCCGTGTCGTGATCGTGGAAGTTTCCACACAATTTATTACATAACAAAGACAATTAACGGCCAGCCTGTAACTCGTCCAAATTATAAGTTAAAAGTAAAACAAAAACACAACAATTATTTTATTTTATTATACATGTAGTATGCTATAAAGTAAGTCATACAACTTTGATTCAAAACACCATAACTGACATTCAATAGTCGGACCCGAGATTTTTTTTTTTTTACGAAAGTTTTACGCGAATCCTTATAGATTCGCACGGTAAGCTCTTGCGAGAATCCTTGCGCGAATTAGATTCGGAGATTCGCGTGAATTTCTAGCCCTGTTATTGGTAAACGATTTTTTACAAATATCACAAGAAAAGGGTTTTTCTCCGGTATGAACTCTAGTGTGTTTCTGTAGATCACTTCCAGTGATAGAAGCCTTCCCACAAACATCACAAGAAAAGGGGTTTTCTCCAGTATGGGTTCTGGTGTGTCGTTGTCGGTGACTACTAGTGTTAAAAGCCTTCCCACAAACATCACAAGAAAAAGGGTTTTTCTCAAGTATGAATTCTGGTATGTCGTTGTAGGTGACTACTCCTGTTAAATGATTTTTTACAAACATCACAAGAAAAGGGTTTTTCTCCAGTATGGGTTCTGATATGTTGCTGTAGGTGACTATTATTGGTAAACGATTTTTTACAAATATCACAAGAAAAGGGTTTTTCTCCGGTATGAATTCTCGTGTGTTTCTTTAGATCACTTGCAGTGGTAAAAGCCTTCTGACAAACATCACAAGAATAGGGTTTTTCTCCAGTATGAGTTCTGGTATGTACACGTAGAGCACTACTAGAGATAAATGATTTATCACAAACATCACATTTATATGGTTTTTCTCCTGTATGAATCATAATGTGTCTACTTAAACTAGTGTAGTCTCCTAGTGATTTACCACAAATATCACACTTATATGGTTTTTCTCCCGTATGAATCATAATGTGTCTACTTAAACTAGTGTAGTCTCCTAGTGATTTACCACAAATATCACACTTATAGATTTTCTTGAAGACAGAATTCTTGGACATTTTCCGCTTTTCTCCAGATTCTTCTCTCTAAAAAATAGATTTTAAAAGGCCAATTAATTAATTCCACAGTTCTAATGTTTTCTATCTCTCAAAAACTAATCATAAATGATTATACTCTTTAGGTTGAATAATTTTAATCTCAGTGGGACAATAACTCATGTCTCTAGTTGTTAGATACTTTTATCATCTGGGTTATCTCCCCATAAATTTTATACGTTTATATACAGTACAATTTAAATTTAAATATTTTATCAAATTATTCATTTACCCTGAGTTTTCATCATCAAGATTAACTGCCAATACGTTTACGTTTATATACAGTACATTATAAATTAAATAGTTGTTAGATTTTTTCATCATCTGGGTTACCTGCCCAGATAACTTTGTGTTTATATTGGTACAGTATCAAATTATTCATTAGTTTACCCTGGCATACAAGGAGTTGAAGGACATGATAAAGAGGTAATTACATTTATGATCATGAGTCTTATCTATTGTCGGAGGGTATATAGCTGAGATTTGCCCAATAACAAACTCTATTACTCTACCTTCGACAGTAAGAAATCCAGCTATGTAAAGTCACTTCAAATCTGTTGAGTTTTCAGCTTGCAAACATCAGTTTCAACCTTTACATCAATACTAGACGACCAATACTGACCCTGAATAAAGTAAATAATTAATATTAATTGTTAATGGCTATCACAAAAAAAGGCATAAATATTATGATCATCCACCATTAAAAATATTTAGAAATAAAAGTAGTAGTTTAATCCATAAAAAAGTTGTGTTATTATGAATATCTTACCTCTAACGACAATAAATAAAGGATATTGTGTTTTTTCTTTTTTAATTCAAAATTAAATAATATATCTCAATCATCAATACAGATAGTGCGCATGCGTGAGCAGGTAGCAGGTCTGCTTGAGAGCTCCGGGAATTTTATTTTTTTTGCTTCGAATCCTTTTAGTTTTAACCTTTTTTTAGTATTTTTTATGCCATTTATGGTTAGTATTAAAACTACCGATTCGTAGAATCTTTTAGAAAGAAAACTTACGCCCCAATGAGTGTTTTAAAGCGTTAAATTTTTGCCTGTTTGGGTGTCTACACGAGGGATGCGGTTGGCGCCATTTTTAAAAAATCAACAGCACGGATTCAAGATGTATGTAGAGTTCCAGTCATGATTATCGGCGATTGAGAGAGATTTAAAAAGATCATATGGTTCAACAACAAGACTTGTAAAGTTATTTTACACGAAAAGAAACAGATTATGATGACTACTACGGCCAGGTTAGACTAGTTCAGCTGTGGAACACCAAAGTCAGTATGTATGTACTGTAGCCGTAGGCTTTCTAATTCATTCTTTTTCTTTTGACATACTGGCATATTTGACATACTGGCTTTTGTGCTGGTTAGATCAGAACATTATTGTATAAACAATCCTAGCCAAGTTTTTTGACTTAGCTACCGTACTAAGTTAGCCATCATCAGTTACAGTATTTGTTCCTAATTCGAATAAGAGTTAATGTTAATAATAGTTAGCCATCGTCAGTTACAGTTACAGCATTTATTCCTAATTCCTAATTCGAAAATAAGACTTTAAAATAAAGTTAATAATAATTGAATAAAATGATCTCTCTTCGTATATTAATGAACAAATTACAGAAAATAATGAAAGACGTAGACGTGAGGCAAACATTATGATATTTAATCTACCAGAATTAAAGGCAGATAATCCAAACCAGAGAAAAACGGAAGATGAAGGAAGCTTATGGAAAGTTCTTGACGCCATAAATTCACCGCAAGTGGACTTTACCAATATTATTAGGATTGGAATCAGACAACAAAATAAAACCAGACCAGTGAAATTGATTCTTTTTAACCCTGCCGACAGAAGAAGGATATTTGATGCCTGTAGAGACAACAGGGACAAGCTATCCCACCATAAACTATACAGTGATGTAATAATCACATGAGACTACACACCCAAACAAAGAGAAGAGAACAAGTATCTTCGAGAGGAAGTAAGACAAAGAAGAAAAGCCGGGGAGAGGGTAAAAATTAGAGGCGATAAAATCGTACCTGATGTGAATTTAAGAACAACCGAAACAAGGAAGACTTCGAACAATGAATTGTCTATACATCCACAGTCTCAAGCACCTTATGGGAGAAGAAATCCACATCTAGATTCGTCTAGACCACCCAGTTCCACTCCAAAACCATCGTCTTCCTTCGTCAACATTAGAACGAAACGTACAAATTCTCCCATCAGTACACCTAGAAGAATTATCTCATACAAGGAAAGACAAGATGTTTTAAGTGACTCTATGGTCACCGACGACGAGACGATAATTTATTCTCAAGAAGATGAGAACGAGATGACACATCCATAGGGGTTTAGTTTTAAAAAGCACAACTTCACTGTAAATACTAGCACTGAAGAAATTACGTTTTTATATAGCAATGTTGATAGTTTGTTAAATAAAAGAAAAGAATTGGAGCTACTAATAGAGTATCATAACCCTTCTATTGTCGCATTATGTGAATTCCTGCCGAAGAACAATCCGAAAGACTTAAGTGAGTGCGAGTTCGCTATAGAAAACTATGATATGTTTTACAATAAACTAGATCAAGGTAGAGGAGTAATTATCTACACGCACACTAACCTGCATGCTGAAGTAGAAGACACAGTTAAAGGAAGCTTTGAAGAAATGGTTTGGTGTAAACTATCCATAAAGCAGGGAATGGAAATGATAGTAGGTTGTATCTATCGCAGTCCATCTAGTAGTATCGACAACTCATCAAATCTTAACCATGTTTTGAGAGAAATAACTTTGAGATACCCCCAAGTTTTGATAGTTGGCGATTTCAATTATAGGGACATCGATTGGAAAAAAGAAACTACGACTACACAGCCAGGTTCACCATGTTATGAGTTTTTAGAAAATGTCAAAGATTGCTATCTTATCCAACATGTGACAGACTACACTCGCTACCGCCATCATGAAACTCCATCTACATTAGATCTTGTGTTTACTAAAAATGAAGAAGATATTAATGATATATTAGTCATGGAACCATTAGGGAAAAGCCTTAAAGATGACGTTGAACCTTAATATATCCAACGATTTGACCACAGAAACAATCAAGTACAGGTACTACAGAGGAAATTATGAAGATATGAAACGGGAAATTACTTCGAAGTTGAATGACTTGAAAGATTCAGATACAATAGACACTTGGGAATGGATCCTGGGGACGTTAAATCTCAGTATTAAACGCCATATTCCTGTCTTTAAACCAAGGCAGAAACCTAGAAAATTATGGTACACGGCTACAGTGATGAAAGCACTTAAAAAGAAAAGATAATGTTGGTATAAATGCAGAAGAAATCAAACAAGTGGAAATTACGAAGAATATAGAATAGCCAGAAACCATGCAACTAGTCTTCAAAAAAATGCCCATAAAGAATTCGAAAGGAATGTTGCTGCAGACGTGAAAGACAATCCAAAAAGCTTCTGGAAATATGTCAGATCAAAGACCAAAAAAAGAGTTGGAATAAGCAAAATAGAGAAAGAAGATGGAACATTACTTTACAGTAGCTTGGAGAAGGCTGTGGAACTGAATAATTTCTTTTCTGGTTTTTTTTCGAAAGAAAATACGAAGAATTTACCGTCAATTCTAACCACATCAACACCCATCCTAGATGACATAGAACTATCGCCAGGCGTAGTTCATCGTAAACTAGAAAAACTCAATACAACAAAATCCCCGGGACCTGATAATTTGCACCCTAAAGTACTAAAAGAACTGGCTGAGGTCTTGAAATTACCAATATCCAAGTTATTCAGGAAATCGATTGATAAAGGAGTTTTACCAGACCACTGGAAAGCAGCTAACATCACACCACTATACAAACAAGGTAGTAAGAAGAAAGCCTGCAACTATCGACCAATAAGCCTCACAAGTATCGTTGTCAAAATACTAGAATCAATAATGAGAAATGCCATCATGAACCACTTAGACTCAAACAACATTTTATGTAAAGAGCAGTACGGATTCAGAGCGGGTAGAACAACAACCTTGCAACTCCTTGAGGTAATGGACTACATCACAGAAGCAGTAGATCGTAATATACCTATTGACATCATCTATTTTGATTTCCAAAAGGCTTTTGACAAAGTCCCACACAAGCGTCTTCTAATTAAACTAAAATCAATTGGAATTGGTGGCAAAATCCTTACATGGAAAGAATCCTTTCTCAGTCAGAGAAAGCAACGAGTTGTGATCAACAACCAAGCCTCAGCGTGGGCAGATGTAGAGAGCGGTGTGCCACAAGGAAGCGTGCTAGGACCGATTCTATTTCTGATTTATATTAATGATATTCCGGAGGCTGTTGAATCCGTGGTCAAACTATTTGCTGATGACACGAAGTTATTTGGTCATAGTGGAACCTTACTGGAATCCAACAACATTCAGAGAGATATCGATCAACTTGTGGATTGGGCAAATACATGGCAACTCCATTTCAACCAACAAAAATGTAAGTCACTGCATTTCGGACACAACAACATTAATAGGAGATATGAGATGGAAGTAAACAACCAATCTATAGAAATACTGAAATAGATCTAGGTGTAATTTTCCAGAATAATTTGAAATTCAATGACCACATTGCGACCAAAGTAAAAAAAGCCAACTGCCTTTTGGGATTAATTCGACGTACCTTCACTGGAATAACAAAAGAAATGTTCATACAGTTATATAAATCTCTAATTCGACCTCATCTAGAATATGCTGTGTCAGTATGGTGTCCCATACTTAAGAAAGACGTTAGAGCAGTTGAAAATGTACAGCGTAGAGCGACTAAACTAGTGAAAGGACTAAAAAATCTAAATTATAAACAACGCATGTTAAGCCTAGGTTTGCCCTCGTTGGAATATAGAAGGAAACGATATGATGTCATCCAAGTCTACAGGATCCTGCAAGGTAAAGATATTGTTGTTAATAAGAAATGTTAAAAATAACCACAGAGAAGAGAACAAGAGGGCACAACTTTAAATTAGAAAAGCGTCATTCTAGACTAGACATACGAAAAAATAATTTCTCAGTCAGAGTCATAAACAATTGGAACTCATTACCATATCACGTTGTCAATTCTGTAACTCTGAACCAATTCAAATCAAACCTGAACCAATTCTGGAAAAATGAAGAAACCAAGTTCAACCCAAGTTGCTATTATTAGCAAAACTCTTGATAATAATAGTTTTAGACCAAACACTTTGAGAAAAAATTAATTAATTAAACTAAATTTATAATTAAATGTGTTGAGGACAGATCTAGCTCAATCATGCGCAAACCTACCAATGCTAGAAGAAATAAAGGTGGTCAACAAGCCATATAGGCTTAATGGTAGACCGAAGAAAAGGTATAAAAGGTATAAAAAGGTATGAAGCTAAATACCGGTAAGATACATTAAAGTAATAACATATCTCTGGACTGCTCGACTGCTCGCTCAATCAGTTGACCGCCATTTTTTTAGCATTGGTTAATCTCAAAATGTGACGTGGACCTTCTTCAACCCGAGTAATTCATATCTGGACTTCAGGATTCCTCATATTATCTTCAAGGGTCGATTTTATTCCATAATTTGACATATCCATTTATCAATACGAAGGTGAAATAGAATTCTTAATTTATTCGATAAGAGTAATGCAGAAGATAAATTATATTACTACAGCTTAGTAACCCCCAACTTCCAGCCTCATCCTAATTAATGGTATTCAAATTGAAAAATCCTATGCAATATTTATATATATATATATATATATGAAAATACTTATAATGCGCCATTTCCAGAAAACTGCTCAACCGCGCGTGGAAAAATCATCAATGACACAAAGGTGAAAAACATTAGTCAAAATTTAAGTCTATCGCCAAAAGCTTCATGGAAAAAGAGTGTCTTCAGTCTCGATTGAAATATTTATAGCCTCATCCTAATTAAAGTTACATTATTAAAGATATAGATAAGAACTAGCCATTCCTGCTATACTAGTTCGAAAGTAGATGATGTAAAATGAATAATTTGAAAATTTCATTCAAATTACTCTATTGCAAGCGAAGATATTGGCATTTTAAGATTTGGCCGACCTGTGCAATAATATCAACCACTAAGACTCGAAGCATCTAGGCGCGCCATATTTGATTTATCACTGAAACGTTTTAATCTGTTTAATATCGGAGCAATCTGATGCCATCCAAAGTTGATTAAGGCCTGGATACTTTAGAAAACATTTCATGCCCAAATAAAGACCTGCACTAGGCAGATTTAGCTCTTGAATAATGCATGTCAGGGGCGGATCTAGGAATTTCGGAAAGGGGGGGGGGGCGCGGCAAAATGAGGGCACGTCGCTTAGTTGAGTGTTGGGAAAAATCTTTTGCGAGCGCAGCGATCAAAAATAAAATTGGGAGGGGGGGGCGTGGTCTTTTATGAAAATTCAATCCTTATTAGTGTATTTTTAGAGCATTTGCTGTCTTATTTGCTTCAGTGCAAATCAATTTCTATTTATATATTCAAATTAATAGAGGCCTATTCTTAAAACGGTGTTTGTACAACGAATTATTACAACAGGTAGATATTGATAATTAAAACAGGTTGTTTTATTTGACTTGGGTCTCACAAATTATATTATTATTACGGTGGAATGACAATCAGGTCAAACAGAAGTTGAGAAATCTCTCATCGTCCTCCTAGCCCTACTACCGGGCCGTAGCAAATCCATGATCAACACAGGCAAGAAAAAATATAAGAAACATTGACATTGTGGATAGGCTAGGATTAACCGTAGATTTAAACAGTACCTTCAAAATTGATCGTAAAACCGAACGTACGACACCATTAACGGCATCTAAACCTTTAACATTGGAGTACCGTAAATTTGGATGATAGGGTCTACTACGGCACACAAAAATAAATAATGCCGTGGCAGACATGCTTTGTGTAGTCTTTTATCATGGCTTTGTCGTTTGCCATGGACAATTTCGTGCGCCGAGTTTGTGTGCAGAGAAGGACGAATTCGAGGGGGTTAAAATACGACTGGGCGGCTTTTTACGATATTTTCTGTGTGCTTGGCGGCAGAAAATAGTGCCGCCTGGCGTGGCTACATCCCTGTTCCTTGCATCTGTAGCAATTCCAAGAGCTATTTGGCTGATATTTTCGGACATATTTGGGTCTGAGAACAGAAGTAAAAAAGGCACTTTCAGAAGTAAAAAAGGCACTTTCAGAAGTAAAAAAGGGCACTGTCGAAAATTAGGGGGGGGGGGTGCGCGCCCCTTGCGCCCCCCCCCCTTAAATCCGCCTCTGCATGTTTAAAGTAACTAAATCCGTAACTTAATATCATCCAAAATCTTCGACATTTGTTTTGCAATTTAAATCAGCATTGGTTTTGTGGTCTACCGAAATAAGGTCGTTAATATTTTGTAGTGTAAACGCTATCCGGTCAGTGGACGGTTTCGGTTCTGATTACTGCGTGAAACGAACCTTGACATTTTTTCCCTGCAAACTTTCACTCTGTCAAAATGGCTGCTCAAAAAAATCACACTTTTCTGTGAAGGGTTCCACTTTAGTAATGATGGCGATTATTTTATAATTGGCAATATCAGTGTTGACAATATATAGTATAGCCTACTAAAACATGTTATGCATCCGTCGGTAATAATCCGCCTCTGCATGTTTAAAGTAACTAAATCCGTAACTTAATATCATCCAAAATCTTCGACATTTGTTTTGCAATTTAAATCAGCATTGGTTTTGTGGTCTACCGAAATAAGGTCGTTAATATTTTATAGTGTAAACGCTATCCGGTCAGGGCACGGTTTCGGTACTGATTACTGCGTGAAACAAACCTTGACATTTTTTCCTTTTTTTCCCTGCAAACTTTCCGTCTGTCAAAATGGCTGCTCAAAAAAATCACACTTTTCTGTGAAGGGTTCCACTTTAGTAATGATGGCGATTATTTTATAATTGGCAATATCAGTGTTGACAATATATAGTATAGCCTTATTTTACTGAAAATGTTATGCATCCGTCGGTAATAATATTATAAAACATACAATCTAAAATCGAGCTAGATATTGATATTATTAAATTATAAAATAATCACCATCATTACTATATAGGCTTTATGATACATCTCGCACGTGCTAACAATTCAGCCATCACCCCCCCCCCCCCCATTGATAAATAAGACTTTGAATGATAAACCGGAAGTCCGGTGTTTGATTACAGCGTTGAGACATTCTGGCGTAATTACACCTTGTCATGGCAAGGGATAACGTATAGTTTTTCGTCTGGGGTGGAAATCGAGGTCCTGTGTACACATTGGCATGTATGTAAAAGATCGTTTGGCAGGTGAAATTCTATATTAGAGCAGGTCGTAGCGCCGCTTTCCAAACAAAATTTCCCTCGATGACAAGAAGATAGGACCTCTGTTTTCCCACTTCTCTGAATTAAGATAATATATAAAGGACTGCCATTGATAGACCACTGATGGTGATGATTTTTATAGATGAAATAATAACTAGTTGATAAATTAGGATATCCTTTATTCATAACAAACTACTTCTATACAGATTGTAAACATGACATCAGAGAAGACAAGGTGAGGGCGAGGGAGAATGGGGTTTAACGACCACTTGGCACAAAACTAGATCATTTCGAGACTTACATATGGTTCAATTTCATTTTAATAGTTCGCTTGCACGTAGCCTGGGTCCTTTGCAGTGAGAGGAAAACGGAGGACCCAAAGAAAACCAACGGGGTTGGACAGGCGACCTTACTCCTTGTCACGTACACCCAAATATTCGACGCAAGGAGAGGGGCTTTAGGGGCTTTCTCCCGTTTTTTTAATTCTTGTGTGTTATCGCACATCACAAGTATTGAAGTAAAGTGCTTTTTTGAGAATGAATTCTGGTGTGGTATTTTAGATGAGAACTTGTTGAAAATGATTTATTACAAACACCACAAGAAAAAGGTTTTTCTCCCGTATGCATTCTGATGTGTACATGTAGACTATTACTAGTAGTATATGATTTACTACAAACATCACAAGAAAAAGGTTTTTCTCCAGTATGGGTTCTGATATGTTGATGTAGGTGACTACTATTGGTAAATGATTTACTACAAACATCACACGAAAAGGGTTTTTCTATGGTATGGGTTTTGGTGTGTTGATGTAGATTACCCCTGGTGGTAAATGATTTCTTACAAATTTCACAAGAAAAGGGTTTTTCTCCAGTATGGATTCTTGTGTGTTTTTGTAGATCATTACTTATGGTAAATGATTTATTACAAACATCACAAGAAAAGGGTTTTTCTCCAGTATGAGTTCTTCTAGTGTGTGTCTGTAAATGGCCCATTTGACTGAATGATTTATTGCAAACATCACATTTATATGGCTTTTCTCTAGTATGAGTTCTAATGTGTGCCTGTACATGTGCCTTCTGACTGAATGATTTATCACAAACATCACATTTATATGGTTTCTCTCCAGTATGAATCATCATGTGTATATTTAAAGTAGAAGAATTTCTCGGTGTTTCACCACAAATATCACATTTATAGTTTTTATTGGAGACAGAATGCTTTGTCATTGTCAGCTTTCCTCCTGATCTTTTCTCTGAAAATAGAACAAACAAAAACATTTAATAGTCAGCATATCACAAACTAACCATAAAACATAACAGGATACGTAATTACACACAAATCAAACGAACAACTACAGTGTACTATGTCATAAATAAATCCGCGTTAGGCAAAACCAGAGACTAAAGGCTGCCACAGATCGACCTTACGACGCGACTCAACTGGTCGCCGACTGGTTTTCCACGATTTTCGTCGCCGATTCTAGTCGATCTACGTCTAGCTACGACCGTCGTGCGACAGTTTTTCACGATCGGCGACTGAGTCGCAGGAGTTGAACATGTTCTACTTCTACGACGCGACGGAACCAGTCGCCGACTAGTCATCGTCGATGCGTGCGTTTCTACGATCGGTTGCCGACTGCGCTATAAATTTTAGCCAATCAGAGCGGCGAATGAAAAATCGAATTGGTGACCTCGTGGACGACCGAAGAAGAAACATAGAGAAACGGCTAACGCGACTGCTGTAGCTGCCTGTCTACGACGTTTTTGTAATATGTTGACAAAGCCTTTGTTGATAAATCTAAAATTTAGGAATATAAATCATATCAAATAGAATCATAAACAAAAATTTGAATCCCTCGAATAAATTTAAATTACTTTCTCAAAATAGTTTCGCTAGATAGATGGAGAGATTATGGAATAATTAGGCATTTTTTGTATTTTTATGGGGAAAATTTGAGTGCGGTACCTGCATTCAGTGTGGCGCCATTTTGAACGAAAGAAATTGGTCGGCGATTATTGCTGAATTCGATCTGAGTGCAATCTACGATAGTCGCCGACAGTTGAGTCGCGTCGCAAGGTCGATCTGTAGCCGCCTTTATATTACTGTGATCAAAACCCGCTGAAAAACCATGAACGGCAACGAGCTTTAATAAAACGGTTCAAAATGGAGACAACATTCGTGGGATAATTGTAGGCCGGTTCGGGAGCCTCGGGTCTTTCCGGGGTACAAAATTGGAAATACTAACCCTAATCCTAACCCTACCCTTTTTAGAAGACTGAACTTGGATCTAATTTACCTTTTACCACTTCTAAAATTGTTAGGGTACGGGTTAGTATTTCCCAAAATACATATCAAGGCGGCCATTTTGGACTCAGGAAGGTTCCGAACGTCCCTACCGGCCTACATTTAGCGTCTCCCCATCTTACAGGACCGAAATAAGGTGATATCGTACTATAGTATAATACATCATGGTGATAATGTAATAATATAATACAGTGAAGTTCTATACAAGTACCTTATATATCAAATTAACAAAATACCTCTTGTCTGCCAGCATTTGAATCAGTGACGTATATAATGTTAATATACGTCATTGATTCGAATGTTCTGCTGGAAGCAATTGCCGCCATTTCAGAAGAATTTGACAGTTCAAAGATACGACATGGACCAGCTTCAAACCGAGTTACTTATTTTTGTATCCGATCACGTAAAAAAAAGAAATCAATCAAATTCAGGTTGGTAATGTCTCATCGATACTGTCTATTTTCAAGTTGACAATATATTTTATTGTTCAGAATAACTGACAAACTAATTAAAACACCTCTTGTAGCCTAACGATTATATTTTTTTTGTTCACTTGAAGAACCATTTTTGATGATCATTTAATTGTGACATCTGCCTAAATAAAACAAAATTATTCCTGTTCTAGAACGAAATACTTCGGAGGTGTAAATAACTATTATAATTTGTGCATAAAGTTGCTCCTCTTTTATGGGAGTAAATAAAATACTTCAAAGGTGTAAATAAAGTTGTTCTTGTTTTAGAAGAAAATAGTTTAGAGGAGTAAATAAACCTAACTTTAATAAGGATTATAGCGTGTGTTTTCATGTTGAATACTTCTGGAGGATAATAAAATAGAATGGAAGAAAATAGAAGCGAGGCGAATAAAAAAGAACACCAACACGTCATCAAGACATTTTAACTCTGGGCAATTGCTGTAATAGAAATGCCAACCAGCCCGAAACCCGTGCCGAAATAGGTCAAATTGCCAAGAATCCAAAATGCCCGTCAGTTGTGACTGGAAAAAACAATTTTTATCTACGTATCATAATATGATCCAGTTGGGTATCAAACTGTTCATTTGACAGTTTCAAAATGGATTAAGATCTCTGTTATATCACATATGCAAGGACTGTATAATTTCTGAATTCCTCTTTGTAAATTATTGTGGTGTGTTATTAAATTTATCTGTTGTGAATTTATTCACGTAAAGGACTGTATAATTTTTGAATTCCTCTTTGAAAATTATTGTGGTGTGTTATTTAATTTATTAGCTTTATCTTTTGTATTATATTTTCTACGAAAGGCAGAATGTTAGAAAGGCCAGTATAGTCTAATCTTCAACCCTTGGCCTTTTCACCCGGAAAATTTGAAAGTTCTGTCAAAATCGCTTTTCAAACTAGATCAACCACCATTTTTTTTTTCATCCGGATAATTTGCAGAGGAACTGAAATTAATTTTTCTGTGAAGAGTTCCACATTTGGCCTGCTTGGCACGGTTATTTTAGCGTAATGTAAACAGGTCAATTACTTGAAATTTATGGCGGCCTGGTACCGTGCCCAGAACAGCAAGCTCATCGCGGCCAATTGTAAACAGGGCTTTATAGTGGCGCTAGAATTACTATACACAGAACAACAGGAGACACATCAGGACAACAGGATACACGTAGGGTATAATAGGTTTATTATCAGGACAACAGGACACACATAGGGCATAATTTATTATCAGGACAACATGATACATATAGGGTATAATAGGTTTATTATCAGGACAAAAGGATACACATCAGGACAAAAGGACACACGTAGGGTATAATAGGAATATTATCAGGACAACAGAACAAACATGGGGTATAATTTATTATCAGGACAAAATGACACACCAACAGAATCGATTTTACCTATGTTAGATCATAAACCTGGGCCTTATCTCTATTATTAACTACATGTATTAATTAACCACTGGAGACATAAAAGATCTGTTTCAATTAGATTTATATTCTTCTCTCTTTGTTTTGTAACGAGATTACTACTATGGTGAGCTGTGGCGTGTACTTGTAGATTTCTCTTGGTGGTATATGACTTACTACAAACTTCACAAGAAAAGAGTCTTTCTCCGGTACATATTTTGGTGTGTTGATTGAGACCACTTCTAGTGTTAAATGATTTTCTACAAATATCACAAGAAAAGGGTTTTTCTCCGGTATGGGTTCTGATGTGTTGATGTAGACTGCTACTAGTGGTAAGAGATTTTCTACAAATATCACAAGAAAGGGGTTTTTCTCCAGTATGAATTCTGGTGTGTTGATGTAGACTATTTCTAGTGGTAAATGATTTTCTACAAATGTCACAAGAAAAGGGTTTTTCTCCAGTATGGATTCTGGTGTGTTGATGTAGGCTGGTACTAGTGTTAAATGATTTCTTACAAACATCGCAAGAAAAAGGTTTTTCCCCGGTATGGATTCTTGTGTGTTTTTTTAGATCATTACTTATGATAAACGATTTCTTACAAACATCACAAGTAAAGGGTCTTTCTCCAGTATGAATTCTAATGTGTGCCGGTAAATGTGCTTTCTGACTGAACGATTTATCGCAAACATCACATTTATATGGTTTCTCTCCAGTATGAGTTCTAGTGTGCGTCTTTAAATGTGCCTTCTGACTGAATGATTTATGACAAACATCACATTTATATGGTTTCTCTCCAGTATGAATCATAATATGTGTATTTAAAGTAGAAAAGTTTCTCAGTGATTTACCACAAATATCACATTTATATCTAGGCCTATAGTTGTTATTGGAGACAGAATGATTCGACATTTTCAGCTTTCCTCCTGATCTGCTCTCTGAAATTGAAAATAGAAGTTAGAACAAAAATTGAATAGATAGTCCTATGAAAAACTAACCATAGAACATAACAGGATACTTAATTACACACAAATCAAAGAACAATGTCCTACACACTAAATCTAAATTATTCCGCGATAGGCTAGCCAAAACGCAAGAAAACGGTAGGTCACGTGTGACCAAAAGTCCCCAAAAAGCCATAAATATCAACGAGTAAAAGCGATCAAAACGGCGACTACATCCATACGGGACCGAAATGTGATACTATAATAATAATACATCATGGTGAAATATAATGAAGTTCTATACAGGTAAGCCTACCTTTATATCAAATTAACAAAATACGTCTTGTCTGTCAGCATTTGAATCAATGACGTATATAATGTTAATATACGTCATTGGTTCGAATGTTCAGCTGGAAGCAATTGCCGCCATTTCGGAAGAATTTGATAGTTGAAAAATACGGCATGGACCAGTGAAAAAAAGAGAACTTAAAGGTAGTCCAGGCATTTTAACTCAATTTCACACCATTCCGGAGTTGTTGAGTGGAAGTTAAAGTTAAACCCCATTTCTCTCTCCCTCTCCCTCTCTCTCCATTCCGGAGTGATGCTGCAATAGGAATGTCTCCCACAGTTCATGGCCGTTCTAGTCCTATTTAATCACCCAACAAGCCTGTGAAGACGCTGAAGTACCCCCACCGAAAACCCAAAATAAATAGACGACATTTTTTTTTTCAAAAGTATCAATCAATCAAACCGATTATCAACTATACACTAATTTTTTTTTTACTCTCTATCAGATAAAATCAAAGTTATCTTGTCCCAAAGCATCGACCAATGAACTTGCTTAGCTCCAGGGCGAATTGCGTCATCGGGGCGGGACGGTCAGAAAAGAAATTCGAAATCCTGCAATCGGGATTCCGAATATAATCCGAAACTTTCATCGGATTCACCCGACACTGTCGCCCGCAAATTTACTAATTATTAAGTCACTTGCATCCTTTTTTTGAGGATACGCCAGAAACGTCTGCCGATGGTGTGTAACTAATTCAATATTAAGACCTCAGAAAAATTTGATGAGAGCTGGTTTGCTGGCTGAATATGAGTGCGAGACGATTTCCTGGGGCTGGTGTTAAACATTCCTTGACATTTTATTAACTTGTTATTTTCCGAGATGAAATTACAGGATTGGGATGTCAGGAAGGGTTTTAATTGCGGAAAATGGCCTCCCATTCCAAAAATTCAAAAATTAATTTTGTCCCGTACGTTGAATAATAAAATGATGATATGATAATTTCACAGGTTGATGGTTGTAAGTTACTTGCAGGTCGGGGTTTTGAACGTAAGTAATCGATTTATTACAGAGATTATAATCAGATATGCCACCAAAGCGCATACTTAGGGTTCTTTTTTCAAAATCCCTTCTTGCGCATACCCTAAGCAGCAAATTCTCATCATCGAACTTAGTCAGGGTAAATAATATGATGAATATATACTCGGTTTTTTCACTCTTACTTAATTATAACAAACGTCATCGTGACACTAAAGCGTTAACCAATCAGATTGCTTATATCTGCTTTCCATAACTCCATCAATCTAATGAACGCCTACACCAAGTGTGAACATTCCACCTCAATTAGAAGAAGAGTTATTGTGGCCCGAAGCATCAACCAATCAAATTGCTTATCTCTGCAGAAAAGGCTTATTTTCGAAATTCGTCAAGGCATTGACCTAATAACACCTACACCAAGTTTGAACACAATTTTAGAAATTGTAGTGTCCCGATGGACTTGCAGGAGACAAGTGTTATGGTCATCTGCTTACCTGGGACTCACATGGGCTGGGTGAGTAAGACTTTGATTCGCTACACTTGAGGTCCCGTGTTTATTCCCATTGTTGGCCAAGGTAAATTATTCGGATATTCTGGCGTTATTAAGATGGTGTGGTAAATAAGGTTTTAACTTTGTCAGGAGGTAGATTTGGGGTTTCCTCCGGGAACCCCGGTTTCCTCCCACTGCAAGCGATTTTTTGAAATAAAATTAAACCATATGTAAGTCCCGAAATGACCTAGTTGTGTTAACTGGACGTTAAACCCCATTTCTCTCTCTCTCTCTCTCTCTCTCTCTCTCTCTCTCTCATACACACACACTCTCTCTCTCTCAGGTAGATTTTGGAGGATATGATGTAAGAAATTTTGTTAATTTGGAGATTCCACTCTTAATTTTGGTCAACAGTAAGTCCTAATAACACTGCTTCAGATACTTTTATCTAATGATTCTCCTTGACTTGAAAGTATTTATCGCCCAAGATTCCCATTATAAACTATTTCTGGGTACAGCCCATGCACTTAAATAAAACAGTCGGCCAAATCCTTTTGTCTATAAAACATAGCAAAAACCTTCAATCGTAGTTCACTGTCAGAATTATCGGGAAAGAATGTCTTTTGATCCAAATTTTCTTTAGGCTTTGGATAGATCCTCATCGATAGTTGCATTCACGCCAATTCCATCGTCAGTATGTTGACTAAAAGCGATTGGTTATTCGTATTACTATCCATTTTGTTTTTGTATGAAATTCAATTCTTCAAAATGGCGCTGTGTTTGCAAAAATACTATCTCGTAATTGCACGTGATTAATTCGGTAATCTTCGTTATTTGACGGAAACTACCCAGCCGTTATCCAACCATTGTTGAATATTAAGGGTGGGCGTTGTATATGTCAGATATAAACCTATCATACCTCAGTTGCTATATCTAATAACCCTTGGGCTGCGCCCGAGGGTTATATAATATAGTAACCTCGGGTAGGTTAATATCCTATACATAGAAAACAGGTTGGTCAGACTCAAGCAACAGCTTCAACAAGGTGACAAGGCCAAGATTGAGTACCTGGACGCAGTCGGCCATTTGATCTATCTCGGATAGAAACTTTAACATTTGAATTCAAGATGTGTGAACATAGAGTATTTAAATTGTTGTTATTTATATACGCAAAGAAATGAAAGAAATGGTACTATATTGTTGTTTTATACTTGTTAATAAACCTGCTATATACAACTGGCGATAGTTTACTCTTTGATGAGCATAGCAGTTATTCCTCATAACAACCTGTCATGACGTCATCATAGGTTGATATTCTGTTCATATTAACCGCTGATGACGTCGTGGCAGGTTGATATTTCATATCAACATTGATATTTCACATCAACCGCTAATGACGTCATCTCAGGTCGATGTAGTCGATTCATATCAACCACTGATTATCGAAATAATACAAAAAAACACAGAAATAATTTTTTTATTCTTTTGACGATTAAAAATGATTATGGTACAGTTTGTAACATTCAAGACCGAAATAGACGACGTACTTATCGGCATATTTAAATCGGAAATCCATACTCGACCATGTCTAAGATATCTTTCAGAATCTTTTTTCCGTCCACACACTCCTAGACTTGAAAGTATTTATCGCCCAAGATTTCTGGGAACAGTCCATGCACTTGAAACAGTTAGTCGAATCCTTCTGTCTTTAAAACATAGCGAGAAGCTTCAATCGTAGTTTACTGACGGAATGATCGGGAAAGAATGTCTTTTGATCCAAATGTTCATTAGGCTTTGGATAGATCCTCATCGATAGTTGCATTCACGCCAATTCCATCGTCAGTATGGCTAAAAGAGATTGATTATTCGTCTGACTTCGTATTACTATCTATTTTGTTTTTGCTTGCAATTCAATCTCTTTAAAATGTCGATGTGGAAACAAAAACACCATCTCGTAATTGCACGTGATTAATTCGGCAATGTTCGTTATTTGACGGATACTACCCAGCCGTTATCCAATCATTGTTGAATATTAATGGAAGAGACCATTTAATTTAAGGGTGAGCGTTGCATATGTCAGATATAAACCTTTTGTCCCTCAGTTGGTATGTTGTAGAACCCTTGGTCTGCACCCGCGGGTTCTATAACATAACAAACCTCGAGTAGGTTAATATCCTATACTTAACATACCAATGTTGAAATTTGTTGTTGTTTTGAACTGGCTGTCTAAGTTTTGGGATTTTTTCTAGATTTTCTTGGACTATTCCATTATCAAATATAGGTAACAGGTAGAGGATTAGTTGTGCACTTGACTGTAAAATATTGTTGTTTTAAGCTGTATAAGATATGGCTGTCTAAGTTTTGGCAGGTTACCCTAATAGCTATCCAACTTCTGGAAATTCGCGTATGTGGCATGGAGATAGGCGCGCCATCTCAACCTCGTGGATTTCCTGCAAGCACTCCGGTTTCCTCCCATTGCTAAAAATTAAAAAAACATGTGTTAGTCTCGTAGCTATCCGACTCTTGGCAATGCGCTTATCTCGATGCCCAGAGGACATTGTGTGGTCATAAAAATATATTGCGGCCCAGATCAAAAGATTTAGAGGTACAAAACAAAAGGTAAGCCGGGAGCTTACCTACTTATAAATACATTGAATAGATCGCCTGGATAATGGTTTGATCTACGTTGAGTTATTTTTAATATAATATATATATATATATGGTGCAACGGTTAGAGAGTAGGATTTGTGACCTAACGGTTGCAGGTCGAGACCCGAATTTTCGCCGAGTTCTTGTGTCCTTGAATAAGACACTTTATCCCTGCATTCCAGTCTACCTAGCTGTAAATGGGTACCGGTAGGATAGTGTATGTATTACACAAAAAACTTCAAGTTGTAGCTGCATATGTTGGACCTCTTTCTAAGAGTTGTAAAGGGAGGTTTTCAAGCGTACCTGTGTCCTAGAGACCGGGATAGTAAATTGTCGCGCTATGAGCACGCTTTGTGGATTTGGCGCTATATAAATGGACATAATTATTATATATATAGAGTGAGAAATGGGGTTCAACGTCCACTCGACACAAACTAGGTCATTTCGGGACTAACCCATGGTTTTAATTTTATTTCAATAATTCGCTTGCGCGTAGGGGTCATAAGCAGTGAGTGGAAACCTGTAGACCCGGAGAAACCCACGAGTTTGGACAGGCGACCCTATTCCTTGCAAAGTAGAACCGGGGATTCGAAACCACGCCAATTGACTCAATGGTAGGTCGTTTGATACAGCACGCACGTGCTAACCATTCGCCCCCCCCCCCTGATATAATATAAGGTACGGAATGTGCGACTATTTTACATAATATGCTGTTTCAATTTAATATTTGACAGCTACCTAGTCGTTCGTATAGTACGGAAAACCGAGGTCCCGTGTACACATTGGAGTGCACGTAAAAGATCCCTTGGCAGTTGGAATTCGATATACGAGTAGGCCGTAGGGCCTCTGTCCGGGCGAAATTCTCCCATAGCACACTGTATGGCGTATGCCCGTCTTCCATTAGCCCAGGTTAAGTGCATAATAGTAGGACGTTAAACCCCATTTTATACATTCATTCCATTCATTCATTGGTTTCCATACTCTAGATTCTATTAGCCTAGTCGGTGTATAACAGTAGTAGGACGTTAATCCACATTTTATTTATTCCATTATGGAATGAAATTCCTCATATTTTAAGGATCTTCTCGTAAAAGCGTTTTTACGACTAACTCTTTAAAAAAACTAGTTTATAATTAAATCTACTTGTGTATTACGCGTGAAATATAGCAAATGCGTCGCTGGTTAGATGTGGAAAGCCCACCTCCCTAAACACTCTACAGCCGACGTGTGATGCATACTTTCTTATGCTGGCGTGCACGTAAAATATCCCTGTGTCCGGGCAAAATTCCCTCAAAGCACACTGTATGGCGTATGCAGAACAGTAGGACGTTAAACCCCATTTCATTTCATTTCACTTTCTCCTGCTACAGATTTTAGCAGAAGGGAGAACGTTATGTATTTTTTTTTTATTTCAGTAGTGGTCTAGGGTGCCGCGCTTCGACCTCTAGCTGGCCGGCCACCTCTGGCTTGCGGCTGTGGTTTCGAGCCCTGGTTTAAGCGTATGTGGCATGGAGATAGGGGCGCCTCCTCAACCGCCCACTGCTAAAGACCCCTACGCGAAAGCGGATTATTGAAAAAAATTAAACTATATGTTAGTCCCGAAATGACCTAGTTGTGTTGAGTGGGTGTTAAACCCCATTTCTCTCTCTCTCACTCTCTCTCTCACCTGGTCCTCCGGTTTCCTCCCTCTGCTAAAGACCCCTACGTGCAAGCGAATTATTAAAATTAAATTGAACCATATGTTAGTCCCGAAATAACCTAGTTTGTGTCGAGTGGAAGTTAAACTCTGTCTCTCTGTCTCCCTCTACCTCTTGGACCAAGAAAGGTTTGTATACCAAATAAGGATTTAAAAGTTTGAATACTACCGATCTACCAATAGCTCAGCCTCTAAACCTCTTCCAGAGTCAAGATCTTGGTGTCTGAGCCTGCACTTATAGGGTCAAGATTTTGGTTTCTGAAACCGCACCTCCAGAGTCAAGATATTGATGTCTGAACCTGCACTTCCGGAGTCAAGATCATGGTGTCTGAACCTGCCCTTGCAGAGTCCAGATCATGGTGTCTGAAACTGCACTTACAGAGTCAAGATCATGGTGTCTGAAACTGCACTTATAGGGTCAAGATTTTGGTGTCTGAAACCGCGCCTCCAGAGTCCAGATCTTGGTGTCTGAAACTGCCCTTGCAGATTCAAGATAATGGTGACTGAGCCTGCACTTCCAGAGGCAAGGATTGGAGTTACACTACCCCCCCCCCAATCCCCCATATTCTAAAATCATTACGATTGACAAAACACAAAATCGTCGAGTTGATTATCGATCGATCATTGTCTGATATAAAATATCGATATCCCATAACTTATGGTTTTTGCTTTCATAAAACCTATTGATTTGACTCGAGGCTTTAAGATCTATATTATGATATCCACGTGTTTACACTCTATATTCTAAATATTAAATTTAACCCTCGGGTTAAAGAATAAAGAATATTAAACAAACATTATACAAGAGCTAAATCTGCCTATGGTTGACCTTTGTTATATAAATCATTAAAGTTACATTATTCAAGATATAGATAAGAACTAGCCATTCTTGCTATACTAGTTCGAAAGTAGATGATGTAAAATGAATAATTTGAAAATTTCATTCAAATTACTCTATTGCAAGCGAAGAAATAGGCATTTAAAGATTTGACCGACCTGTGCAATAATTTCAACCACGGTCCTGGTTGATCAAAGCTACGACTCGAAGCGTCTAGCAGCGCCATATTTGATTTACCGCTGAAACGTTTTAATCTGTTTAATATCGGAGCAATCTGATGCCATCCAAAGTTGATTAAGGCCTGGATCAGTTAATTAATGTCTAATTAATACTTTAGAAAACATTTCATGCCCAAATAAAGACCTGCACTAGGCAGATTTAGCTCTTGAATAATGCATGTTTAATTAGACATTAATTAACTTATCCAGACCATAATCAACTCTTGATGGCATAGCTATGATCCGATTTACTGCGTAACTTTACTTCACGATTTATGGAAAATTGATAATCAAGAATATGATTTTTGTCGTCCCGACTTTACATGTAGTAATAATGATCTAGTTGTGCGGATGAGACGAAAAATCGAGATTCTGTGTACACATTGGCGTGCACGTGAAAGATCCCTTGACAGTTGAAAATCAATAAAAGAGTAGGCCGTAGTGTTGCTGACCGGGCAAAATGTCCTGCATCGCACACTGGATGGCGTATGCGAGTCTTAATTAGCCCCAATTAGGAGCAGAACAGTAGGACGTTAAACCCCATTTCGTTTCATTTCTTAAAGGAATAAAATAACATGCAAGATTGGAATTAATGTTAACATACATTGATTCATGGTTATTTGTTTGTTTTTTTTTTGGGGGGGGGGGGGGGACTTAATAGTAAAGATTAGAGGCCCTGATATGCTTCCGGCATTAATTTATTTAAAATGTCTCGCCTAAACGTAATAACATTCTGACTCAACGGTTGTCTTATCAGGCCCGTAGCCAGGAAGTTGTTTTTTATTTTTTTTTGGGGGGGGGGGGGGTGTTTTCAGGAGGGTCAACTAGCATGGGCATCTGCATGAATTTTGCGGTAAAGACTCAGTATTGGGAGGGCAGTTGCCCCCCCCCCCCGTGCCACCCCCTGGCTACGGGCCTGTGTCTTATACAAACCTTCAACAAGAGATCATAAGTAGTTCATGGCCATATGTAGGATTATATAAGTAGGGGTGCAGCAGAGTGGGGGATGTAGGATTATAAAAGTGGGGTTGCAGCAGAGTGGGGGATGTAGGATTATATAAGTAGGGGTGCAGCAGAGTGGGGGATGTAGGATTATATAAGTAGGGGTACAGCAGAGTGGGGGATGTGGGATTATAAAGGTGGGGGTGCAGCAGAGTGAGGGATGTAGGATTATAAAAGTGGGGGTGCAGCAGAGTGGGGGATGTAGGATTATAAAAGTGGGGATGCAGCAGAGTGGGGGGTGTAGGATTATAAAAGTGGAGGTGCATCAGAGTGGGGATGTAGGATTATAAAAGTAGGGGTGCAGCAGAGTGGGGGTGTAGGATTATAAAAGTAGGGGTGCAGCAGAGTGGGGGATGTTGGATTATATAAGTAGGGGTGCAGCAGAGTGGGGGATGTAGGATTATAAAAGTGGGGGTGCAGCAGAGTGGGGGATGTAGGATTATATAAGTAGGGGTGCAGCAGAGTGGGGGATGTAGGATTATAAAAATAGGGGTACAGCAGAGTGGGGGATGTAGGATTATAAAAGTGGAGGTACAGCAGAGTGGGGGATGTGGGATTATAAAGGAGGGGGTGCAGCAGAGTGGGGGATGTAGGATTATAAAAGTAGGGGTACAGCAGAGTGGTGGGGCGCCAATATAATGCCTGCGATACTGATATTGTTCATAATGAAGTGTATCATTTTATAATTGAAAGACTGAATAGTGTTGTGAGGGGATTGGAGGCCGTCATTTTTCGGGGGTGCAATGCCCGAAGGAGTTATCAGTGGTAATAAATGGTACAATGAGGAGGCATGATCTGTTAAGTAGATTTAAAATAATTTTTATTCAATCATCAATATTAACCTTAGTCCATCTTCAGGTCACCTTCACTCTTTGGGGATGCTCAATTCACAGTCCGAGACCGGCTATTTTAGAGTAATGTAAACAGGTCAATTTCTTGAAATTTATCGCGGCCTGGTACCGTGCCTAGAACGGCATCATCCGTGTCGCGGAAGTGTAAGTATCCAATCTGACGCGTAACATATTATTAGCAATTCGATATTAATCATGTCGATTGGTTCGACAGGGGGGGGGGGGGGTGCATGGCCTAGTGGTCTAGAGTGCCGCGCTTCGACCTTTAGCTGGCCGGCCAACTGTACTTTCGTGCCCTGGTGTGAGCGTATGTGGCATGGAGATAGGGACGCCTTCTCAACCTCGTGGGTTTCCTCTCGGCACTACGGTTTCCTCCCACTGCTAAAGACCCCTACGCGAAAGCGAATTATTGAAATAAAATTAAACCATATGTTAGTTCCGAAATGACCTAGTTGTGTTGAGTGGACGTTTAACCCCATTTCTAGCCCTGGTGTGAGCGTATGTGGCATGGAGATAGGTGCGCCTTCTCAACCTCGTGGGTTTCCTCCGGGCATTCCGGTTTCCTTCCACTGCTTAAGACCCCTACGCGCAAGCTAATTATTGGAATAAAATTAAACCATATGTTAGTCCCGAAATGACCTAGTTGTGTTGAGTGGACTTTAAACCCCATCTCTCTCTCTCTCTCTCTCTCTCTCTATCTCTCTCTCTCTCTGGACAGTCGAGACTGCGAATTATGTTTAAAACATCTAACATTGCACCTACATGAGCAAAAATATTGCCTCCACCCCGGACTACCTCCACCCCACCCCCCAATTACCCGGACCCCGTCAATTCCTGTTAATGGCGATACAGAAACTAAAAATTTGAGTTTCCTCTTTATAAACGCCATTTTGTTTTTAAACCTGTTCTATTCAAACAGACATATTAAAAGTGAGCTGATGCCCTTCGGACAGAACGTCGCCATTTTTATGAAGTGAGGTTGGGTCATAATCAATGTAGAGCAGAATAAATGGCCCTAAACCTAGCTTGAAGGACCTTTGTGGTTGATTGAGGAGATGGATCTCGTCTGAATTATTCAAATTGAACAAATATAACAGGTACGAATAGGTTAGACTAGAGGTAGAAGGGGGATAGTATCCGAAAGGTGTGCAAAAAGCGGGAGTTGACTTTTCTAGAAGTATTTTTCCTCAGGAATCCAAAAATGGTGGGTGATCGTTCAGGAGTTATCGAGGTCCAAGGGTCACCATAGGTTAAAATAGGCTGGCTTATAAATTTAGCCACTGCTGATGCTGTCTGTAAAAGATTTCTTGTTGGAACGCTTCCAAATCATTGAATAAGTGACGAAGGATAATTTGTGAAACCAACTCTCGCTTTTTGTCCACCTCTAGGATAATACCCCCCCCCCCCTTCTACCTCTGGTCTTGGTCCCTGGATATTGAATTCAGTTGAAGCCAACCATGACTCGTATTCCTGAAGCAATGGGAGCCAAAGTGGATACATGAGTAAGGCGCAGTTTTGAAAACCTGGAGGTCGCGGGCTCATGTTTCAGAGACAATGGGAGCCACGGTGGCTAAGTAAGTAAGGCGTTCGTGGGTTCGATCCTAGTGCTGGCCGAGAAGGTTCATCATGATTTCCCGGCGAGATTTCCCCCTTTGTCAGTGCTGCAGGACGCTGGACATGACAGTTGTCTAGTCGTTCGGATGGGACGAAAGACCGAGGTCTCTCTTACTATTTTTTAGTTGTAATGCCACGGTTATAGTGAACACAGTCTTATTGTATGCAGGCCATTTATAAAAAGACAACATCGATCAGACCCCAGTTTCACAAAGCATTCTCAGACATTAAGTGAAGTGAAGTGAAATGGGGTTTAACGTCCTGCTCTTCTGCACCTCACCTGAGCTAATTGAAGACGGGCATACGCCATACAGTTTGCTATGAGGGGAAGTTTTTGCCGGGCAGCGGCGCTACGGCCTACTTTTCTTCCGAATTCCAACTACCAAGGAATTTTTACGTGCACGCCATCCAAACGACAAGACAGCTGTCCTTGTCAGGCCCTTCGTTCTGCATCACTGACAAGAGGAAACTACGCCCTCAGACTTTAAGTTAACAATTTACCAAACTGTAAATCACTGCATTTTATGAGAAATATCTTTGAACCAGAAACACAAAAATTTGTACATTGTTATTTCTTGATGTATTTGATACATCAAAACAACGAAAATTTCATAAAGGGCTCTATTTTAGCTAGAATTGGGCGAACATTTTTGTGTAAATTATTAACTTAAGTCTAACAATGTTTTGTGAAACCGGGGTCTGGCCCGTAGCTAGCCCAAATTTTTTGGGAATGTGGGGGTCGCTCTGGCAAAGATTTCTGCGGGTGCCGATGGTGCTTCTCGAGGCACCGATGTACCGCAGAATTTTTTAGGAAAATAGGGTTTGCATCTGAAAATGACGGACAATTTCAATTTTGTGGCTGAGATTGCGAGATTGGCGTATTACGATATTTTGATATGAGCATTATAAAAATTTGAAGAAAGAAGGAATACGAATTTAACGTACCTGGAATAATTTATGAGAAAATTCTGCATTCTGGGTGCCCCGCCAATTACATGATTAGAGTCCATCATGTCTTCGTGGGCAGTCCACCAATCTCGGCATTATCGGCTTCCCTTCGTGATGAGAC